>JAUMHI010000063.1:12638786-12656928 GCA_032359435.1 Enteromius unitaeniatus | reverse complement strand
ACCCGTTTAATACCTTGTAAATGTAAAACAATCCCCCCCCCAACACCCCCCCCCCCCCCCCCCCAATGAAAATTTACCGGTTAAATGGTCAAAATAAATTAGGAATACTATTTTTTTTTTAAGAAATTATTATAATAGATTTGGGTACAAATGTTTTACTCATCTACATATTTAAAGCAAAGATGTATCAAATGTAGCGCTTCACACAAAATCCAAACCCCCTTCCCAAAAAACAAAAACAAACAAAGGGGGTTTGACCCTCAGCATAACATTAAAATTGATGACATGCCCTCAAACAACAGCCATGCATTCATTAAAAAAAAAATAATAATAATTTAATTAATGCCCACCACTTAAAGGAATAGTTCACCCAAAAATGAACATTTTGTCTTCATTTACTCACCCAGGCTGTTTTGGGTCATTTTTGATTTCCATAGTATTACTTTTTTTCCTACTTTGGAAGTCAATGGTGACTCAAAACATACTTAAGGATGAATTAAATTTTTTTGGGGGTGAACTATTCCTTTAAATAAACCCATTGTCAGTTTTAAAATAGTTTTACGCACACTAAATGACACATGAGACTACATTCACGCCTAAAAACAAACAGGCAAACAACAACAAAACAAACTTGAGCATAAACATGAGTATTTAAATGGACTGTTACGTTTTCTGAATGTAACAATTTGCTATTACGCAATTTCATACTTCAAAACTGAATTTGTAAAAAAGCATACGAGTTATCTCATGCACAATGCCTTCCTCATATTAAAAACCTTCTTAATATAAGCAATCTTCTATTAACTTCTACTCTGCTAAATGTCCCTTCTCCCAACATTCAAGTGGGCTCATGAATGTGTCCTTTGAGTGCATACTGAATTTTTATGTGGTAATTGGGTTAAGCAGTGGTTGCCAGACTGCAGCGTGTTGCTGATGAAGTAGAACTCTTGTGAGCGCTGCTTAGACTGCAGCAGCTCACACTGAGCACCATATGTAAGCCCCTTCCCTCCTCTGGCTGACCCTTCCTCTGCTTCTCCACAGTTCATCGAAATATGCCCAAAGAACAGGCCATGGAGTTTGTGTTGGTGGAGTTCAGGCGCTTGAGCAGTTCGCGGCGGGTGTTGGACCCCACGGAGGCTGCTGCACGGGCGGCTGAGCTGACGGAGGACTACCTGGAGCGCAGCAAGCTGGAGCGCCACACTGTTCCCTCTGCCACCCGCCACCTGCTCTTTCTCCTGGCCGAAGGTTTGCACCTGTACCCAGAGGAGCTCAACACACTGACAGAGTATCTTCAGAACCGCCAAGACCATCTGCAAGGTGAACATGCTTCCAATGTCCTGGCCTAGTTACATTCATATTGCCTTGTCTTTATAAGCTTGTCTTAATTCTTAATTCTTTTCAATATGTCATATAATTAAATGGCCTTAGGTTAGATGCAGGTATGATTGATAAAATGCAGTCGGTGCACATTGATTCATTTGATGATTTTATTTATCAGTTTATTCTGTTAGTTATACATAGTTATGTATTGAATTATTTAAATGATTAAACGAGTATGTGCGTAATAAAAAAAATAAATTATATATCTAATGTGGTAGTTTAAATATATATATTTTTTTTTATTTGGTAGTTTACATTATTATATTATGTATATTATAATTATTCTAAGCTGCCACATAGCAAAAGCAGTAATATTTTTGTCTCGGTTAGCCTAACATAGTACACAGAGCCAGTTTTTTTATATATATATATATATATATATATATTTTAAATATATAAAATAAAATATATATATTTAAAAATAAATATATATATTTATGCATAATAAATGTGTAGAATTAAAATGTAACTTGATACAGATTGTATGATATATTTCTAAACATTATAACATTATCTTTTTAATACCACTGTTCTTTTTTTCTCCAGTAACTTCTGCAGAGGCGGGCAGTGACGTGGCTCCTGTAATAAACAGCCTGCCTCCAGGTTTAGGAAAACCCCCACCACTTCTGCCTGCTGGATCTGGACCACCACCAAGAGAGCAGACAAACCCACCCTCAGGGTCTGGAGATACACCCCCAGGACATCACAGGGGATTGCAAGGTTTGTTTTTGAGGCACAGGATAGGTTCTAGGAAAAATGTTTAATACAATCATTTTCTTAACCTGTTCATGATGCTCATGAATAAATTTATATGCAGTATTCCCTGTGTTTCCAGGCTCATATCCCAAGACAAAACCACCTCCTTTACTTTCAATGCAAAATCTAAAGCCACCTTCCCACAGATCAGCTGCCCCCCATAATCTATTACCCTCTCGGGCCTCTACAGTCTCACACGGTTCTTCATTTAGTCCCCCATCTAGAGGGCCAGCAGCCTCTCAAATTCTTGACAAGCCACAACCTCTTCTAGGCCCAGCACCTACACATGGGCTATCCTCCACCCGTGCCCCTCTTCTTGACCGTGCCCCTCTGCTAGATACACCTCTTGGGTTCCCGTCCTCTAGAGGACTGTTGCATCCGGGGTCTCATTCATTACGAGGGCAACCATTGATGTGTGGACAACCTCCGCAGAATGGACCCCGGGGTCCTAGAGCACCACCACCTTCACTCAGGAGCCTTCATATGGGAGCCCCAACAGGTCAGCATCTTCTTATGAAGTTCTTGTTATGATGACTATTTAGAAAACTATTAGCATGGAAGGATCTGTCACAATTTTTTTTGGTTCCTCTTGTTAACCTTACATCTTTTTTTTTTGGTCCATGTTCAGGTTCTCGCCCACCACGACGCCTGCTCCCCTGATTCTCTCAGGACAGCTGATTAAATCATAGGCCAGAATTGCCACATGGGACAGTTACAATTTTTGACTTAAGCAGTTTTATGTTTTATATTTTATAGGAATTTGACTTCTGTGCTTTCATTCAGGATCCCGAGATGTTTAAAAGATGACCTGGTATGGAAAAACCCTGAGTTGTGTTTTCTTTATTTCCACAGGTGTACGCTAATTTTTAGAATAAAATATAGACATTTTCAGTGGCATAAACTTGATGTCTTTTAAAATATCGATTTCTCCATACAGGTTTTGGTTAGAGACAATGTTATGAGACTATTCAGAATTTTGGTAGATTGTAGAAGGTTCTTGAAGTAGCTACAGATTTTTTTTTGTATTTTTTTGTTGGGAGGGGGGATAAATAAAGTGCATAATGTTTTGAAATGCAAATAAAAAAAATCCATGTTTCTGAATGCAAATGTGCTGAAAATTCTAATTGGATTGTGTCCTTTGACAACAAGTTTCAGGTCGGGCCACAAATGTTTGATTGGATTCAAGTGTTTCTTTTTTTTTTTTCTTTGAAACCTTGTTGTACTGGGACAAAGGGGTCGCTGCTCTGAACGAGTCTTGGCTGCCTGATACTGGCACCCTTTGTGGATTTTGGCTCCATCTGTGTCACCCTTGATGGCAACAAGCTTTTTTTTCTCCTTGCCAGAAAAGGAACACCAGAACAAGATGCTGCCACCACCATGCTTGACTACAGGGTTGAGGTTTCATAGATCATTAGGTTGATTGGGAAAAAAATTACATTTTAAATTGTAATTTAGTGATAATCTTCGCAACCAGTGAGCTTTTAATAACTGACTGGATGGATGAGGTAGTGAATCCAGAACCAGATCAGTAACATTCAGAAACAAATCATTCAGACCAATGATTGATTCATCTTCACAAAACATTGCCTTAGTGCAGAAGTCATACAGACATTTATTTATTTTTCTTCATTGGGAAGTTTGAATGGCCCAGATGTTATACAAAAATTAACTTTTTGTGTGCACTGAAGAAAGTGAGGGTGAGTATACAGTACTCAAATTCGAAGTGGATCAAAACCTTTCATCAAAGTTTTCCTAAGACAAGAATAGGTGCCGTTTTTGATTTTAGGACAACTTTGATGAAAGGTTTTGATCCACTCGAATGTTGACTACTGTATTAAGAAAAAGGTATTAAATGAATTGTTCTTTTGACATAAACCAGGCAGAGAAAAATGTGTGACTTAAGTGCAGATTTAAAACAATCAGATTCAACACGATTCTTATGAGTTTCTTCATATGAGTGATTTAACTAAGGGCAAAAAGCAAACTAAAACACCCACATCAATCTTAAATGGGTGCTCAACTAAAATGTAAGAAGAAACGTAAAATAAAGTCTGCAACACCAAAGGTTTAAAAAATATCAAACATCAAACGTAGAGGACATGTAACTAACTGATTATCTGAACTCCTCGTTTCATCTGGTGAATGGAAATGAGAGACTCCTCTTGATCCCAATATCACATATATATATATATATATATATATATATATTTTAATGTATCAATTTTATAAATCTATACAGTGCCAGAAATCAATTTCTGTCACACATTAATAACAAAAGCATCCCTTGGTAAATCAGTTATGAGATGAAAATTCGACGTGTGTCACAATTGGCATAAGTGAATTTAAAATTTTGACACTTTACATGATAACTACGATTTTTTGTTACAATTTCTAACAATAATAAAATTATTGTTATTATTATTACCACCCAAGAATTCTAAATTACCAAAGCATTTTCTAATAGAGCAGAAATCATCTCGCATAGGAATAGCAAAAAATACCATTAATAATAATATTACTATTATTAATATTATTTGTATGGAAATATTTTAGAATCACGTTTTACGTTGCTGTGTTAAAAAAAAAAGTAAATTCTAACGTTAGAAAATGTATAAAGTTAGAAAGTCTGAATCACCATTTACTAAATTACTAAAAACTTATGTATTTCGCCTAAGAAATCAAGAAATGGGCTAATGTTACCGTTGTGAAACGAAACGAGGGTGAGTAACATTTTGTGTTTTTGCAATATGTTTGACTGTTTAATTGCTTCAAAGGGCAAAAATGAAACCGTAATAATCTACGAGACATTAATTTTGAGTGAGTTAATTTCAACCACTAGATGTCGCTGTAGACCTACAGAACACGTTCAGCACAGCAGCGAGATGTTTCATTTATGGCCCTTCTGCTTTATCAAACCTCAAAACATCCATTGCTTTTCTATTTACAGACGTTTTCTCTCAGATTAGATTTGGATTATATTTTATTTGAGTATTTCATTGGGAAAGAGGAAACACTGAAATGCAGCATTTAATACGATTTAAAGACAGAATTAACGCTAAATTGTTTTCGTTCTCTGGATCACGTTGCTAGCGTATTACCACCCAAGAATTTTACTGAGGGAAGATTTTCCCTCAATAACAGTAAATATCATTTTCTCACGCAAAATAAACCACTGGGAGATAAATCGAAGCCTTGCGGAGTGTAGCTACTGTTCCTTGTGCAATTTCATAATGATGGAAATCTGTATTTGTGAAGTGTTAAAATTGCGCGCATCCTCCAATTTGGTAGATGATATTGCTTTCAGACGATATAATGTTTGTGTTCGAGGACAAATATAAGTAAATGTGAATTACAAACCAAATATGGAAACAAGACTAGATATTTTAAAGGCGTACGTCATGGTAAAACAGCAAATGAGATGTATTTATATGTTTTTCAATGCCCTTGTTTTAAATTGTATATTGTAATATCACTCAACGTTTTGCTGTCACTTCAAATATATATAAAAAAACTGATTCTTGTCCTAGGATGTCTCCTTTGAATTGCTTAGATTTCACATGTTTTTAGGGATTTATGTGAGAACAAAACTAGTTGTGGATGAATCTGCATGGTTATATGCATATACAGTATACACTGCATGTAAATTCTAATGGCAAAGTCTTTAGTAGGGCATGTTTTACAGCTGTTTGTCTCTCCACTCGACACTCAGACACTCGACCGCAGCTGTGAAGTATCCATCACGTCTCAAAGTAATGGAGGCCCGGTTCTGCTTCATTTCACCAGCTGGGAGGTGTTGATTGGGCCTTTTTTTGGGTAAGTGAGCAAAAAACGGCTCCACTAAAGCTGATAAATGCAATAGGAGACGGAAGGATTACCAGTCAAACGGAGTGAAACCAGCTTTCGCTGTTACAGAAGCAAAGGCATGCCTCATTTGTGTCCCACGACATGTGATTTAGTTACTGTTACAATTCCGCAATCACACAGAATCACTTTTTCTCCCCACAGAGACACACACTTGCCATTCCGGCACAACTGGATATCAATCAAAATGTATCACTATGAATATTCTTGGCATTATTGTGTTAGAATTCACAGATACCCAGGTCGTCTCTAAACGCGATATGCTTCTTTGTTAGGACAGCACCACACTGAGCTCCTGTATGCTGCTGTGAGTGAGATCTTCATTAGAAACCTTGAGCCCTTCACCAGGATCTGTGCCAGGTACTCGGTCTAACAGCCAAACATGTTGATAATTAAACCCCTGTAATCGAGAGGTGTTATCACAACAATTAACAGCAAAAATGTGAGGGTATGAGCGAGAGTCTCAGAACGTGTGGCTTTGTGCGCAGTTCTTCCCTCTTTTTTTTTTATATAATGGAAAGGTTTTACCTTTACTCTGATCCTTATTAATAAGCTATTTGTTATTATCTGTGCGTTTTTGTTTTGAGTGTACATTTTGCACAGTATTCCTCCCATCAAACCATCTTGGGAGGGATTTGATGTGGGGGGAAGAGCGTACAAAAACATAATTTCTCTTCCCGTCTTTTTTCCTGAAAGCACATTTGTCTCTCTCCTACTTTCCCTAATTCTCCAGACGTGTTCCGACCGTTCTCTTTTTTCCCCTCTCCCTCCCCAAAGTTGGCTTCCTCTGCCCTCGTTCCTAAGCATCAGCTGAAGACCCAGCAAGGCCCCCATACACAATGAGCTTTAATTGGGTTAAGTTTGTCCGCCACAGATAACATTTCTCTTTCTGTGGAGAATAAAACAAATTGCTGGCACTAATGGCACTGTTTAATGTAGCTCTTTTTATTATGGATGGAGGAAATTAGGAGGAGACTCCCAACAGAGAGCTGATGTCGTGGGAGTGAGTGCATTGTTGCAGCTCATCAGAAAAGCGTTTTTGCTGGAGCGCCGGCCTCCTTGCCGCCGTTGCTCATCTCTCTCCCTCTCTCGCTAAGCCCTTTCATGTGCCCTTTTGAAAACATGGCCGTGTACCTAAGAATTGGAGCGTTAAAGCGTGCAGCCTGTGCGATCTGACGTGATCGGGCCCTGCGTTCGGCGCCATGTGTTCCGAACCTGTTCTCCGTCCGCTGTTTTTTATGCTTTAATGCCCTAAGTCCATAAAGCTGGTGTTTCTTTGTGTAAGTCTGGGGCAAGAGCCAGGGAAACGGGGGCTGGAGGGGGGCTTGTTATTGAGGTTTTGGCACAAGACACGGTAAGCCTAAAAGCCTGAAATTTGTTCTGCATTGCTTTCGTTTCTGAAGAGGGTCCCCCTTTTTTCCAAGTCAGACGTCTCACTGCAGCAAGCTAATGGGAGGCGAGGACAGATGCACACCCTGGCATTTAACACGCCAACACCTGAGAGTGTTTGGAAGACAATCAGCAGTAAAAATGTAATGTTCAATCTGGATTTTTATGGTGGCTAATCAGGACTGATGAAGTAGAGGGTACATTAAAGTGCAGCCGAGCGGTCAGCCCCAATCTGCGTTCCTGCTCTCCACCTCTCCCTCGTGTGCCCATGTGCACTCGGCATCAGCACGGCTGTCTGGGTCCGGGGTCACTGTAACAAACAAAACGTGCTGTTTCAAGCGCCGCGCTGTCCTTATATGCACAATTAGTGCTGTACGGCGGCATATTTTAGCAATCCTATATTTCGCTGATGTACACGTTGAGACAATTAAAAGCTTCTGGCAATGATTTCCTGACATTTTTTTGCCTTCGTAATAGATTCTATCAGGTCAGGTCATCGCAGCTCGGTCCCGAAAGTAAAACCCGAATCGAAGGAAGCTAATAAAATGACTCATTTTTTTGGCTCTGCCTCAGATCCATTAGCTAAAAAATGCATTTGTGTTTTAAACCTCCTCGTACGGATTGACAGAAGTGACACCGCGAATGTGCACCTCTCCTGTATTTTGTTAACAAGACAAAACAGTGTTGGCTTTGCAGTATTTAAATCAGTTATGTCTAATTATTTCATACAAAAATAGCCTATCTAGGGCAAAGCCAATGAGATGTAACATTGTCTGTGGAGGGGGGACCTGGAGGAGTTGGCGTGAGTTCAGCTGAACAGAACAGAACAGAGAGAATACGCTGTAGGCAACATAAATATAACATGAACTCTCTAGGCTTGTGACAGTACAATGGGGGAGTGTTTAAGGGTGCTTTCTGGGTCCGCACTGTCCAATGGTAGATGATAGTCGCATAAGAATAGCAGCATACCTAGGTACAGTGAGAGAGGAGACGGATGAGAGAAAGGACAAAACGCTCTTGAGTTATTGCTAAATTTTGAATAATCGTTGCATGAATAATGTAATGGCATCAATCTACCTTCGTCCCTGCTGCGTGAAGGAAAATACTAACCAATGCTGAGGCCATTTGAATTCAGTTAGCAGTCAAATGAAGTGTTGCAAATGCCTCTGTCCTTATAATGTCCAATGAGAGATTTCCTTCCTCTTCTAAACGTTCGATATTTTTCGAATCGCATGCAGTCATCCAAGCTCAAAAAATGATTTGCCACTCATTAAAATCATCCTAAAATAGCAACGCCGTCTATTCCAAACAGGACCACCGCATTTGCAGTTCACACCTCTTTTTCTCCAGCGTCTTAATTAATTTCATCCACATGTCTTGTAAGTCTTATTCTGAACTGTTCATTGTGGCCCAAGAAAAATGCAAATCCGTAAAAAGATGACAGAGGGTGTAATCGTGTGCTATGTGATTTCACAATGCCACTCTTTCAAACCATTCATGTCTCGGCTGTCCTTGACCCTTAAGGAGCTTGTAATGTGGGCTATTTTGCTTCTTTGAATTTATCCGAGAAAAAGGGACCACTGCGGTGAGCTTTCGCCCCTTCGTGCCAGCGGCCTCTCTCTCTGGGACACCAGAAGCACATTTAAAAGCGGTCTCCAGGCGTGCGCTCAGGCGAGACAAGAGGGGCCCCGGTCCTCAGCGGGGGGTCAATTTTAAAGGCCGCGCTGTGGCTCCGCGGGGTGCTCGGCTCAATCTGCAGGACGTCCCGCTGACCGAGACAGGGTGCCCACCATGTTATCCATGACAACGGCCGAGCAGCTCCGGCGCGCCGCGTGTGATTTTGACCATTTCTTAGGTTGATTTTTGCACAAATGATCCTCTTTCTGCGACTGCGCTCCGGCAACACACGCAGACGGCCAGACAGACGCTGTGGGGACTAAAAATACTGTTGAAAAGGCCTAATCCTGCCAAAAAGAACGCAACAAGGATCCTATGAAAAGGGGTTAAAAGTTAATTAAAACATATCCCATAATACCATTGAAAATAAAACGACACATCTGATAATATCAAACATTAGTTGCGTATGCAGACCTCATTTTCTTTAAAAAAAATAAAAAGCATGCACTTGATGTTAATAATAAAAGTGAAATTACAAATCTGATCTGTTTACTCACCCTGTTGTTGTTTCAAACCTGTAAAACTTTCTTTTTCCTCAGTTTCAATTTCATTGTATGGGGGAGAAAAAAAGTGAGTGGTGACTCAGGCTGTCAGACCTTAACATTACAGCCTAACATCATCTTTTCTGTTGAGCAGAAGAAAGAAAGTCAAAGGGGTTTGGAACAAACGCGAGGATGGGTAAACGATGACACTGTTTTTTTATTTTTGGCTGGGCTGAACTATCCCTTTAAATCCTAAATCTTATCCGTCTAAACGCAGATAAACCTGTGGCAAAGGCGATGCAGAAATGATAAATGTTGAAAACAAACCCCCCAAATTATAAAAATGTCATCGTATCCAATCGTCAGTTAAACGCTGGAGTGAACCCGAGACGATGGCACCAGTACAAGGAGCGCAAAAAGCGAATCCAGTCCGTCTTTTTTCTTGCACGCTGCAGAGTTTCCTCGAAGCTCCGTGTTTTGGCCCCGATCCGTGCTCCAAGTTAAGCTGTAGTTTCCATGGCTGACCATGGTTTGGTGCTGTTGGCTCTCTCTGTCTGCTCAACCCAGGCTGTGCGGAGCTCCCTGCGGGATCAGAGCGCTCCCCCGCCGGGACCCTACTCTCACATCCTCCTGCTGGGACACGGCTACATTTCCAGCCAAGCCTGGCTTTATTATGTGTGTCTGCGCTGCAGCCCCGCCAGCAGTCGGATCGGGAGGCGGAGGGAAGACCAGAGTCAGGACAAAGAAAAAGGGAGAGAGAGGCTAGCGACTAGAAATATTTACGGCTTTTAGGACGATAAACAACAAGAAGAAGAAAAATCCCCTCCGGTAAAAATGCTGCGTAAAATGCCATTGAGAGTGGCACCTTCGGAAAAATAACAGCGAACGAGGGCGGTTCGGCTGGGTTCACAGCGAAAAGAGACAGTTGCGACAACTGCGAAAAGGAGGAAAAACATTGCGAATCAATTCCGAAACACCGTCGAAGTGGCTTTAGCACATTATCGGCAAGTATTGGCACCTCTCGCCACTGATCAGGTGTAATTTGGGCACGCTCCGCTTCTCCAAACTCTGAGCGTGCGTGCCCCCTCCGCCGTCAGCGTCCGCCGCTACGGAGGAACAAAAGAGCGATCGCTTCCCAAGCACCGGGAAAAGCCGCAAGTTATTTGTTAAATCTACAGGTTGGAGAAGTGCAATCATCGGAATATCAGTTTCCATTGCCGTACTCTCTCTTCCTTTGAACGCTTCTGGACTAGCGAGACCGAAGTTGCCGCATTGCAACAGGCAAAGTGAAGAAGTATCAGCGCGAGACCTGTCAATATTTCTCGGAGAGGACAAGATACCTGTTAAAGAAAGTAAAATATTGTTGTTAACACGGAGATGTCTAGACGCAAGCAGGCCAAACCGCGCTCCGTTAAAGGTAAGCTTTTTTTTTTTATGTTGGTATACGAGAGGGAACAACTCACACGACCAATGAGATTTCATGGGTAAAAGTGGCGGGGATTGTGAAATTCATCGATTTAATGTGTTTGCTTTCAATAGTGACATTATGTTCGCAGGCTTTAAGGAGGATTTTTGACATCGAAAGATAATTAAGAAAGGAAAACCTTTCATTTTGATACCAGATGCCACCAGGTCTTGTGTTAGGCAGCACAAGTTATCTCTAATAGAGAAGGTGCTGTACCTGAACCATTAGAAATGATGCTTCAGTGTGTTTTAGGCTTTTTTATTATTAGTATTTACATTTTATTACGTTATCACTTTATGCTCATACGTGTTGTAATTTGTTTTGTTATTTCATTTAGTCTTTTTAAATCTGTTTTTGATTTTTTTTTTAATGCAAAAATTATACATATTATTAATAATACTGCTAATGCTCATAAAATAGACCTTTAAATAAGTCTATTCCCATTTTGTCCTCTTTGTGGAAATCCTAAATATTAATTTGAACCTGATTCAGAAGCCCTCTCTCTCAGATAGTATTATGAATGGAATTTGATTATCTATAGATCTCAGTTTGGTGTTTTTTTCCCCCCTCTTTGCTGCTTATTGTCTCAAATTTATTCCCGGTTGTGACTTTGACATGGCTGAATCAGTCACACACAGTCTCATCTCATTCACGCCCCTCCTACAAGACTCAACACTCGCAGGCAGGTGAATTTAGGACCAATAAGGCCTGCTGCTATTTTGTCTTGTCCATCAGCCATGTGCGGCAGATATTGTTCTGCCGGTCGAGATATCACTTGGCACCCTCACCCCAAAAGAAACCAGATGGGCTTTTGGGTGGCCATGTGGCCCATATTAGTACCCCCTCCCCCAAATAATAACCAGTTTTTTGTTTTAATTAACGGCCGCAATCTGCAGAGGTTCATCAAGAGAGAAAAAAATGGTTGCAAATTTAAATACAGTGTAAGTGGATAATATTCATGGCGGAAATACTGGAGCCACAAATCAGTTACTGTCATAGATATTTAACAATAAAAGAGCCTGCTGAGTGCAGATCAATCCTAAACAATGTAGTTGAGTTGTTTCAGAGAGAGAGTAATCAATAACATATTTTTTATGTTGTCCAGCTTTTATTTTTTACATTCACGAAGTGATTGTGAAATATTATGCAAATAAATATGCCAGGTCATTAACTAATGATGTTTTTAGTTTGTTCTGTTATTTTTCTTTTTTTCGAGGCAATTGCAAAACCAAATGTTTTGTTGTATTGCAATAAATACTATTGCAGTTTTATATGGAGTATGCGCTGGCCTGCTGCAGCACAGAGGTTTTGGGGGTAAACAGTGATTGTATTGACTCAGTGATGCACGTCAATCAGAGGCCAATTAAATATGTAAGCAAGGCTCGCTCTGTCCCTATCTCAACCCAGCACCTTTAGCTTTGATTGCTATGCTCGGAGATTAGAAGGGCAACAACAATATGTTTGAGTGTGGTATGCACAAAATCATTCATGTTTATTTCCCTGTCCCGGTGTCTAGTGTATTGGCTTGCTCTTCCAGAGGTTAAGCTTGTTTGTCATTAATTTCGGCTTTGATATCTTCAAATCTGCAGGTGTTGTGGCTGTAGAAAACATATGCAGGCACATAGAGAGGGGGGGGGGGTGGGGGGGTTCTTCAAAAAAGCGTTGCCCATTGTTATGTTGAACCGGGTATTATTTACCAGTGAAGGAAGTCATGCTCTCACATCACAGTACATTAGAAACTGTGATTGTCAGTGTTACTCACGCATGCAAGAGCAAGAGAGAGATTATTTCGAGAGGAAAAAGACAGCGAGCGTTCGTCAGAGGGGGAGAGGGAGCTGCGCTTATCAAAATATTATTTCTCTCAATTAATCCCTTTTTAATGTGTGTCTATGCACTGAGTGCTCGGCTGTGGCATTCCTGTTTCATATCTCCACCGTCCCCATGAGTGTTTCATGCATTATGTAGCGATGATTATTACTTAATTACACATTAATAAATCCCCTTCATTTGCAGGACATTAAGAGGGGGATGAATGCACACGACAGGAAGGGAGACAGTGAGGGCACTTATTTCAATTTTTTCAATCTTGTTTACAGTCAGTCGAATCAAATTGGACAATTTATTCGGTGAAAGGGAGAAAACATTTGAGTAATGCTCATCTGAAGATCGCTGAGAATGAAATGTAATGGCATTATTCTCCCCTCTGCCCACTGACACCAGGGTCTTTTTGGGTACGTGGGTATGTGGATGAGTTTGTACCTGGTACACATGTTGAAATGTCTTTTAGGAATGCATTTAGCTCTTCCTGCCGAATGCGTATCCTTTAGCAAGGGTTTCGATAGGGAATTGGGTAATTACTCGCTGTTTTGAATGTAAATTTTCAACAACTGAGGGACTGTGGAAGGAAGGAATTTTCTTACATGGATGCATAACACAACAGAGAGTTGTTTTTTTTTTTGCAGGGACATCTAGATAGCAAATAAAGTGGAATATAATTTTCTGAAGTGAGGTTTGGAGTTGCCGATTTGTCCGTCTTTAAAGAACACCTGTGATATGCTCTGTTGTGTGATTTCAGTGATGTTAATTATACTATATAGTTAGTTGGGGTTTTTTTCAGGGGGAGCTGTGTTACATGTTAATAAAAGAGGCAATGAAGCTTTAATGTGCTGTTGTGTTGATCTTTTTTTGTGTGTGTTTATGTAGCGGTACTGATCTCATCTTTTAACTTTCCTCTCTTTCTGGCACCATCTGGTTTTAACATTAAATGGCTTTTTTATTGTCACCTAGACTTTTGGCAACAACGCAGAAGTTTCATTGGTCAGTGGGCTGTTGTAAAACACTGAAGTGAGTTACCATAGGGCTGCAGAGCTACAAATGAAGAGATCAGGGAACGAGAACCCCCCAGTGTTCTTATGCATCCGCATTTGTGTTTTTCATTTTGTGCTTTGATTGGTGTGCTGTTTCCAATTTTTTTTGCACACCTAATCACTCGATTGCATCTGTTGAACATTTTCAAATAAGGGTTCGTTGAGAATAATAGATTGAATTTATTTTATCTCAATATTTCCATTCAGGTTTCTGTTGTAGTGCCTGAAACATTTTTTTGAAATGTTTTCGTAATGATATATTTAATTAAATGTTCTTTTAGTGCTTTTTTTTAAGAAATGACAGTAATAATTTGGAATTGAGAAAGCATTTGCTTCCATTCTAGACTGTTTATGTGAAGAATGTAGCATTTTGTGTGTGTGTGTGTGTTAACTGTTAGAGGGTGTGATTTTGAGGTAATGGGAGATGAACCACAAAATTGATTTTTATGCTCTTGCTTTTTTTGTTTTCATTGACTTCACAGCATGAACAATTAGTTAAACAACTCTAAAAGTATTTCATCAGAACCAGGAAAAAAAACGTAATTGCGCACAGTTTGACAGCAGCTGAGGTCTTTTTTAATGGCTTTCTTTGCGTGTTGATGCGACTGGTATCATGATATTAAGAGGCACGCTTTTCTTCCGCTCTTTAACTTTCTTTTCAAGTCAAATCGTTGTACCTTTTAAAATCTCGAAGCAGTGACCCCTATTGGTGTGGAGATCGTGGCGTAATTCATCTGGCCTGTGATGGGAGGAAAAGGCGGGTGGCTTTGGATGTGGGTTTCTCCCTGGTGGGCAGTGTGTCTGCCAATGACAACTCCTTATCAGCAGCCTGCCTGCTAGTTTTGTGGGGAAGAATCTGTCTTAATGTAAGAGCTCATTCGTAGGCTCTGCCATTGTACCGGCTTAGCCACACGCTTTATCAGAAGGCCTGGGCTCAGTGGCCCGGAACCGGCGCTCGCTGCGGACCCGCTCCATGCCACGCTTCACTTCTAAAGAGAAGGCGTTGCTCTGACGCCCGCTGTTATTAATTCTGTTTGTGTGGTTGGCATTCCCTGCGCCCCCCTCTTCCTTCCCCACCAAGCTTGCCAGCCAAGGCTCCCCTGTCAGGCCTTCCCGGAGGATCGCGGCCGTTCTAAGATGCTGCGCTCTGGAACCCGGATTGGGCTGCTGCAGAGGGCAGATTAAAACGTGCTGGAACAACGCGCAGAGAAAGAGTCTCTCAAAGCTGCTCGTACCCATGTAGATTAAACATGGCAGCCATTTTCACCTAGTCCGCAGAGAACCTCAGAGACTTTTGTCTAGAAAGCACGTCACGGTACGTCTTGGAAGTGCTCTTTTACATTTAGAAAATTAAGTTTAGTGACCTAGAATAGGAATTTGAGTGAAGTTTCATACCGTAAGGCTCGTTTTATAATTTGGGCCTGTCAGACTGGGTTAACACCGTTCAAAAGTTTGGGTTCAGTAAGATTATAAAAAAAGAAATATATATTCAGCAAGGATGCATTTAATGGAAAAATGGCGGTAAAGACAGTAAGTGACAAAAAATTATTTATATAATAATAATTTTATATATATATATATATATATATATATATATATATAATTATTATTATTTTTTTTATTAATCAAAGAATAAAAAGAAAAATCCTCAGAAATGGTGAGCCGCACAACTGTTTATTTATTAATTTTTTTACATCGATAATAATAAGACTGTTTGCTATGACAGGAATAAATTACATTCAAATAGAAATATTTTGAAAATAAAATTCAGTTCACTGACCTCCAACTTTTGAATGGTAGTTTATGTCAAAAGTTAGAAGTGTTTGTCTTTGCGTAATCGACTCTTCCTAATATTCAAAGATGCATTAACTCTCTCTCTACTCTTTCTCCTCTCCGGGTGGCTGCTCTACGACCCTGCCCCGTATCGCTGGGCTGTACATTAAACATAAGGAAAGGGGGCAATTAAGCCCACTCTCTACACCTGGCTGATGCATATATTTATTGGCTTGTCTCCCTGCTGGACAGGCTTCAGGCCCTGGTCTGAGCTTTTTGGGGGTGGTGATTGAAGGGCTGCAGAGGTCATTAATGAGGAGTGCTGGTGCTGGTTTGACCCCTGCTGTGCCCCCCAGAGTCCCCTCTGACCCTTCACCAGGTCATTTGGTCTCCCGTGGCAGAGCGCTTGGGGAGCTGTCCTAGACCAGTGAAGGACTGGTATAGCTGGAGGTGAAATGTTTCTCTGTGTGTGTGTGTGTGCATGCATGTGCCCACGCACTGAGAAATCTCTTGAACGCTTGTGGCTCTCTCCAGAGCTGAACCTATCGATTTCACAAGGCCTAAAAAAGTTTTCTAGCAGCAAGAACAAAACCACTAAAACAAAGATACGCTTACAGAGTTGAGCAGCTTTGCCCTTTCAAACACAGATGGAGTTTGACTCTGCAAAACGAAACTTTTGAGTAATTTGCAGAGTTCATTCAATGTCAGAATGTCTCGCTGTACCTTGTTTCAGATCTTCTAGACAATTATGTCTGCGAATAAAGAGGCGTAATTGACGTGGCAAAAAGATAAAAGACGACTCTGACCCTTCACTTATCAATTAAAGTAGCTAGTTTAAAAAATACAGACATGGCTAATGATAGCAAAGCGGTGCTTGTCAGTCTGCTGTTTCATCACGGATAGATTATGTGTGCGAACCACGGGTCTCTGAGTTGGGTTAGTAATGCCTTGATAAATTGATTTTAAGGCGTGAAGCTTCTTCGCTTTATCTTGAGGCTAGTCTGGAACCTAGCATTGAAGCCTTTTTGGCTTAGAAAGAATTAGCCCCTCATTGTAAAAGACCCTCGGTTCTGCTAGCATGCCTGACTCCAGAGAAAGACGAGTCCTTGATCCTGGAGTCAGACGTGTTTTTCCTTATTTTTCTTCATTTAATTCCCCGTCAAACAGCAAGCCCCCCCTCCTCTTCTTGCAAAGTCGGGGATAATAACCCGTGCAAACAGCGGGGCTATACTGAAGAAACAATTAAAGTCGCTCTTCGTTCGAGAGAGCTCGCACACACATACGCGCACAAAGGGAGAATAAAGGGGAGGGGAAACAAGAAAAAAGCGGAATAATGACGTTTACAAAACAGCCGTTCTTCTACAATGTGTTCATTTGTTGGTTAAAAGTCAGATTTCTCCATTGTGTGCAGTTCATTTAGCATGTGTGCTTTTTTGGAGGGCTGCTCCTGTATTCAAGAAGTTCCCAAAGGAACTGAATGAGGCAAAGAGTGATTATTACGCTTTCCTCTCCGACTTCTCTCCGTTCACCTCATCTCACCTCACTTCTCATCCCTCTACATGCTCAAGGTTAAAAAAATTAATAATAAAATGAGCTTGTATTGTATCATTATTTTTGTAATATCTAAATATTATTTTAGAAAAATCTATATATAGAGTGGGGCAAAAAAGTATTTAGTCAGCCACCAATTGTGCTCCCACTTAAAAAGATGAGAGAGGCCTGTCATTTTCATCATAGCTATACCTCAACTATAGCCCTATTTGGACGGGACTAGTTTTCTAAACTACGTGTAAGTTTTGATCCTTATCACTTGACGTCCACGATTTTCATGTACCATTTTCTCAAAGGATCACTGAGTTTGCCGAAAAACAGTAGGTAATTAAAAAGGTTGTGAGAGAAAAACACAGACATGGCAGATTTGGACAGGATTAAAATCACCAAGTACGTCTGTGAAACAAAAATTTCTCTAATGACCCCATGTAAAACTAGTCTTGTCCCAGTAGAGCTTATGAGAGACAAAATGAGGAAAGAAAAATCCAGAAAATCATCCAAATGCTTTTTAGCAAACTTCAGATGGGCCTGGACATGTACTGGTTTAAGCAGGGGGACACGTCTGGCACTGCAGGATCTTGAGTCCCTGGCGGCACAGTGTGTTACTGATGGTAGCCTTTGTTACTTTGGTCCCAGCTCTCTGCAGGCCATTCACTAGGGCCCCCGTGTGGTTCTGGGGTTTTTGCTCACAGTTCTTGTGATCATTTTGACCCCACGAAGTGAGATCTTGCGTGGAGCCCCAGATCGAGGGAGATTATCATTGGTCTTGAATGTCTTCCATTTTCTAATAATTGCTCCCACAGTTGATTTCTTTACACCGAGCTGCTTACTTTTTGCAGATTCAGTCTCCCAGCCTGGTGCAAGTCTACAATTTTGTTTCTGGTGCCCTTTGACAGCTCTTTGGTCTTGGTCATAGTGGAGTTTGCAGTGTGACTGTTTGA
>JAUMHI010000063.1:12621299-12638686 GCA_032359435.1 Enteromius unitaeniatus | reverse complement strand
AAACACTTTCACAAGACACACACAGAGTTCATATAGAAACCACTTTTAAGGAGAATAAGATGAATTAATATGAATCAGGATGGAAAATAGGAATTTCCGCAACAAAGTTCTCCCACTTAAAAAGATTAGAGAGGCTTGTCATTTTCATCATAGGTAAAACTCCAGAAGATCACATTATAGTATTCATTTGCAAATTATGGATTGTAAATAAGTATTTTGTCAACAACAAAATTTCATCTCAGTACTTTGTTATATATCCTTTGTTGTGAATGACAACAAAGTTGAGTTCAAACATTGTCTGTAAGTCTTCACAAGGTTTTCACACACTGTTGCTGTTTTTTTGGCCCATTCCTCCATTCAGATCTCCTCTAGAGCAGTAATGTTTTGGGGCTGTGGCTGGAACACAGATTTCAACACCCTCCAAAGGTTTTCTACAGGGTTGAGATCTTGAGACTGGCTAGAAATGTTTCTTATGAAGCCACTCCTTCGTTGCCCAGCCAGTGTTTTTAAGATCATTGTCATGCTGACAGATCCAGCCACGTTTCATCTTCAGTGCCCTTGCTGATGGAAGGAGGTTTTCACTCAAGATCTCACGATACAAGGCCCCATTCATTCTTTCATTTACACATCAGTCGTCCTGGTCCTTTTGCAGAAAAACAGCCCCAAAGCATTATGTTTCCACCCCCATGCTTTACAGTATGTATGGTGTTCTTTGGATGCAACTCAGCATTCTTTCTCCTCCAAACACGACAAGTTGAATTTTTACCAAAAGTTCTATATTGGTTTCATCTGACAAAATTCTCCCAATCCTCTTCTGGATCATCCAAATGCTCTCTAGCAAACTTCCGATCCATGGGCCTAGACATGTTCTGGTTTAAGCAGGGGGACACGTCTGGCACTGCAGCATTTGAGTCCCTGGTGGCGCAGGTTACTGATGGTAGCCTTTGTTACTTTGGTCTCAGCTCTCTGCAGGCCATTCACTAGGTCCCCCGTGTGATTCTGGGTTTTTTGCTCACAGTTCTTGTGATCATTTTGAGGGAGATTATCATTGGTCTTGAATGTCTTCCATTTTCTAATAATTGCTCCCACAGTTGATTTCTTCACACCAAACTGCTTACCTATTGCAGATTCAGTCTCCCAGCCTGGTGCAGTTCTACAATTTTGTTTCTGGTGCCCTTTGACAGCTCTTTGGTCTTGGTCATAGTGGAGTTTGCAGTGTGACTGTTTGAGGCTGTGGAAAGGTGTCTTTTATACTGATGAGTTTAAACAGATGCCATGAATACAGGTAACGAGTGAAGGACAGAGGAGCCTCTTAAAGAAGAAGTTACAGGTCTCTCATAGTTCAGGTAAACCTATGATAAAAATTACAGGCATCTCTCATCTTTTTAAGTAGAAGAACTTGCACAATTGGTGGCTGACTAAATATGTTTTATATTACAGTGGGGCAAAAAAGTATGCAAAACATTCCATGGTGCAAGTCATATTTTCTGATCATAATATAAGTGGTGAATCACAGTGTATTAAAATAATGGTGTTGCAGTGAGTCATGCAAGTAAATGAAAGTCCAGTGTGTTTGCGCCATGCAGGTTTAAACTACACGTTTTCAATCTAACACTATGGAAATGATGGGATTTACATTAATATTTTAAATCTTAGGCCTATTATATTGCATACCGAGTAAGAAAAAGAAGGTTTGGGGAATATGGCACTGCAATTAAAAATATAAGTGAAAAATGGTACTTCGTCAAAGATGTTTAAAGTAACAAGAAAGTGAGAGAAAATGGATTTATACTCAAACCTGTGACCCTGAGTGCGCAACAGCTCTTATGTGTCACGTACACATGCATCCCCCACTGCACCATGGCTCTCACTGGTTTGTTATTTCTAAAAGTAGCAATCCCCCCCCAAATCTGTGGTTTAGAAGGTTTGTTAGAGTATGTGAGAGTTTTCTGGTGCTTATCTGGGAGTGTTGGTGTCAAGAGAGATGACTCAGGCCACATTTATGGAGTTTTGTAGAAGCAATTTCACATCTACCGCTCTGCCATCACACACACTACGGATCTGCATTTCAGTGCGGCTGTCGTGTGTATGTTTGTGTCAGAGCCAGAGAGATGGAATTCACTCCAAACTGTGTCAAAATGCTCGCCATATCCAAACCAAATCAGTTAACCTTATGTTATATCTCGTCGGCTTAGTCCCCAGGTAAAGTTCTCCATGCTACAGCCACAGCGTGTATTTAATCATCCATCTGCCGGCACTCAGACGTGTGTGTGTGTGTACGCTGTGGGCTGCTCTGATAGGTGTGTATCTGTGTTGTTGTGGTTGAACATGATGGGGGAGAGAGTCTCTTTCAGCTACTGGAAAACAAAAAAAAAATCCAGGGCCAAGAGAAGTGAGCAGAAATTATTAACCATCCACACACTTGCGCTCCCAATTCTTCTTTATTCTCTCTTTCCTGCTCAGCTTCTCTCGCCTAATAAATGCTTCATGTCACCATCAAACAGGGCCCGACTTGCTCCAGGAGAGGCAGAGAGAGGGAGCGGAAAGAAAGAGAATTGGAGATATCGGGGCGTGGGGGTTGTGTACTGTGGGGCCTTAGTGTTGATGGATGGATAGATGGATGGGTGGATGGACAGATGTTAAAAATGTAAAGTTTTGACCTGTTCTGTAGTGAGGGGCAGGGGACCAGCCTGTCCGATTCTCTTTCTTCTATCTGGATCCAACTCCATCATTAAACTCTGATAAAATCCGATATCAGAAGTTTTTGCACCACACTATCTTGAGGCAAAGTGTAAAACGCAATACTTTACACATTGGTACTGGAGTAATCAATCTGTAATTGGTTGGAATACTTTAGTCCAAGTATGTCTCACTCGTTAAGTGTTATTTTATGGCTTCTTTTATTGACAGTAACAGTGCGTTACATAATCACAATTAGCATGTTGAAAATAGTTATAGTTTTTTTTTTTTTTTTTCATTTGGTTGAAGTCAGTGGCTATGTCAACTGTTTGGTTACCAATGTTTTTCTAAATCATCTAACAAATGCAAATGAAAAACTCTCCCTTCTTCGTAATGTGCAAGTGATTTTCATTAAAATTAACTTGTGTTGCATAATAACCTAACACTACGTTTTCATAAGTAACTAGTATAATTCAATCTCTAATTGACCATAATTTGCACTAAATGCATACCATCTATTTACATAATTTAAATAAATTGCATTTAATAAAATGCTCTACATTACAAATTATCCAGTCTATTTGTTTAGTAACTCTCAGGAAAAAGTAAAAGTGTAACTTTACTTTAGAAATGTTCTCCAGCGCCGCTTGTGTGCATTTATTTATGTTTTGAGACAGAGTTCTTAAAAAATTCTCATATATTGGAAAGGAAGACCCTTGAGGTCAAGGACTGAGCGTTATCCCTCCAAACACAGACACTTTCTTTCTATATCTTGTGGTCATGTCCCATAATAAGGGTCGCTGTAAGTGTGGGTAGAGTTCATTTAATAAGAACCCCTCCCACAAAATCCCCATACACAAACAAACATGCGCTGGCACAGTCTCCGGCGGGCTAAACAAACAGTAGAAGGGTCTCAGAAGTAGCGTGATTGCAGAGTTAATCTGTCCTCTAGTGATGCAGGCCGGCCGCAAAGCTCCTTCAGAGAGGGACACATTGTAATGCCTAATCAAGTCTGTATCAAACTAAATAATGCTGTAGCGTGAAATTGGAAGCCGAAGTCAAAAAGCACTCCCCAGCCTGTACTACAGGATAAGGCAATTAAGACTCTCTCTCTCTCTCTTTTTCTCTCTCTCATTCTTCCTGTCTCCTGAGCAGTCAGGCTCTACTCTTACGTCTTTGTGTGAAACAGCCCTGTTCTCTCTCTCCCTCCTGTTCGGTTGATGGTATTGTTGGTGGAGTACTGGGACCATCTATTTCTGGAGGGTCCCGAAGGCGTTGCGATCCAGGGAGGCCGTCCTCCTCCTAGGTCAGGGGCATTCGGCACGGGGCCTTCCACCTGCCAGAGGGTGTAAAATAGGCATTTTGGTCGTTTTGTCTCCTCGAGTACTCTACAGATAAATCAATGGAATACTCAGGGATCTGCACTGTTGTGCTTTGCTGGTCTATGAGCAAATGCATCAGAAGGATGTTAGCAAAATTTTTTTTTACCAACATGTCAAGTTAAAAATGCTTCTTTAAAAAAAACAATATTATATAATATATAAATATATTTTATGAGTTTATTTTAGTTGCTCGCTATTTAGATGAGTGAAAACATCCTAATTCTTGCAGTGTCTACAGATATTTTTTAGAATGCCAAATCTTCCAATTAAAATTTGAGGGAGTCCAAAGATTTAATAGTGAATATTTTGATCTTTATGTTTGCACTTTAATGAATTTCACCTCAAAATGTAAATTGTCATCATTATTTACTTACCGTCATATCACCCTCATCAAAACTTACTGACTTTGTGGCTCATAAAAAGATGGGTCACACAAAATGTTTTGTTTTGTCCATACAGTGGAGTCCAATGTTTTCTCCTCCTTCAAAAAGTCTTGGAAAGTTAGTCATACAGGCTTGGAAGTTTTTAGTAAAAGGCTGAAGAGAGAATTTTCATATTTGGGTCAACTATTACTTTTAGTTTCATATGCAAATTAAGGCTGAACACGCTTAATAAAGTGTTTATTAGTGTTCATTTCATATTTTGAGATTCAACTCCTATAAGCTTTTAAGAAACTGTGGAAAAACAAAATCTGAGGAAGGCCAAATATTGGCCAAATATTGAACACGCAGACTGCAAACTCCAATTTTTTTCCCCCCTTTCATATTTTATTATTTATTTTAAGAAAATCAAACAGTATCGTGCACATGAACCTCAAACTGCTCGTCTTTTTTTTTTTTTTAAACAGTTATTAGTCCATAGTTATTTGCATAAACAAATGTGATGTGTAAGACATGACCAAAAATGTACATTGAAACTGCTGATTTATGCATTTCTGTGTTTAAGGCTGCACAGCAATTTGTCTTGATTTAATCAATAGGAGGGTCATACGAAAATGATGGACGTGCAGGATTTGGCCCGCGGGCCAACATCCAGTGCAGTTGCTACTTGAACATCCAGTGAACTACAGCGTTGACACAAATTGCTGTTCAACAAACTGCTGAAAATAATGCAGTAACCAGTCAAAGCTGAAATCTTTACTCCTTTATGCCCTGTTTAGATGTATTTGCTGAATTTGAATTGGTTGTAGAATGTTTTGAAATTTCCAGTCCAGTGTTGGAATTATTGTGCTTCATCATAATCTGCTGCGGTCACTTTTAAATTGTAATGGCCATTCTTAGTGTAAAAGTGATTTGGCATACATTTGGCAGTTTTGGGCTTTGCCACTGCTGTCCCCATTGCAGCCGCCCACCCGTCCCGTCCCCATTTGATGGCATCATGGCGGGAAGAACGTGATTATGGTGCTCTCCCTAGCGAGCAGCGATCTGAACCTCGTGTCACAGTCGCTGACAGCCTCACACAGCCGACGGGATTTAATCACGTCTGCTCTCCCTCCATGTTTTCTCTTTTCCTCATTCGCTTTATATCGCTCAGACTCGGCTTCTCTCTGCCTTCCTCGATTCTTCTCTCCCTCTCTCTCTCTCTCTGCACAGGTATATTGGAAACATTTTTCCTCTTGTCTTTGACAGGCGAGACAGATGAAAAACAAATTTCAGATCTGATCTGAGCGCCCCTTTAATCTTTGACTATGTTTTCTTCTAGTGAACACCGTAGCTCCGCCGTGCTCTTAACGTGTGTGATGCCATTGTGGTTTATGTTTTTCTTGAATCTCTGAGTTGGAGAATGTGCCTGGGTGCGTTTCTAAGCACATTTGTGCCTCTGAGTGTGTGTTTATGAGAGTGAGTGTGTTTAGAGTCAAAGAGTGTCAAGATAAATATATAAACTTGTGTTCTGCACTGTGTTGAAAGGCAGAATTGTGGTAAACTGATAAGACCCTGACTGCATCTTTCACTGCGTGTGTGTGTGTGTGTGTGTGAAAGGGGAATGCAGAGGAAGAAGGAGAGTTGACACTGCACCCAGGGCTTTCCTCAGGAAACGGCTGCTGACGGCCTTTAGCCAGAACCTCGCATCGCACAGCCAGGAATGTGCCATGTGTGCGGCGAGGAGGGAGGAGTGTGAGAGACGAAGAATGTGTCTACGTGTGTGACTTTGTGTCTTTTTTTATTTTTTTTTTTAATGTTTGTGTCTTCTTGCTGGTAAATGCTATGATTTAGACTGGCATCATGGTGGAGGGTGTAATTCCTGAGCCACTAGTGGTGAAAAATTGTAAATGTAAAGATCAGTTTCAAACAGGTTTCCCAAACACTCCTATTTGCCATTCTGTCACACTGTTTGCCAGTGTGTGACAATTAATTTTTCTTTCTTTCTTTCTTTCTGACTGAAAGTTTGAACTGGTTTAATTGTATTGTATTATAATATAATATAATATAATATTATATTATATTATATAACATAATATTGGGATGCTTAATTTTTTGTCTATTGAATTTTTTGTTTTTTTAAATATCTGAATAAATATATTAAATATTTGAAATTTCTAATTTTGTTAAAATAGCTGTTTCAGCTTTTTTTATATGGTTTTTTATTTGTATTTATTAATGTGAAATGTTATATATAATATAATTCTATAATATATTTTACTTTATGTTATATTATTCATATTTGCATGTGCTGCCTTTCATGTCAGTTTAGGATAGTCACTCTTTTGAGATATAGTGATATTTGAGACATAAAATCCTGTGCTAAACATGCACTATACACTAAAGCAATGTTGCTGTCTTGGGTTTTTCAAACGTAGTATTGTTGTGAGAGCGTTTTAACCGACCGTAGTCATTTCTGTTCATTAAACTCTGATAGGAGAAAGTGTCTTAACATCAAAAAGTGACACAAATCATTTTTAAGCTAAATAAGCTAAATGTGTTTTGCTTTCAAGGCTTTGACTCGATAGATATTGTCAGATTACGCTAGAACATGGTGTATTTGCGCTTCTCTGTGCGGCATTTGTTTGTCTGTCTCATCTTCATCTTCCGTCACATCAGAGGTATTGTGGATCTCTAGTTGGCTCTTGTAAAAACATCAAAGTTACCCTTACTTCAAGCATTCTCGCAAACATGCAGCACACCTTAACTTATGTGAAGGAGAGACAAAGAAAGAAAAAGAAAAAGCATAGAGAAATAGAAAGCACAACACTGAGTCTTTTCTGACCCGAGCCGTCCAAGTCCTCCCAAGAGCACAAAAACTCAGGAAGACAACACAAGTGCTCTTGCCATCCTCCCACTCTTGTATCTGCTCTCTTTTTTCCCTGTACACCATTTCCTTCTTTTACAGTGTTGACTTCCTGTCCCTTAGTCCTCTAGATTTCATTGCTTAGATTCACTGGTTAGGGTCATATGGATGTGCTATGAACATAAAAATGGTAAGCTTTGTCTGAAATAAGCAGTCAAAATAATTAAATAAGTATTTATTTTTGCTGTATTTAAGAAAAAAAATTATTCCAGCATCTCAAAACGTAGATATGTTTTTGAACCATTCATTCATATTTTGAAGTGCAGGGTATTATTGTGTTAGAATTAATTTCAAATAACTTGTAGATATGTTAGGTTATGTGCCTAGTGTCACCGTATGTGTTTTTAAAAGTGAGAGGCTGGATTCATCTGCATTTTTAGAGTGATGTAGTGGTGAGCCTTCGGTTTGGGTCCAGTCAATCCTCATTGTGTCCCTTTGCCATGTAAGCCTCGGTTTTCTCCCCCCCCCTTGGCGTGTTTCTGGCCAGTGCTGCTGGTTTGTGTTTTTAAGGCCATTTTGTGCAGCGGAGCAGTTTCAGTGCTGATAAAAGTATTTGGTTAATCAGCTTCCCTCGCCGTCCCTCGGCCTAGGTTTGGAGGACAGGCTATTGAAGTTGAAGCCCTTGTGGGAAAAGCCCAGGCTGAGAGATTGGCACGGTGCGCTACCAATGTTTGACCTGTGAGATGCAGCTGGCAGCCAATGCGTTCGGATTGCGAGGGTCTGAGGGCGAGGCTGTCAGCTGCGTCCCCGTCCAGCAGGAAATGCCTGTACCGCCCTCACGGGCCGGCCTCCAAAGCCTGATTGGACACAGTGACCCAGTTGAGCGATAAGGGCCCAGCAAAACTCCCGCTGTCCACGCTTCCATGCTGCGCTCAGGGAATACTCATCCCTGTCACTCCATCTCCGCTGTCATTCCACTGCAACTGGAGTGAGTGTGTGTGTGTGTGTGTGTATGTTTTCAGGGGCGGAGCTGTCACAGAATCCGGCCCGCATTCAAAACAGCCCAGGCTACATGGAAGGAGTGAGAGAGAGACATAGACATATTGAGGAAACGGGCTCCTCCTACTGCTGTCAATGCTGGTGTGTCGGTGACAAATGGCTGCCTGAGTGTAAATATTAGTTTTTTATGCCACATCTCTCGCTGTCAGAATGGCAGCAGTTGTTTAGATGGGGATATTTTGTAGGTGTGGAAATCAGCAGGGACCCCGCGATACAATATTGCAGTATATTGATATGCGGAAATATGACTCTTCATGTTTAGTGTGTAATTGCAATTAAAAAAAAAAAAGGATTTTACTCCTTTTCAGAGAGACTACTTTCTTTTCTTTTTTTTTTTACTCATTTCTTATTCATTTTCAGAGAGACTATATACTGTATTTAGTTAATTTTTTTTTATTATAGGCTTATTTTATACTAGAGCTGGCCAATGATTAATCACAATTAAATGCATCCAAAATAATGTGTGTATATATATATATATATATATATATTGTGTATATAAAGACACACACTTGCAGTATATATTTAGAGAATATTTTCTGTATATTTATTCACATAATTAATATATACATACCTTTAATATGTAATCATAACAAAAAAATAAATAAAAATAAATAAATATATATGTATGCATGTGTTAGTATTTATATATACCTAATTAATATACACGGAACATTATGTACACAATATTTTGGATTTGATTAATCGTTGCCCAGCACTAATTTATACTTTGAAACATTATTTGATTTCTATATTTATTTAAAATAATAAATTAATGATAAATTAAGTTATAGACTTATTTATATATTTTTTGTATTGATTTATATGTTTCAGTTATAAATTGATTTAACGCTTTAAGTATATATCTAGCTCAATCTGACGTGTGTGTCTCATCTTTTCAGATACTTTTTTGGTGGTTAGTCTTGTCTCTTCTTTCCCCCCCAGAAATAATAATGTGAAAATATGTGAGTAATGTAAAAAATAATGTGAAAAATTTTTGGCCTCCCAATACTAGGTTGGCTATTGCCAAATGCCTCACAGTACAATACACTTCATTCAACATTTGCCAATATAGTATTATGAGGTAAAAATCACTATATTTAAAATCGATAGTATGAAATATTAATTTTTATAGTTTTCCCCCTCCTCATGCCTAATATTGTATGGCTGTCAGACCTGATGCAGCAGAATTGGTGCAGTAATTCTGCAGCGATGAGTGTTGCTACCTGCAGCCGTTGCTGAGGTCCAGCGGACTATATTGTGTTTATCGCTGTTGTAAACACACACTAATATAATATACTATACAGAATGAGCAGTACATTTCAGCTCAAGGTATTTTGTGTGTTTATGTGCAGCAACTGTTTGTGTCCGTTCTCCATGTAGCCGAGTCCCCTCTTTTGAATGGCTTCATACCGCTGTGTCCGGGTATTGATCTTCGGTGGTTGCCTGTGATGTGTGTAGTGCTTACGGGAAAGAGCGTATGTATTTTTATATGCGTGTTGGCAGGAGTGAATTGCACCATTCAGAGAGCAGGCCTACGAACGGGGCTCTCTTGGGTGTGTTTGTGCCCGCGTGTGTTTGAGTAAGTGCATGGGCTTCTTTTAGCGTGCTTGCCTCTCTCTGATCGGGAGTGTGTGAGTTTGTGTGTGCGTGTGTCTGTTCTGGCTCAGGTACGCCTCCCCCCTCTGTGCTGCAGCAAGATGACGGTGTCTCTGGAGGTCTGCAGGCCAGCGTCTGGAGACACAGCCGTGCGTGTTCCCGTCATTCTCCCTGCTATTAAAAGCTATTAAGCCATGCAGAACAAGTCAGGCTTTTATCTATTATTAATTATCTGGAAATGAAAGACACTCTGCCTCTCCTTCTCCTGCTCTCCCTCTCTCCTTCATGGCGAGACTGTTCGTCAGTATAGGTTGACCGTTAAGGCGTCATTAACCCAGAAACATGGCAGTGATGGACAGCATGCTGGATCTCTTCATTTATAATGTGTTTTTCTCTGTCCCGGAGAACGCTGGCGTCATGAAGCCACACATAGCGGCCATTAAATCAGCTGTACTGCAGGACTTACGGGATGCCTTTGATTTCCTTTATTAAATGTTGATTGCCTCTCCTTATGCTTTTTACCTCTGGGTTCAGTGGTCGAAAGGGTTCCTATTGACTCGGGTTGTGTTCATCAGTAGGCCCAGATAGAGTGTGCATGCTTTTTTTGTGCTGATTTTGGCGAAAGAATTTGGAACAATTCATTAATTGCAGGGAAATTTTGTAATTATTTGTAGCAGGGTTGTTGTTTGGCGCAATGTGAAGCTATCTGTCTGTCTGTCATTCTGTCTATCATTCGTGCTAGTGTTCTATCTATCTTTTTTTTTTGTATAATTTCTTTCTGTTGTTCTGTGTAGCGTTCTATCATTCTGTCACTGTCTGTCTTGCAGTCTATCAATCTGTTGATCTGATGTCGTTCATTCTAATGTTCTGTTGCTCTATCAAACTTATTTTACACACCTTTTGTCAAAATTCACTAAAAACAAAAATTGACAGTTGACTGATTTTACATAATGATACGATATTTGGTCAAGCAAATGTGGTTATGTAATATATTTTATCGGTCTATTACCAAAATGACTATTAAAAAATACTCGGTTTTTAATTAACCCATATGCTTACTAATAGTATTAGCGAACAAACTTTCATTGTTGTTATTACCAACTGTATGATTCTTACCTTAAGGTGTAGGTATTTTAGCATATTCAATCACATTTTAGACCCTGTAGCCAATTAACCAGACAGCCACCAACAAGGACTTCCTTGTGTAATTTCTTTAATTATACATGGCAAAACCCCAGAATTCACCACTACTCTGTGTGTGTCACGCATGTTTTTTTGTGATGATGTTTGAGCCACATGTTGGACAGGAGGAGATCAAACGCCCCACCCTCAGCGCTATGGACCCCGACATGATTAATCCAGAGCAAGCGTGTGTGTGCTCGCCACAGTCTGGGTCCCAGGCTCTCAATTCTTAGGGACACGCAACAGGCGATGCGTGATGTTGCAGCAGCAGCCATTGGCCCTGCATGGGCCCATTCTAATGAGGGGGCTGGACCGCAGTGCACTCTGGGCTCGCCACTGGACACTAATCCCAGAGTGCCAACCCATGTGACAAAATCACAGACGCTTTGCTCCAGCAGCACACACACTCATACACAAACAAGGCAGGAGCACAAAGACACAGGGGTATGAACCCATTCAAATGCATGGGCTCAAACACGCACAGGGCGCACACGCATACACACACACACACTGAGCTGCAAATGGGGGGCTGCTAATGGCTTCCAGTGGGAGAGAAGGAGAGCAAGGCTTTATCCCTTAAGTGTAGAAGACTTAATCATACAGAATGGCCCGGGGCCAGTAACAGGGCTGTACGGCACGCCCCTCCACACACGCATTAGGTATTCTGCAGCTGAATCTCCTGCAGACGGCTGCAGCAGAGCCGGGCCCAGGTGAGACTCCCTCCGAGCGCTCGCTCACTCACTTTCTCCCTTCCCTTCCATCTCTCTCTTTTTCTCTCCATGTCAAACACACATACCAACAGTGGTCCACAAGAGCTTTTTATTGTAATGCCATTGGAGGTGCGTCTGCATAATATTCTCGCTCTCCCTCCGCCCATCTATTAGTCTTTTTGTCTCTCGCAAAAATTTATATTCATACAAGCCGTACTAGCACGACTGTTTAAATAACAATCTCTCTCTTTAGTTTTTCTCTCCGTCCTTTCCTCCCCACTCTTTTCCGGCATGGCGCTGCAGTGCGATGCCGATCTTTGAAGCTTTACCTGCAGTGTGTGAGGCCCTTACTGGGAGAAGCAGGGGGCCGGCGTGCATGTGTGCGCGTGTGAGGGTCCGCATATGCACGTGTGCTCGTTAAGGGCCCTCGCAGCATCAGGTCTGAGGGCGAGGATGTTTCTTCTCGCTGGGTTAAGAGATGCGATCTCGTTCTTTGTACGCGCCGCATCTCCTTGTTGTCGGAATCTCTCACTTGCGGTGAAACGCATCCCTGATTTGATAAAACGGCGGATCCTGATGGAATTCCTCTTCGGTTCAGGTGGAGTGTGTTGTGGCAATCCTGCTAGTCACAACGACAAGGGTTATATAAACAGATGCTAACTGAATTCACCCTCAGTTCCCCATTTTTCTTGCCGTGGTTATGTCCGGAGGGGATTTTATGCAAGTTTCATGCTTGTCAAGCCTCTTACGGACAGATATCCAGACCTGCTTTCTTTTTGTATAGCTCTGCATCAAACCACTGTAGCAGCAATTGCTGTTTTGTTCTTTTATGTCTTTTTTTGAGACTTTTTTTTCCCCACAGTGAGAGATAAGGCAGGAAATTATGAGAAGAAATGGGAATCAGGATATATATCGAGTTAGATTTGAACCTTTGTGACCACAGTGCCTCAATTATAATTTTTTAATTCGTAATTAATCCCATTCTATAATCCCATCTTAATCTGTGAAATGTTGTGTGCTGAGCTTCTCGAATCATTTAGTGCGTATGAACCCTGCTCTTTTCTTACTTTTGACCTCAAACTTGTCTTCATCCAATCAACAACTGATGGGTAATATCAGGTGCCTGCCCTTTTTTAATGATGTTTTACTCGCATGTACTTCACATCTCAGAAGATCTGTCACTACATCTGTTACATTGCAAGATTAAAAGAATATCAAAATTTACTCACCCTCATGTTGTTTCAAATCCAAATGTATTTCCCTTTTTACACTGCTAGATATTTTAAAAAATGTTGGTTACTAAAAAGGCTCTGGTAGCCATTTAATTCTGTACAAAAATACTATTGAAGTCAGTGGCTACCAGTAACTCAGCATTCTTTAAAATATCTTTTATGTTCAACAGAAGAATGAAACCATTCTCTTTCATATATTATTATCGTAAAAGTCAAGCTGCAGTTTGCTTTACCATTGTGCTTAAAGTGCATTATTTTCCTCTGTAAACATTGTACATCTGTAGCTCTATCAAAACATTTATCTGTTCGTTTGAAAGTCACAAGCACCAACACTGGCTAAAGCAGTGGTGTGGAGTTAGGATCTGTTTGGCCAACCGATGGCCCAGCTAATTTGGAAACCTGTTCGAAAACAGTATTTATTTTGTTTTTTGCAGTTCCATTTTGTGACACAAGTGACACTTGACAAATTATACAAGCAAGACCTTTTACAAGTTCAGATAGAAGCTGCGCGTGTTCATCTGTGCACACTTATTGTGATTTCCCCATACCCTTGTTATTATGGTAGATAAGCATCGCCCGTTGTTAATTTAAAGCGCTCATTTTGAAAACAATTAAAGGCTGTGTCATTCTCCCACCGGCTGGCAAGCGTTTTGGCGGCTAAATACAAGCGTTGTGTTTGCCATGTTGTTACGACGCGCTTGTTTGATCTCTACCCTCGTCCTATTCTCCGCTCTGCTACGCTGATCACTGTGTTGCCGTCAGCTACACTCACATATATTTGTCTCTGTGATTGTGTGTGTGTGTGTGGTGGTGGTGCTGTTTAACACTGTTTAACAGGACCCAGAAATGCAAATAACGCTGCATGCTCACTCCAACACAGCAGTAATTAACTGAGGAGGAATTTCAATAATATAGAAATAAATTGTGTCAAGGATTTGTGTGTGTGTGTGTGTGTGTGTGTGTGTGAGTGAGTGAGATGTAGAGAGGGAGTTTGAAGATGGCCCTTGGGGGAAACGTGTTTTTTTCCTTTTTCTTTCTTCCTTTAAATAATAGTTTAAATGGAAAAAGAAACAGCAGTCCACCCCTGCAATGGTGCTAAAAAGGGGGAGACTTCCCCAGGATGCTGATTATTTATTAACCCCTTCCTACCTGTGAGATTAATCCACATACACACACACACACACACACACACATTATTTTATTCATAGTTTAGCTTGTTTATGAATAGAATATTATTACATATTTTATTTTATTTCAACTTACTAAGGCTGACCAAACAGTGGAGATTTTATTTATTTAATAAAAAATGTATATATTTTTATGCATTCAGAACAGTCCTTAAAGTGAATTCATCTTTACTCATATTTAGGTACTACATATATGAGTTAAGTAGCTTTACCGATGGACAAATGGGTGCAAAACTCATTCCTTCGTCATTCCTTTTAGATGATAATTCAGTGATGCATTGCCCACAGATCTAAATATACCCCCAGTTTATGTTTCATAAAACTGGTCACCTTATAGCCTGATAAGGTCCAGAGCCGTCTAGAGTTACAGATACCGAGAGATCACAGTATGTAAAAGCATGCAAATGCACTGGTCAGTGGTGTCCATTTTGGATTTTGAAATGGAGGCACGGCGTCAATCTTTACTCCTCCCTCCAGCTCCTGTGTAGCTCCGGAGCATGTTAAGGCAATGGAGAGTATCCAAGGTAACATTTAAAACATGCTGTTATCATTAGAATGTGCACCCCATTGTATAAAGCTTTTACAAGCAGGAGCTGTTCTGGAGGAAGGAAGCAGTGTCACTGCTTGCAATGTGGAGCCTTCCTTTCACCAGTGTACAGCACCAGAAATTAATAATAAGATATGTAGTGAGTCTTTAGTGGTAGGCCTATATTGGCAACATAATAAGACCGGTTTACTCTAACATTTAAAAGTTTGCTGTGAAAATTCAGTTATGCCATCATTGGAATAAATTACTTTATAAAATATCCTGAAAGATGTTATTAATTGTAATATTTTACAATATTACTGTTTTTATAGTTATGAAGCATACAGTTTAATTTCATCAAATGGGATGTATATACACTTTCAAAATTGTCATTTGCAATATTTAATCACAATTAACAATTTTTTTGGGACACACACACTGTGTATTTGTAATGTGTGCATGCTTATTTCTTCTATTTTTACATTTAGATTTGCCGACGTCTAATGTTTTAGTTATTCTTAGTTATTCTATATAGAGAAAAAACATGTATAATTTAGTTAATAACACTTTTAAACATTGTACATTATAATGCTGTGATGCCTAAATATCCAATATCAGTCAGGCATTAATACAAGAATTTACTATATCAGTAAGTCATTAGTACTATTGTTTACTATATCGGTAAATCACTAGAAGTATTACTACCTTGGGACTGTGAAAGTTGGTGATTGGTTGATAGTGGATGGTTGAGAATCACATGATGCGCCTGCTGTATTTCACATTCCCTCTTCATCTCACACTTCCTATGGCTAAAGCCCCCCCATCGCGTCGCAGTTCACAACAGCGGCGCTTTCCGCACGCAGGGCACCAGGGGATGAAGACAAGATACACAGAAATAAATATGCTCAGCTAATGAGGGAGAGCAGGAAGAGGCTTTTAATAGAATGCTGCTTTTAAAACTCCTTCTAATGACTTTTTTTTTTCTTGTTCTCCCAATCGCCCTCTCCTTTTGTTTCTATCCGTGCTGGGTTGTGTTTGGCTGTGTGGATCCTAGTGTGAGGTCTTAATATCCTCTAGGGTTTTATGTTTTATTCTTGTATTTTAGGAGGGTTGGAGAGTTTGAGTCATTCAGGACTGCAAGTGTGTACTGAGGGCCATCTGTAGTCCAGTGGTCAGCAGCTGGACGGCCCATCCCTGTAGATGAGCGCCAGCCACACCTTGATGTGTTTGGGTTTTGTAACAGTGATAATTTATATTCTGTAGCATCTGCAGTCACTTTCATATAGCTGTTCATTCACTGGTATCTCTGACCATTGACTTCACAGTGGGTCTGGAGTTGTAGCTCTGTGTGTGTGTGTGTGAGACAGAGAGCAAGTAAGTATGTCTTACTTGGCTCGAGCCCAGTGCAGTGCAGTAGTGTGTAGGAGGCAGAGGTCTGCCAGTGCCGCCGGCAGCTTTGTTTTTAGACAGGGATCGGGGCTCAACTGTGTGTGGTGCTGTTGTGCTGAAGCCCGGGGCTGAACGGAGCTGTCTCTGTGTGTGTGTGTGTGTGTGTTTGAGGAGACGTAGGGCATTTGTCTACCGTAACCCTCTTCCTCCTCCGCACTCCTGCGCTCTTTCTCTCTGCCTGACTACACTCCAATATCCTTCCTCTAATGAAGCGGGAAATGGGGGATGAGTGGCGCTCTGATTGGGAGTAATTTAGCGTTTTTTCCTCCTCCTTTGGGAAGACGTGTCTTCAGGAATGTGACGTCCCTCGCTTGGTCCAGGGGTCTTAAGTGTTCATCGTGGTGCGGCTGATGTTTAGGTGATGCTTTGGTTTGAGTTTTGGGACCGCATCAGAATAGGGCGTTCTGGATGATTGTGAAGGTGTTGATGGGGTAGTATGTAGTAGTGTTGTCAAAAGACCTGGTACTTCGGTGCCAAGACGGTACTAAAAAATGTGAAATGTTACGGTACCAGGTTTTCTGAAGTACCAGTAGTACCGAGCAAACCCGGTTCTTGCTGCGCTACCCGAAAGGTCTTCATAAAAGCACAGAGAGATGGCGATCGCGGTGCTATTGATGAGGCGGCTCTGAATTTGCTTGTTGAAAAGAAAGGAAGAAAGAGCCACGTGTGGATTTATGTATTTTGTTTTTGAGACTGATGAAAACCCATCTGCAAGCGGTGTCATCGAAGTTTTATGTCAAAAGGAGGAAATGCATCGGACCTTATAAAACACCTCAAACACCTCAGATTTGCTTAGTTAATCGTTACTGTGCGTTCACACCGCCGCTGATGAGAGCGTCAAAATTCTCCCTGGCAACAATGCTGTACAGAGATTTTTGGACGCTCTGACGTAGATTAAATGCTTGTTTTGTATTTAAAGGGGCCGCTAATAAAACAAGCTTGTGTGGACTGACCACACCGAGGGTATAAGTTAACCTCGTGAAATATATTGATTGTGAAAGTAAGAAATTTATCGATGGAAAGAACTTTTTTGTAGTACATGTTTTCTTTCAATTAAAAACCATTTGCTGCAGCTCTCTGCAACACATATTTTCCGTTTAATCCAATATGTTTTGATATGTCAGAATATTCTGCAGCAGTAACAGCTTTGCATGCTC
>JAUMHI010000063.1:12601387-12621199 GCA_032359435.1 Enteromius unitaeniatus | reverse complement strand
GTTTGCGCTGTTTGATTAAATAAAAGTCCTCTTATATAAAAGTGTTTTTGTGTTTTGCTTTGGTACCAAAATTGGTATCGAGAACTGTGGATTTTCACTGGTATTGGTACCAAATACTGAAATTTTGGTACCGTGACAACACTAGTATGTTGCCAATCAGATGAGAAGAGCCCACCTTTCCATGTACTCTGGTCTCTATGCATAGCACGAGATCCTTCTTCAAAACAGAATAGAATTTTTTTTTTTTAAGTCAGTTCCTTCAAAAATAGGTAAGGCATATTGGCTATTAGGGCAGAACATTTAATTGTTAAAAAAAAATCATTAAATGCCTTGGTGTGATTTATCAAATTAAATACTATAAATATATATAGCATATGTGCTGTGTTTAATTAGGACAGCCATAAATGTTACAAATTATTCATATTATAGTTATAATATTATTGAAATGTTACAGTACTGTAATCCAAAAATATTATTACTTTTATTATTATTATTAAATATTATCATTTGTATTTACAGTGAAATAATTATAATTACATTAAGTGCAAATAATATAATAAAATCACTTTTTAAGTTGAAGTCACTGTCAGTTTTACAATTTTTATCAGAAAAATAATAATTTCCCCCCAGTTCATGCAACTTATTTTTTTTTTTTTATGAAATGTTAGTTTTAATATTTTATTTTGGCTTATATTTTTTAGCAGTAAAAGTAATAATAATCATAAATGTAGTCTTATATGAAATGATTCAACCTTAACCATACAAACAAGAACATTCAACCTGAAGCCATAAAAAATAAAATAAAAAAAAATTATACATATGTATTAATTACACACACAAACAAACAGCTCTAACACCTCTCTTCAACGAGCCACAGAATTTATGCTATCTTTAATGTCTGTCTCTAATGTCTTTAATGTTTTAATGTACATTTCAGAAGGGAAATTTTGACACTTTGGACAAAAACGGCTACTTTTTTAAAATATCTTCATTTGTTTTCCACATATAATATCAAAAGAGCTGAACTATCCCTTTAATAATTAGGGTTAGGAGTTTGTGTAAATCTCTAACCATGAATATAAAGTAATCACCACTAATTATCTCTTCTTAAGAAAGGTAAAAGTTTTTGTGTGAGTGTGGGTGTCTGAGGGTGTTTAGCACCTGCAGTGTAGGTTGGGTTTCTGGAGAGATACTGTACTTTCTGTGTGTGTGTATTTGTTAAGTGTGTGGTGGTTTTGTTGTATGAGTAGCAGCACACATAGTGGATCTTACAGACTACCGGGAGCATACCATAAAGCCAGGGGGAGAGAAGCCCAGCCCTGCACAGTGGAGAACAAGAGAGCAGGATCTAACTAGAAAAAGCAGCATGATATCTCCCCTGATAAAAAGAGTACAGCACCGCATCGAAGCGACTCAGGCCGGGAAAGAAACTATTCTGTGAACAGAGAAAGAACACACAAATACAAACTTACAGTGAAGGGAAGAGATGGTCAGAGAGGAGCAGGAGAGCATCTAAGCTGGGTAGATGCATTCTGATCTTATCAGGCTACTGTAAGCAATTGTTGCACCCCGTATAAAGTGTTCATCACTGACCCCACCATGATTATGTTCAGTTAAAACCTCCACTTCCTGATTACAAATTAATTGAATTGCTCTGTGATAAATATGCAAGGTGAGATACTGCCTGGCTAAAATCATGTTTATTTGTGAATTACAAACCAATGTGTTGCTTTGCCCGACAAGTATTCAATATTTAAATAACACAAGTGTATTTTACAATATAATATACTTAACTCAAATGGGTAATTTTTAAAATCTTTTTAGACTTTGCATTTTAATACTTTTTTTTTATTCATTATTTATAACACGTTTAATAAAAAGTCCAAGATTCACTAAATATAACTATATAAACTAAAAATAAAGAAATAAAACGTAAACATATAAAAAGTACATGGATAATACAAATTGTGACAGAAATTTATTTAAACTTTCTCATGTTTTTTTTCTGTTAATTAAATATTATTTTATGTTTATTAAAATGTGTAGTTCATTATACTAAATGAACAACTTAAAAATATTTTGTATTTTTATTAAGTTTTGCTTTGTTTGCACGCTTGAAATTGAACGAATGTTTAACCTGGTAAAACAAACTGAATTTAAATAAATAACTGTAAATGTAGTAGTTTTAATAATAGTAATAATAATAATAATAATAATAATAATAATAAGAAAAAAAATAATATTGAGTATGGGCAATAGTAAGAACCATTATTATTTAATGTGAAAAAACAATACATTCAAATTTATTTATTTATAATTTTCCATTTTACACAACGGTACCTTTTTGTATGGGCTTTCTTGAACATTTTAAAGCTGTTTTTCATTAGGGAACACTCAAGGGACACTGTATCACCATATGTTGTAAAAGACCCAAGCACTTGATTTTTTTCATCTGTTTATGAGACAACACTTGAGGGACACCATATACGCCACCATATTTTGTGAATGACCCAACCACTTGATTTTTTTTGTAATCTGTTTATGAATCACACGTATTCCAGTTTTACTCAACACTGCCTCCAAGTCTGGAACAAGAATAAACAGAAGCAAAAATCCAGCCAAACATCATTTTAGAGTGGGAATTTGAGTAACGGAGGGGAAAAATGTGAGAGACTTTAAACAAAGGACAAGAGAAAGGCAAAGAGAGGTGTGACGTATCCCTTGACTTTGAAAGGAGTGGAAGAGAAGACCTCAGTGTCCTGTTAGCAAAGGCCTTCTGTTGTTTCTGGGCTCTCGCTTGGCGTCCGGTAACAGGCCAGTCATTCTGACCTGGCTCAGCTCCTCAGGCCTTGACGGCAGGCTTTGCGCTGGAACTCCTGGCTGGAGCGTCTGCGGTCCTGATATTCCACAGCACTGAGAGGGAAAACAGGGGCCTGTTGGCCTTGGCTTGGGAGTAGAATATTGAATAGGGAGGTGGTAGTGGAGTCAAGTTCACACCGACCACCCTGCTGGGAGCAGCTTCAGTGAGGATGGTGTAAGGTGGCCCAGACAGCACTTTCTGCAGTGGTGTGTGTGTTTCAGAGGAAAAGAGAGTCTGTGTGTAATTAAGAAACTGATAATGTGGAAGGAATGCAGTATGGCTGTCAGGGACAGTGCAGTTTGTGCCTTACTCTCTCTCTCACTCACTCTGTCTTTCTCTCATTTTGTCTTTCAGTCTTCCCCGCTTTCTCTGAGAGTCTTTTCCTGAGAGGAAGTGGGTTTAGTGAGACTGCAGTGATGCCCAATGCCAGTGGGAGCATATCTAACCACAATTTCCTTTACACAGAGCAGATTCAGTCTCTCTCTTGTGCTTTCTCTGGCTTTCTCTGTCTTTCTTGTTCCCACTTTTGTTTCTTTTTTCGCATAAACTCCTATTTAAAGGAACAGTTCACTTAAATAATAAACGTCTATCATTTACTCACTCTCATATTGGTGTAAACTTGTATGTCTTTCATTCTCCTGTGAACGAGAAAAAAAAATCGCTCCAATTTATTGACTGAAAAAGAGCAGTGTGAGCATTCACATTAATGCCTTCTTTTTATTAATTCTATATATTTAATTTAAGTTAATTTAATTTAAGTTAATTGATTTAATTATTTATTATATTTTATTACTTTTATTTATTAAAATAATACACTATTTTATATTTATATATATATATATATATATATATATAGATTTAATGTAATATATTTAATTTTTATTTCTTTCTTTATTTTTTTTATTTACATTTTAGTTTAGCTTGACTGCTCCAATCTCTATTGACTTTCATTATAATTATTTTGTAAAAATAAATAAATGAACTCAAGGGTTTAAAAAAACAAGAGTGAGTAAATAATAACATAAGTTTAATTAACGCTTTAAATATTCATGTGGTTAGTTTGATAACTTAATCATGTCTTAGCCCTTTTTTGCAACTCATCACTGATGTTTATCTTTCCCGCTTTTTGTTCCTTATCTTCATGGACATTGTTCGACGAGTGTGAAGATGTCTACACCTAATAGTCATGCTGCATTCATGCTGAAAAAGTGCTTTTATAAACTACTCTACATATTCCTTGATGCACTGATGCCTCTAGTGCGGAGAGGTTACCGAAATTACTGACTCTGTTTGTTGTTGAAAAGTTAAAGTGTGTGTTTCCATTCTAGACTGTATGCCAAAGTGCTTCCAGGCTACGGGGAGTTTTGTAGAGACCGGTAATGTGTGTGTGTGTGTGTGTGTGTGTGTTTATGGTGGTGAGGCTATGGGGGGTGGTTCAAGTTCTTATTGTGTCCTGAACACTGCTGCTTCCTGTTTGTGTGCCAGTGGGGCTTCCTTCCTTAACTATGCCCAGGAAAACCTTCATCACACATTCCTCCTCTCATCTCACTGCCTCCCGTTACCTGTTTTTGCACCTCCAAAATTAGCACATAGACAAACAAAGAGCACATACACACAATAAAGCCCTTTGATGTGCATCCAACAATCAGATCGAAAGCATCATAGGCTCACGATAGGCCGCCGTTTATGTGGCGCGCTTCTGAGAAGAATGCTGAAAATGTTTGTGTGCCTGAAGTGTGTGGTTTGGCTACACAAACTTTCTAATATGCTCTCTCTCTCTTTTCCGGTAGCGGTGGAAGAGGCCGAATCTACAGAGTGCGCCAGTGGTTGGGACTCCTCTGTTCAGACAGGTATGATTTCGCTAGCGTGGCGTCCTGCACGATACATCCAACCCCCTACTCCCTCGGAGACAACCCGCTGCATCACAATCTCTAATATCAATTCCACATGGCCTGCAGCCCTGTGCACAGAGGGAGGGAGGGAGGAAGGGAGGAAAGGAGGGAGAGTTTTTCATAAGGCACAAGAGGATGGCGTCCAGGTGCATGCTGGACTGGAGGCTTAGAGGCGCTTCCTGTCTGAACGTAAAGGCACTTTGCCGCACTCAGAATGTAATATCGCACGACTTGACGAGTTTGATTACACCTCCTCTCAGGAGAGGACAATTTCTATCTGGCAAAATCCGAGCGGGCTGTTTTAGATCGTGCATCTTTCTGAATATTAGATTTTGCTTTTCAACCTATTACCTCAGAAGCCCTTTTTTACTCGAGCATTTTCAAACGTGGAGACGTATCTGTTCGGATTTGGATAGGAGCGTGAAAATATTACCACAGCATCCACCGAGCTGCTTTTTTGGACTGCATGTTCTTCAACAAACTACACAGCTATGCATTTTTTGGATTATGAATGAATTAGTCCTTGCACTGAAAGATGTAGACGGTTGGAGCGTGATATTCACCTGTTGAGATTTGATTGGTTGTGAAAAGTGGTTTAGTGGCAGAAGCTAAATAGTGGTTTAGAAGCTAAATAGATTGCTTTAAAGTTGCGTTGTGACTTTAACGCAAAACCCAAGGAAATATTGTTCAAGCAACAATAAATGTGAATGCAGCCTTCAAAATGCAGGAAGATATATATTGTTTTCCCACCGGATGAATGTTTCTGGGAGCTCATGTTATCGATATGCGATTTAGGCCATTTCCCCCTGTTCCTCCTTCTCCCTATCCTTCCCTGTTGTCCCCCTAGTATCTCTATAATAAACATGTCTAAAAAGGCCTAAGTAAAATAATATATATCCTTTACTGGAATGTTATTGGTCAATAGGGTATTAAAATCTACTGAAGTCAGATATAGAGAGTGTGTCTGTGCTTTTGTAAGTGTGTGTATGTGCGTGTTGCATCCTGGTGAGCTCAGCAGAGAGAAGGGAGTAAGAGAGAGTGGCCCCCGGGGGCCTGAGGGGATGACGTGGGCCCCTCCTAACCGGCCCTGAGGGAGTGCTGCAGGGGTGCTGACTGAGGTCCTGGGTGGCTACAAAGTGCTGCGTATGTGAGATACAGCAGGAAGGGGAGTCCCAGGGCTCTCGCTAAACCCTCCGCTCTTCCTCCCTGCCTCTCCTCTTCGACTCCTCCCTCCATCCCTCTCTCCTTCATTTATTGTGCCGTAACCCCATTTGCTCGTGCTAATCAGCCTTTTTTTCCCACCTCTGTTCCGGGTGGACTTGGTCGCATTCCGCGTCACCTCCTCTTTCTTCCCTTCTCTTTCTTCTTTGTCTCCCTTTTTTTTTTCTTCTTTCTCTCAATCCCTTCCCCCTATCCATACTCTCTCCTGTGTTTGTTTGTGCTGCTGTGCTGGGGCTCAGGGGGCCGCTCGCCATCTCTTATTTAAAAAGATAAAAAACCTTCCTTCCCTTTATTCCCTAGGAGATGATGTCGACAAGGACACTGGCAGGCTTTTCCTGGTATTAAATTCACTTCGCCCCCCCCCCTCCTTCTCTTTCTCCTCGGTGGAAAATGTGTGCTGAGTTTTGGAGTGAGTGCAGCAGGGGGGTTAGAGTTAAGGGGTGGAGAGGTTAAAGGAAAGAGTTAGAGCCCCGCCCCCCCCACCCGCGGGCCCCCAAGGACCTGATTGAGGCCCCTTTGGTCTGTCCCGCTGGGGAAGCAGGCCGGAGGTACACCCCCCGTTTCCCTCTCTCTCTCTCTCTCTTTCTCTCTTTCTCTGTGTCTTTCTCTCTCCACCCCGTGCTCCCTGAGATAGAAAAACAACCCGTCCCTCCCTGGCCCAGAGGGGAAGAAGAGAAGGAAAGGAGAAAAGAGAAAAAATGAGCCAGGTCTGACACTGGAGACTCGGAGAGATGGTGGTGTGGAGGAAGGGGGGGGTCGGTCGAAGGAAAGGAAGAGGAGGGAGAGCAGAGAGTTTATAGAGACAGATGCAGACGCTTGTCATTTTTCGAAAGACGGACCAGGGAGGGGGGAATTGTTTTTTGTAAGTGCCATCAGAGCTGTGAAGTTGAGCATTGTTTTTCCTGCTTCCTGTCAAAGAGCTGGAGCGGTGCTTTTGGATGCGTTCACACACACACACACACACACACACACGCACACTTTGAAACAATAGCTCTAGAGAATTTGCTTTGTCAACATATAGGACATCGTCTGACGCACATTTGCAGGGATCAAGTACATTATTACTCACACACACATCGATGCACACAAGCACCCAATTTGTGTGAGTGTCCCCGACTATGATTCATTGTGGAAAAAGGCTGCTCATATCCCCCTGCGCTGGCCGATAGGGGCTGTAATGGTCTTGAATTGAATTATTTTATTCATTTCCTCCCTCAGCTATTGGTGGGACGGCAGGACCTCTTAACACAGCCAATCGGATTGCTCCGTCTGCTCTCCCTCGGTCTCACCCACACTGGGCGAGTCATTGTGACCTCACCCGTAATGTGAGCTTTTTGGTCACCTGTGTATTCCTCAGGCAGAAAGGGAGCTGTTGTGTTCTGGTTTTATTTGGCAGCGGGGCACCGAACCAGGCCTATTTATGACCCTCTTAATAGCCTATGCTGTCAAACTCGGCACACGTTAAACTTTTGTCGAGGCCAGAATGAAAAAAGGGAAAAAGAAAGGTATGTGCTGCAGTCAGTGCAGTACAGAGCAGAGCTGTTTGTTTGGGCCAGAAGTTCAGATTTTTACCTGCCATATTAAACACAAAATCAATTTAGTGTTTTTTTTTTTTTGGGACATAATGACATTTTCATGTTGTATTTTCAAAATTGCTAATTGCCAGTTTGCCTGAATGACTAGCAGACTAATCAGTGTTAAGGGAAATGCCTGTATAATAAGTTGGTTTTTAGATTCACCTGATCTTCAGATGCCTTTCTTGAGGAGCGTTTACATGAAATGTGTTCCTGAGGGGTCTCGTAGTATTTTTTTTTTTACAATTTTTAAATTTTTTTTTTTATTGTATTTTTTTACATTCCTCAAAAGTTTGCCATCAGTTAGAGATTTAATAATAATATGTAATAATACTTGTATTTAGCAAGGATTCATAAAAAAGTGACAACTAAAAATCTTAATGAATTTAAAATAAATGCTGTAATTTTAACATTTCTATTCATCATAATCCTGTATCTGAACTCAGATAAAACTTTAATTTAAAAAAAATAATAATTGTGATAGTATTTACCAGAAGTACTGTTTTTAATTTTAGTTTTTTGTTTTGTTTTTCAAATAAATGCAGTTAAACTAATCAGTCAACATTGATAAGGAATTGTGTTTGAAAACTTCATAAAAGCATTTATTTTCTCTTCAATTTCAGTATAAGGTGTAAAATATTTATGCTGATTTATTTTTTGCTTTCAAGCCTATTACAAGTCATTCACACAGATGAACTAAAACTTGCTCGGTAACATGATCTTTTACCACATTAGCTTGATTGGGCAAACAGTAGTTCATTTTGGCTTGTAACTAGTCATTTTTTGTTTGGTCCTACTGAGGCAACTGTTGAGAGACAGAGGTTTGGCGAGATCTGTTAGATGATTTTGTGTGCGTGTATACACACACTCGCACACAGTGAAATATCAGTCAGTCTCCTGGCCCCTGCACATGCTCTGTCCCCTCTGGAATCTAACCTGAGCTGGATTCAGCCATGCATTCTCCGTTAGGTGGCTGGGAACGAGCAATGAGAGGAGGGGAGGGTGGGAGGAGGACAGGAGCGATGATGACCGTCGGCTACATCGCAGCCCCAAAATGGCCTTCTTTCTCCATGATGCAGTGGGCAGTTTAGAAAAGAGGACACAACCAAGAGATCCATCTCTCTATCCCTCAAGTGCTTTTGTGTGTCTTCCTCTCTCTCTGTTCATGTCTCGCTGTCTGTCTCGCTCTCTCATTTGTGTCCCTCTCTATTTTTCTTCATCTCCTTGCACGAACCTCTGGAGGTCCATAATATATTTTTAATTTCCCCAAGGCAGCGACAGGAAAACAGTTTTAATGTGTGAAGAGGAGGTGTGTGTCTCTGTATGTGTGTGCATTCGCATGTCACCGCGCGTGTAAATTTCCGCGTCGATGTGCGTACGCGACGCTCGCACATTCGCGTGTCGACTTGAGGAACCACGGGCTGAAACAGGTGATGGCATGGGTGAGCAGCTGTACGGCTGTTTGTCTGTTTTTTGCCATTTAATTCCCATCCTTCCATGACGCGCTCTTTCATCATCTCCAGCTTTTTTTGTTTCTGTGACTGGGTGCATGAGCGTTGGGTGCTGGGTCTCTAGAGAAGAGGAGACTGGTACAGTGTAGCTGGCAAGCGGGGGTCCCGAGGGGCCATGCGGTATTGTGGAAACACAGCTAGCGGAGGCCAGCGGAGCCAGAGAGAGAGGTCTGCTTGCTTTAAATAGGTCCCGTGTTTACCGCGTTAGGCCCTGTGCTCCCCCGAGAGACCACGTGCACGCACTGCACCTGCTCAAGTGCTGGGCCATCAGGGGCCCTTGTCCCAACTCCAAACCGGAATACGCAGAGTGCGGATATAGATGTACCATACATGTGGCCTTATAGCTAGTGGTCAACCAACATGGGTTATTTAATGGCTCATGGCAATTTTTTGATGGTAGAATGACCAGTATATGTATCTATATATAATCCAAAATGGCAAGATTGGTGGCCGATGCTAGTAATCTCAAATGACCAATAATTAGCAGATTAATCAGTTAGATTTTTTTGTTTGTTAGTGTTAAAATCTAAATTTAACTCTAACGAGTAGAAGAATATATTCAGTAGCATAGTTGTTAAAACGTAGCTGTTAAAACCAATGAATTTGTAGTATTCTAACAACATCAGTCATTAAATATAACTCTTCTGCATGGACTGTATGCCCCTAAGTAGGGTGCCAGTGCCTTTTTGTTTGAACGTGCTTGAGCCGTAGAGTCCATATTAAACCTGAATCGCCTCTCCACTCTGTTGTGATGCGGTCCAACATCATTAATGTTTTCTTTCAGAGAGCGTGTCTGTGCCATTTTTCAGGGACAAGATGAGCGATGGATTTCGACAGGTAGGTTGTGTTCATGTGATGAGATCAGACATCTCTAATCGAGCTCAGAGCAGCACTACAATTCCTTTGGTCTCTCTGACTAATGCAGCCTTGATCTGGTTTACATTTGGCCACGTCTGGGTTGAGTGTGTGTCAGTGTGTGTGTGTGTATTTGTGGTGTAGTTGAAAGACAGCCTTGTGCTTTAATGTTTTCATAGGAAAAAAGTCTTGTTGTAGTTGGAGCTGATATTTTTCCAGTACAGCACAGCGCTCATTCTTTTGTTGGGGTTTAGTTGTATTCGGATGTGTGTGTGTACCTCTTCTTACTTGTACGACACACACAACTCCTCTTCTGATCCCTGCTTCTGACTTCTGCTTTCTTCTCCATCGGATGACACATGAGCATGACCTCATGTTTGGATTTCCCCTTTTAGTACTTTGAAATAATCAAACGTACATTCTATTGTGCTTAAATGCACACACGGTACAGAATAACTAAGAGCAGACACAGTGGCGGAAGGGGAAATGGAGTTTTAAGGGTTCTGGTCGTAAAGAGAGTTCCCTAGCTAAGGTCTCAAAGCGTTTTAGCCGAGTTGCTGACTTGCTGTCTTGGTGATGCAAAACCCATAATGCAAAATGGAAAGCTTTTTACATTTGTGACTTTTCAGTCCTTGTCTATTAGCATCAATATGCTAGTGCACTCTCGACTCTTTTAGTTAATATACGCAATTACATTTTAAGTTGTTTTTTATTTGTTTTTAGGATGCAAAATAAGCACGCTATGAGTCCAACTTTTTATTTATTTTGTCCGATCAGATGTCATGCAGATATATGTCATTTTATATTTAATATTTACTGTGCACGGCGGGTGATTAGAAAGACCGCATAGTTGTGCCGTTAGATCTGGGGACGCTTAGTGGCACTAAAGCATCTACTTGATCCTATGTCGCTTTGTCATTTTGTTGTTCCTCCCGTCGGTCTGGAGGATGCCTTGCGGTGTCCATTAAGGGCAGCATCACACCGATGCTAATTATTTCCCGCTCTCATGATGGAAGCTGCACCACACTTAAAAAAAAAAAAAAAAAAAAAACACATATCAACCTAACGAGGGGTAATTAGCAGGTCCCTGTAAGGCGGGGCTGTGCTCGGCAACATGACTGCTCTGTGGATTCTGCTAATTCACTTCTCCTCATCTAATTACCCCACACAAACATGGCTGTTTGTCTTTCCTGAGAGAGAAAGTGTTTGGGGTGTGTGTGTGTGGGGGGGTATATGGGGTGTGTTTGGGATCTTGGCGATGGTAGCGCACCCCCCCCCCAAACCACATCTCACACACATGACCTGAGGCTCAACCTTATATAAAACAAACACAACCCTGTTTAATATAAAGAGCAAGAAAGGGCTATTAGTAGAACTATGAATATTACACAATATCATAAAGAAAACCAATTAATATATAATGATAATGATAAACTCCTCAAATCAGAGTTTTAGTCAGACCATATTGCAAATGCATGTGGTTTAAAAAGTTGACCAAGCTTTATGAATATTAATATTTTGTCTTTTGCTTTAGAATATGCAATCTACCATTTTTCGAAAGGATGCTGACCCATGGGATTGCATTTAATGACTGCAACTCTTGAGCACCATTGAATTACTTCGCAACGTATGAATATGAATATGAATATTTCTTGTGTTAAAAATTGCTGAAGCTATTTTTGAGACAATTTTTTTAAGCATCTTTTTACGTATGTTCAAATGAGTCTTAGAATTGGAGATTTTTTTTTCTCCAGCCAGCTGCAAATCTTGAGACATACTTAAAAAGAAAAAAATAGTGTTATTTGTTTATTTTTTTGCTTTAATTTATAATCAGTTTTTATTCATGTCTGAATATATTGGTGTGTAAGGTAATAGTGATAGATCATGAATTAATATATATTATAAAATACTTTTTATATTATAAAATGACTTTTTATTCATAAAAACAGTAAGAAAAATTTACCCTTTTTACAAGACTGTGATGCGTTTTACCTGTATCATAAATCCATTTTTTTTTTAAATGTATGTACATTATAACACTATACTTTGTATTATATCACAAATATTTTATTAATAAAATTTGTAATGCTAATGCAAAATTGTTTCTAATTCAGCGTCTATGGAAGGGACGGTAAATTCCTAAATTCTCTCTTATTACTGTTAACAGTTTCTGTATGTTTTCGAAGTTACCCCAACTTTGACTTCCGCTGCTGAAAAACGTGAAAATGTGAAAAAGGTATATACCGACTAGCTAGACACGAGGCTAGGCTCAAGCCAAGTCCACAATTATGTACACACTTTTTGAGAATAATGAGTAAGTTTGTTCATTAAGAGTTAATTTGTGTGTATGTGTTGGTTGTACGTTTATAATACCCTTGTGTAGTGCGTTTATGTTGTTAGAATCAGTTGTGTAGGTTTATAGTGGCTAAATATGTGTGAGTTTTTGGTGCTGGGACAGGCTGTCTCTTAGAGATAATAGCCCGCAGAGTGAGGGACAGGGGCTCCAGCTGGCTGTGAGAGAGTGAGGTGGGCTCCGGGCACATCCCCTGCTGAGGACCCCCAAACACTCATTAACACATCGCTCATGCACATGAAAGAGGACAGCAGCACGCACCCTAACTTAAAGTATTGATAAAATTATTTCTCACATACACAAACAAAGGTGGGGTGAAAAGTGTTCGCCACCTGGGACAGCAAAGTCTCAAAAGAGCATAAGTGTGTGTGTGTTTGGTGAAGTCTTTGTCATCAACATACCAAGGTCATTATTCTCAAAAACTGCAGCAATCACTTCCACTCTGATAAATGGAGCTTTCAATCAAGTTCGCAACACCGTTGTCCACTCACTAACCTCACCAAACACACACACACAGAAGCGTTGTGTCTCTTTGGCTTGTTTCTCACCTAGCCCTCTCACAGTAGAGGGAGTCTAGGCCCTGTTGTGAGGTACGCCTGTGTGTGCCTCTGTCCTCTAACTCCAGTGTTGCGAAAGGACACTGAAGGGACAAAATGCCCCCATACTCATTTGAACCACAACAGCCCACCTGAAGCACAACATTATAAAAATATTAAACACCACATTATGTCGCGAACATGTTTCTACTACATTAACAGCACAGACAGCAGCTCACTTACCAGACTTGCTAGCTTGACAGCTATTACAGTAATGAAACAAAAATAGCTGCACGGTTTCTGTCAGGAGCGGTGCGTGCTAGAGATATATGTTAGCAGAGTATGGAGCGGAGAAGAGAATTATTGGAGAACTAAGATTATATCGGAGAGCATAAAAAATGATTTCTTTAAAATCATTAGACTTTTTAGATGGTATTCTCAACAGCCCAGATATCATGAAGCTTGACCGTGCCACAGTCAGCCTGTGTTTAAAAACAGCGCGCTGATTCAGAACGATTCCGTTTAGCCTGTTTGCCTTGACCTTAAGTCACTTCAAGGTTTTGCCTGTGAGGGCGGTAAAGGGAGAGTGTAGCTAAAATCTCACGTTGAAAGCTGTATGGCTTTCTTTCTTCTCAGGAGCTCAATATGAAAAATGTGTGCTTTTTTTTTTTTCTGTCCAGCTGCAGTTGGAACTGAAGCTCTTAAGATTCAAAAAGTATAATAAAACACACAAAAGTAGTAAAAGAGTGGTCCATAATGACTCATGTGCTATATTTAAATTTTTTTTAGTCCATACAAGCACTTTAGGGATGTTCAGTTTAACCGTTAACCGACCAATATGAACTTTTACCGATTTGACGGATTATCTGTTAAACGGTTTAAAAGGTCATTTTATTTTTTTATTTATTTATTTTAGTATTTTACCTACTCATAGTCTATATCTTCGATATTAATATATATATATATTAATTGGGTCACTGTTGCTAACTTTTTTTATACTTTATACTTAGGCCTATTTATACTTTATAATGTTTTTTTCTCTGGTTGCAAAAGTGTTGCAGGCGTATGATATGAAATAGATATGATCATGTGAATCTTCGTCTTCTGTTGTTTGCTAGTTTTTGCGCATGTACAATGAATCCACAGAAAACAAATATTACTATTTTCAACGGGTCACAGGCGCTTATGCTTTCTAATTGAATTCAATTCTAATTAAAAATAATATTGTCAGTTAACCATTAAAAATTGGTAAACGAATGTCGATTGCCAGAAATAACCGAAATGAAAGTTAAACCCATTCGAGCAAAAGCAAAACAGCATGGATAACAGAAAAAGCCATACAGCAAAAACATTGGTAAGGGTGAGTAAATAAGTTATTTTTTGCATGTCCCATCCCTTTAAACATTTCAACCATCAAATGGGCAAAATAGAAAAGTAAAGCGCTTTGGGTGAACCCCAATCTCGAAACGTTCATGGACCTCACCTCGACCCCTGCCCCACCCCATGTCCATCAGCCTCTCTTCACACCACCACACGTTTGCGCTCGTGTGTGTGTTTGTCAAGGCCACGGTCGGAGGTGGAACGACTGCAGCTGAGGTGCGTGATGCGTGTGTATCAATCTTGCACTGCAGAGAGAGAAATGGAGCCCAGTAATGACGGTGGCCCTGCACTCTAATGGAGTGTGTTCTGGAGGGCCCCCTCTAGAGACTCCCCTCCCCTCTTTCCTCCTGAGAGGGCATACGCTTACGGGAAAGGAGGGGGAAGAGGCGCGGTAATGAAAGGAAGATGCAAAAAGAGAATGAAAAAGACGAATGGAGGAGTTTAAAAGGCAGGTTAGCGCTGTTGAGCGCTCCGCCGGCCATTCTCGTTTCCGTGCTTGCCAGCATGCCCCGCTTACGAGCGGAGAGATGGAGGGATGGAGAGAGGAGAAAGGTAGGGAAAGGTCCCCTCCTGCTCCTCCCTCGTTGCCATGGTAGCAGGTTGTGCTGGCATGTGCCTTGGTTGGCAGTGCCTGTACCTCTGGCATGAGGGTACCTGGGGGAATCAGGGTGTGTGTGCGAGTGTGTGTGATTGAGTGAGAAGAGTCAGGAAGTGTTCGAGGGTTACTGCCACCATCCATTTTCCCCGAGATTAGAAGCTCTCATGGATGAAATAGTGTAGTTAATGCACCTTTTGTGTGTTTGTGGGTGTGTGTATGTGTGTAACCGCTGCTCAGGGCTCTATCAGTGTAGTGTCAGTTAGGGGCCGTTCTCCTCCCTGTCCAGACGGTGTTCTCACCACTGGACAGATGGCCATACCCCTCCTACCCCCTAGCCCAGCCCACACCACCCTCCAAACCACCACGACGCCCCCACCTTCACCCCCACCTCTCTACCCTCTGCTCTGGTGGGGGCGAAATAAACTAGAGCACCTCGTCGCTTCCTTATCCAAATGCCCCTCCAGATACCGAGCCCACCGGCCCCCCCCTCACCCATCTCCACCTGCAGTCCGTACTGGACCGGGGCCCAAAGCAAGGCCCAGGCTCTCCTCTGGCCAGGCTCCGATCCGCAGGCCCCATTAGCGTGGGCTGCTGCGGTGCGGCGTAATGCAGCGCCAGGCCTGGCCAAATTAGAGCTGATCAGAATGTGTGGAGCACAGGAATGGCCACCTCCTGCTTCTCTCTGATTGCACAAGTCCAGGATGATTAGACAGGATGTTAAGCCCGGGGGAGCCGGTGAGCAGCCCTCCCTCTCTCCGGCCCCCACTTCCTCCCTCCTTTTCCCCGCTCCCTCTGCCCTCACGTTTCCTCTTTTCCCTGCTCTTTTTCTCAGCTCCTCGGTTTCCCTTGTTGCCGATGTTGTTTTTTTTCTGCCTATTTGATTTCTTTTATTCAGTAACACGTTTCATATTCTTTTCCATTTCAGTGTATTGGAGCCGATCGCACTTACATGTGCAAATGGAAAACTGGTTGCGTATTGCATCCTAAATTGCGTTAACCAAACACATTCTATCAATTCAACAGATTTGAAAACATTGATGATAATTCAGTCATTTCTGTTGTGCGCTATTGTGTTTAAATAAATTGCCATAGCAAATTAGGCAATAAAACTGAGAAACTGATTTTATAGCTCCCACGCGATCGTAGATCGACTGGGATTGACATGAGTGTGCATTTAGTGATTGAAACAAGAGATTCTAAGTGTGGTCCAGTGGAATAATTTATGGGATATTGATTATAAAGTCAGGTGACCTGATCATTTGACTTGGTGTTGTTTACATTTAAGGCTTAATGAAATTGAAGTAGCGACTGATAATTTTCTCTGTGATGTATATCAACATATGTAGGGTGGGGGATTTGTTTCTATCCATGCAGTTGATTGGATCTTAAAATGAGCTTGCAGTCGAGCATAAGAATTATTATAATTATTTGATTATATAGTACCTGTGTCATATGTGGGTAAGAAAGCATATTAGCATTGACGCTTTTGCAGAGCGTGGTCTGAATGGTATCTGACCACCTCCATATGTGGTCTAGGTAATCACAATGCAATCATATGGCTTTTAAAGTGGTCAAGTGCTATCCGATTGTGATCCGACCACCAAAAGCGCATGTTAATGGCAGGTGTGACGGGTGCCTTTGTGTCTTAATTTGGATCAATCTTATCAGGTTCTCTTTGCTCTCATTCTGTCTCACAATCTCTTACCACCCCACATTTTGCACCGCTGTCTTGTCTCTCTTCCTCGGTCTCTCTCTCTTTCCCTCTCACTCAATCTTGCGCTCTCCTCCCTCTTCCTCCAGTCTCGTGTGTAGTCCTTTCAGCGTAGAGCCTTTAATGTGATAATAAGGTGTGAAAATGGAGCCACAATGGCGGAAGGAGGATTGCAGTGGCAGATTTCTCCACTGGTCCTCACTGTGTGCCACGAGCAACTGGGTGGCTCGCGCTCAAGCGGCTCTCGGAGCCTCGGGCCCCTCTCTTACACTTCTGACTTGCGGCTCACGGGAGCTTTGATGTAGTTTTGACTCAGACTAGACACACTTAGGGTTGGGATTTATGCTGAGAGGCTGAGAAAAGTGATCTCTTTTAGGTTATTTTTAACAGTTGGTTTATTCCAGTAATGTGTTGTATTTTCTTTACATTAAAAGAACTCTCAAATACAGCGATGGGAGGTTTAATTGATTCAGGTGAATTGGTTTTTGTAAATGATTCTTTACCTCACATGCAGAATTGGAATGTATGTTTCTTTTTAGTGAATTGGTTCATCTTAAATGTTACACTTTCTCTTTCTTTCTCTTAAAATGATTTGTAGAGTGAGTAATATTGGTGTATTGTTTATGCAACATTTGGAAAGTTTAATTTTATTGAACTGGTTAATACCAAATGCTACATCCTTCCTTTCTTTCTTTCTTTTTCTTTCTTTCTTTCTTTCTTTCTTTCTTTCTCTTTCAAAGGTAGATTTGTAAAGTCTTATTGGTTCTTTCCTGCATATTCTTTATGTAACATTTGGAAAGTTTGATTAATTCTAGTAAGTCATTCATTCACTGGATCATTAACTATAAGTATAACATAATTAGTTTGTTTGAATCCCTCTAAAAATAGCATTTTATGTAATAATTTAAAAGCTGCTGTTTAACACTATATTTTACTTTTTTTTATATTTGGCAGTGTTTATTATTATAATTTTTTCTTTAGATTTAAGACTTAAGAATTTTTTTCACATTTTTATTTGTTGTATATTATGTGATTGTATTTGTGTGTGTGTATATATATATAGTGTTAGGGTTATACATTTATATAATTATTATATATATATAGAGAGAGAGAGAGAGCGAAAGAGAGATGTGCGTGTATATATATAAATATATATGTATATGTATTTATATGTGTGTTAATATGTATATATGTACATTCTTTTTCATAAGTACTTGACTTTATTTCTGTCCTGGCAGGCTGCAGTCTCAAAATAGCTTCCCCAACTCCAGATACAACGTGCTTGTATTTATAATTGTTTTAATTGATTAAAGTTTTGACAAGTACAGTAACTTTTGCTGCCCGTAACATTTGCAAATGCTCTGCATCAGCGCATATATATGAAGTACAACACACAACAGGCCAGAAATAATTATAAAATATTGATTCAACTGTCAATAGCAATCACTTAACCTCACATCTTGCCCCTTTCTGTCTGTGGTGCGTGCGTGTGTGTGTATATGCATAGATGCAGCGGTATCAGAGCGAGACTCTGATAGAAAGGAGAGCCGGGCGGCGGGTGAGGACGGAGAACAGAGTGTGACCAGTCATGACGAGAGGGTGGGAGAGGAGGATTTAGATGACGACTCCATCTTCACCTGTGACAATTGCCAACAGGACTTTGAGTGCTTGGCAGACCTGACAGAGCACCGTACCAACCACTGCCCAGCAGGTTTGTGTGTGTGTGTGTGTTTCTCCACTGTCTTGAAAGGAGAAGTTTCGGTTTAATGTGTCATGCATGTTTACTTCTGTAGGTTTTGAGTTGGACATATAATTAATGATTGTTGCTCAAGACAGACTTTTTTTAACTACAATAAAAATGCAACTTATTAAAGATACAAATAATTTTGCATTACATTTGTGGGTGAATCTACCTGTTTCTCCTGTACATTGGTAGGCAGTGGAGTGTTTGGTAAGCCTATTTGAAAACAGTCATTATTTTTTGCAATTTCGTGTGGTTATGCTATTGGCAAAGAAACATGGCTTTAATTTATTATTTCTGATGAAAAACGTATTGGCAGGAGGCAGAAGTTGGTATAGTTTTCGCGGTGGTGGGGTTACTCAGAGGCCGTTGGCTGTTCTGGAGTCAGTATGCTCCCTCAGGAGAGTGGTGTTTTAAAGCTAACACGCAGTACACACACACAATAGCCGTTATTACAATCGCGGTAATTAATGAAACGCTGAAAGCGGCCCTGCAGGGGCATCTGCTTCCTAGCAGATTAATCAAGGGCCTCTCCTTAACGAGCATAAAAACTGAGGAGAAGAGGGGGAGAGGTAGATATAGAGAGAGGGAGAGAGCATGTCACTCCAGCAGTCATATGCAGTATATTTACTGAATAATCTTGCAGTGTCTTTTCAGTTGTATAAAATTCTCAAAGTCACAAAATATAATTCTAGCGGATTGTTAATATCCATGGCCTCATCGTAGCAGAGCACACATGTTTCTAAGGGGACACAATACAGCGTGACACAACCCTCTTCTCCATCGCCTTCCTTTATTTTGGCAACTTACCAAGTAATGAAATCATAGCACTGGATTTTAGACGCAATCTCAGTTTCAGAGTCATCAGAGAGCTGCATGTTGCATTGTGGAGGGCAAAAAAAATAAAGAGTTTAATGAAATGACAAAATGCAGTTGTTCCCAGGAGTGTGCGATCTGGAGATTGCAAAATAATCTGGTGCTCTGTCTGGGGGTTTAGACCAATCACAAACATTCTTTCTCTTTTTATGATTGTGAATATTATTGTTATCATTTATGTATTAGTTTATTATGAGTGTCATTTTAGGAGTTTAAATATTTAAATAAATAAGGAGTTTATATAATGTGCTGATAAATATACTTGAATATTTTTCTTAATAATTTTTTGATTTTGTTTTTTACTGTCATGATTAATCGTTTTAATTTTATTTTATAAATTTTTATTAGCTTTTACTTTTGTTTTGTTTTCATTAAATTTTTTTTGAATTTTTTTAGAAATTGTGCTTAATTACTATTTAGGACTGATTTATTGTAAAATGTTATTTTAGTTCAATTAGGCAACATTTACATCTAATATTTAAATTATTTTTATTTCCACTTTATTTCAATTAACAAAAATTGTTAATAAAAGTTTTATTTAATGATACTATCCCTGATTATTATTATTTTAAGTAAAATGTTCTATCAGATTATCATCAAATTAGGTTATTATTTCTAGTGCTGTCGATTAATAATGATTAATCACTTCAAAATAATATACATATATATATATATATATATATATATATATATATATTAAAAAT
>JAUMHI010000063.1:12561012-12596260 GCA_032359435.1 Enteromius unitaeniatus | reverse complement strand
TGTTACCTTTGGGTGTCAAAACCCAAATTAAAACCCATTTTTCTTTGGTACAAGCTGCTGTTTTTGCTCAGTTGTCTCCAACGGAGCGGGGTCACGCTACTCCAAACGCGGTAGTGTTTTCGAAGGGAAAGTAACGTTAATTGAAATAATCGACCTGGAACAATTTGGTCGATTGTAGGATGAATGTCGATTTCGATTACTTTTTGGTTAATTGCCCAGCCCTTGCAAAAGTGCATACGGTATGGGTTCTAGAGATACATATGCACCCCTCCAGATGATGTCTATTTGTGTATTTCAGTGGGACAATGCAAAATTGCACACTGCAGCTTTTACAACTGCATACTTCATAGTTGAAGAGTCCAGGTGCTGAATTGGCCTGCTTGCAGTTCAGATTTTTCACCTACAGTATAGAGGACATTTGGCACATTATTAAACTAAAAATATGTCAAATATGTCACAAACTCTTTAGCAGCTGGAAACCAATATCAGGCAAGAATGGGACCAAATTCCAACACCCAAACTCCTCTAACCTTAATGCCCAGATGTCAACAAACTGTTTTGAAAAGAAGAGATGCTACACCACGATAAACATGCCCCCGTCCCATCTATTTTGAGACCTGTAGCATAAGTTTGAAATTAAAACTGTAACATTTTTCAGTTTATGTTCTATTGTGAATAAACTATTGCTTGTGTGTTTAAATTGTAGTTTTGATTTTATTAAAATTAAAAAAAAAAAAAAACATCCCAACATTTCTGGAATTCTGGTTGTAAATTTTAAATTCTATATTTATTTGTGGGTTAGGGTTAGGGTTAGGGTCATTTATTCTTTAAGTTTTTTTGGTGTCAGATTATAGCTGTTGAATGTGTCCCAATGCTGATGGTAGATTCTTTCTCTCCAAGGCTGCAGTGTTTGTGTTTTGTGGTCATGAGTCAATGCACTAACCGTTTTAATGCACTGTCCTTTTCCCCCACAAATCTCTGATCACAATATCTCTCCACAGGCGTTCTCACTAAGGTCTTGAGATGAGAAACTCTGCAAAGGTTTGTTATAGTTTTTCCCTATGAAAGTTTTGCCAATCAATTTCTGAGTACGTGCAGGCCTGACAGATCCTGCATCATTTCTGCGTTTGACTGACAGCCCTTCTCATTTTCTCACAACGCTTGCAACCTGATCATGGACTTTGTGTGTGTGAGTGTGAGTGAGAATGCTGGGAAGCGATTGTGTGTGTGTGTGTGTGTGTGTGTGTTGAGTATGCATGTTCCTTTGTAGATATAAAAAAAGAAAATCCAATCTTTGAACAGCATATTCCTGTCTGTCTTCACTGGGCGCTTTTCTTTAAAGTCTATATATTGGGGGGGGGTTGAGCTGTGATATCTTCTCCTCTGTGAATCAGTTCTTATGTCAAGGGGCTGTCAATTTAATTCAATCTAAATATGTTTTCTTTTGTGGGCTGTCAGATGACCGAGGTTGCACAGAGCCCAACTCTCCTCCCCCTTTTTCAAGACAGTAGTGTAATGAAAGATAGAAGGCAGATCTGTGGGTTTGTGCGTCAATGTTTTGGTTCACATAATTCCATCAAGACTATGAAAAATTACTGCTTAAAACAATCTCTCTCACTTTCCTTGTTCCTCTGTCTCTTCACCCCATTCTCATCTCGAAGCACTCTCACAAAACTAAATTGGTGCCAAGCACACAAGTGTTGAGCAATGATTATTCCTAATGGAGGGCGATTTACCGTTGCAGGGGTGCTAACGTTTTTATAATTGACTTCTGATCAGCCGGATGCCGAGCAGCAGAGACAGATGTTATGGCTCATTCTGGCTTGTCACGGGGCTTGCCAACCATAATTTGGAACATTCATTGCACCTGTGCCCTGTCCTCTCCAGTTACAGATGTTTAAGTGTGTAATCCCAACCCAGTGAAATCACCATTGTCACCAAAATGCAAACAAAAGGTGCTTGTTGGTGAAGCAAATCGTGGGCTATTCGAAATTGAATTATTAAATAAATTTGAACCAGAAAAGCAGACAGCTGTCGTTTTGCATGCCAACATAAAGCATTGTGTGGCTACAGGCGTCCCGAGTTCGAATCCCAGATCCTTCTCCGATCCGTTTGCTTCCTGACTCATCTACACTGTCCTATAACAATAAAGGTGAAAAGTTCCAAAAATAAATCTAAAAAAGCAGACAGCATTTGAATCCTGCTTTGAGGGAATCTGAATTTTCAAGTAAAGGAATAGATCACCCAAAAAATGTTAATGCTGCCACTGTTCACTCCCCTCATATCTTTCCAAGCCTGTATGACTTTCTTTCTTCTGTGAAACATAAATGAAGACATTTAAAAAACAAATGTATCAACGGATCAACATCCGAAGTACCTTTCATATTCAGCAGAAAAAATAAAGTCACACAGGCTTAAAATGACATATTTCAATCATCATTTACCTTACCAAAAACTGTAGTGGCGTTCTAGGACATAATTCCCATTTAGAAATCTATCTGTCCTCATGTGTGTAAGCTAACATTATAAATGCATTGCGTATATCATCTCTGATTGATTGAATCTCATTTATTTAAAGACCAGTCCTCCAGAGAATAGTGTAGATGGAAGAGTTGGAGGTGTGGAATAGATTGAAAGGTGTAGAGGGATAATCTGTTCAGAGCTGCGTGGTCTTGGCCTTGTGTTCACACTCCTTCAGCACTGCATGATGGCTTTAGAGCGGATTCCTCCCTAGAGAGGCTTTCATCTTTAATAACAGCAAGATACCCTGTAGAGACCGTTAACCAAGCTCATATACTGAACCAAAGGCAGGGAGTGAATTACAATGAATGAAGCTAATTTATAACTTAAGGAGAGAATGAATAAGACGGTAGTTGTTGAATGGGACAGAATTTGTATTTAGTTTCTTTCTTTTTGGTTTTTAATGTATTCATTTATGTTGTTCTAGAAATTCAGTAGATATTTTCATCATTCTACAGTTAGCTTCATTGAAATGCTTTAACTGAAAGCAAAACTGACTATGAGGTTATTGTAAGAAATGTCGTTTGTAGTGTGTGTGTGTTACTGGTCCCTTGGATGTATAAAAATCCCTCATTTCACCAATTAGGCGACCAAGGCACTGCAGGGAAGTTGGATATAAATAATGTACCCGTGTCATGAAGTCAGCCACTGTAACCTTTTTCTAGCTCTTTAAGACGTCATTTTCAATGAAGCAGCATCTCCATCACTTAGCACAGAGTGAGAGAGAGGCTGGTTGGAGGGATTCGGAAGGAGACAGGCAGAATTGCACAGCCTCTTAGAAGGTCAAACCTGGAGATCAGGTCTATCAACTGCCTGCTTGTCATCTGTTGCCTATGAAGGAAAAATGAAGAGAAGAAATGGGAAAGAGCGGAAAATATTGTAGTCCAACTGCAGCAGATGCTAGAAGGACAAAAATGACAGATAATAAAGAAGAGAGCGTAAAGTTACCAGTGCATCATTTCTCAACCATTGAGAAAAATATTTTTCCTCTGAACAAATTATTTTTTGGATGTGTAACCCACGCATCTACAGTACTACACATGTATGCTTTCCTCTTCACTATAAGTCAAAGGCTCTGCTTGCAGTTGAATATTGCCAAATAACACTAGTTGTAAATTAAACAGTTGGCATTATTCCACAATAAACATTTCAATTAGCATCACTCGATGTCACATGACCTTATTACATTGCACGTTCAATTCATCTTTGTTCTCATGAATGGTCATGAATATGTGTGTATATAAACTGGTGTATAATAGCCTAATTAACGCTGTTGGTTTTATTGATGGTATTATATGTAAGCTAAAATGACATACGCTAGACTTTCTTTTAGCCCAGTTGAGGAAAAGTATGAGAATTGCTGTACATACTAGAGAGGAGTTAGCATGAATAGGTTGTATCCAGTGGGAATTTTCTTGTTTAGAGTGATTTAAGGTGACCTTTCAGTTGAACTTGGCAAGTGTTCTTTTAAAGCATTTTGGCAAAATTATTTTGGTGAGACATTCTATTTAGGTGATCTTGCCTAAGAAAAAGAAACTAATTTGTCTTGTACTGTACCACCCCCAATCTAGTCAAACCCAAAGTACAACACATCTTTACTCATCTCTTTACAAGCTTGAGGCTTTAAACCTTCATGCAGTTGTGTCGATTTAGTATGCAAGCGGATCTGAGAGCCATACGGCAATCATAATGTGGATCACATTTTTCATCATAGTAAACCATATCTATGACAGGCTGGAATGACTTGGCAAGAAGAGGGAAAAGTACTTTTTTTGAAGCTCTATAATACAGTGATTTGCTTAATAATGTTCTTTTAGGCTTTGTGAGCACCAGGAACTTTCCATTTTACATGCATTACAAGCTCTTGCTGAAACAAGCATTGAACTTGACCAAACTCAAAACCATTTCAGAGGTCTTTCCTTGAGCCACTCAAATTTATTTTGAAAGCAGGTCTATAAATGGAATATTTGCGTACTACAATTTCACTATATTTCTATTTTAATATATTTCAAATATAGTTTATTCATGTGATAACAATTTTATACACTTTAATTAATTAAACAATAATAATAATTTCTTATCATTATTAATGCTCTCCTTAGGATTCTTTGATTGATTGAAAGTTCAAAAGAACAGCATTTATTAGAAATAAAAATCTTTTCATTCATATTTGCAATAATGATTATATTTTATTGCATATATAATACTATTAGTCTAACATTCATTTTTCTATTTCCGTGACAACATGCAATCAACATTATTTAATTAGTAAGGAGTTTTATCTTCTGTGAGGCATTTGAATTAATCTCTGCTGTCTTGTACAGTAATGTTTTTTTATTAAATGATGTAAATGTCCAGAGTTCTTTTTTTCATTTTGCTCATGTTGTAAAACTATTCTTGCCAGTTAGCTTCAATTTTGCATTTTGATCTTGGTGTGAAAAGGCATTTAGATAAATGGCAAGGGTGACCCAAAAAATTTGAGGACCACATGCTGTAAGAGCCACACACAGTAGCCTAACCCTCAGAGACCATGGCATGCTTTGATTGAAGCACAGTAGCCAACTCGCGCAAAAAATAGTTATAACAAATATAGAGTAACAAATGGCAACCCTATTTACTTTTGTGAACCAGTGTTTAGCAATGTCACAAACTACTCTTTGCCTATTGATAAAATCAGACCTGAAAAATAATTTTTCTCCTCTAGGTTTGTACCTGGTGCTGTTGCCGTTCGGGAGCATGCTTCTTAAATAAAACTGCAGTAAGCAAATCTGATGGGCGGATAATGTTTGAAGCGGAGGGGGGAATTGAAACAACATGATAGCTGCATTCGCACCCCTTCAGGCAGGTTCCCCAGGGAGCATGCTGTGTTACAGTCTTCCCCCATCCACTCCACAGTTCTGAGATGCACAGAGACGATAACACACTCTGTTAAGTGTGGTGGCCTTGATCTTTCTACCGCTACATATCTAGTCTCTGAGAGAAGACGAGGAGAAAAAGACCCTCTCATACATTGAGCTGTAATCTGTGATTTGGGCCGCACTATCCACCTCCATTATCACCTCCTCTCCCAAAGGAAGAGGGAGAATTGCATTTACCACTAACCTCACCTTGGCTGCTAACGGTATCACATACACATACATGCAAAGGCTTTGGGGGATAATTCATCTTTCAGTCATTTCAAATGGAATAGAGAAGGGAGATGGATATAATTTACATAAGAGGGAGTTTGATGTAACGTGGTGAGTTTGATGTAACGTGGTGTCCAAAGTTTCCCAGAATGCACTGCAGCTCGATCTAAAATTTAATGTACTAGTTATAGTTGTTACATAGTTATTAAATGTTAATGTTATTTAGTGGGGTTAATTTTGTTACAATAGAAGTTTGTGTGTTATATGTGGACAGTATTTTTAATCCCCACCTAATTCCCAATATTTTTAATAGTAATATTTTCAAAGGGCCTCTATTATGGGTTATGAAAGGTTCATATTTGGGTTTTGGGTTGATACGCATGCTAGGTCAAAAACACATAAATATTTATTTTTACTTTATTTGTTCAATGACTGCCAAACGATTTGTTCAACAATTAATTGTTCCAAACCCCTCTAGTGATTGGTCGGTTTCAGTGGCAAAGAATGAATTTGCATTTTCATTCAAACCAATACAAAAGTGGGCAGGATTTATGCTAATGTTACATGTTGATGTTGACATGAAATGTCTTGGGACTCGTTTTAAAAACTACTCATTTTAATGATCCAGAGTTATTCTTTTGAATGACAATGTGATGAAGAAGCACTGGAGTCGTCAGAATCCATCTGCAGGCTTTGTTGTCAGAATAGTCAAACAGGCGTGTGTCGGTACACAGGCAAACAGATATGAATGAGACAAGGCAGTTATCGTAATCGAGGGACAGGCAGAATGTTCAGGGCAGGCAGCAATGATCAGTAATCCGAGTAGGCATCCGGGGCAGGCAGAGAGAATCAGAGTCCGAATAAACAATTTAAATCACACCAGAAAATCCAACAAGGTAAACGCTCAGAATTATCACAACAGTAAATAAGACTTCGCGAAGATGAAGCATCTGCACACTGCTTATAAAGGACAGTAAATGCCGAACACCTGGCGGTGCAATCGGCCCAGGTGCGTGGGTTGAAAAGGTCTGGGTGGAAAAATTAATACTCAGGTGAGGGTTCCCGCTGCAGTGATCCAGAGAGCGCCACAGAGGCGCAACTGGTGACCGACAATAACTTTAGACATGGTGCACTTTCAGATTTAAAACTTTGCAGGATGTTTTTATTCACTTAGAGCTGTTACATTGATCTTTAATTGGTCAAATGTGCAATACAGCTGTTAGATTTTTTCTAATATTTGCCATTGCTCCTGACTGTGTTTTCATAACATAGCTTTCTGGGTAATTTAAAATGACGCTGCTGTCATGTTATACTGTAGACTTATTCCCTCTTTCTTTATGCTTATGTAACTGGTGCCATCTTGCGTTTTTGTTATCGAATGTAGTGGAGATGACTCCAGAGAACATCTTTATAAACATAACTGTAAAACTGTTAGGGGTCATAAAACGGTCAAAGATGTCTGCCTAGTGCAAAAAAAAGAAAAGTAGCTCATTGGAATTTTACTCAGTGGAAGCTGAAAGATAATATACAGAAAATAATTGTAAAAAATGTTTACTTCAAATCAATATTTCATGCCCTCATATTTATTTGTTGAGTTGCTGCCTTTCTGTATCGGGGCCTGGATAACCCTGCCAGGATTTAATAAGCAAAAATGACCGTCAGGTTGTGCTATCTGTGTATATTTAAGTGTTTGAATGCCTTCATTATCAATTTAATACATAAACTCCACTCTAAGGTGATTTCTTTAAGTGTTTGCCTCTGACTTTGTGCACTTCAGAGCAATGCAATATCTCCCAAGAGCAATATACACCTGTTTACTTGTAGTTAATGAGACATCATACTTACACCACAAAACGCTCACATAAAAACATATTTATCTCTTCTAAGAGATTGTGTTGCAGCAGTTTATTTGCTAGTTGAGAATTTAATGCGAGTCAATCAGTACTAAAGAGGCAGTGATTTTTACACATTGCCTTGATCTTCAGAGGTACGGGTTTATGTACGATAGGTGCACTATTAAGTCTTTGTAGATCTATAGTCTTCTTTAACCTAAGAACTATTGGTTAAAGTATATTTGATTAAGTTCTGCAAACATCCATTTATTCTCCCTTTTCATTTCAAGGCTCACTTTAGTAAGCTAGTGCCAACAGGAAATATAAAGAATTACAGTTACAGATGTTACAGTTAATCAACAAATCAGGTAAGTCAAAAGTATTCTATATCATGTCTTTAGTCCCACAGGTGTGTCATATTACGATGTTGTTTCTTTTATTGTGTTTTTGATTGCTTGAAGGTTCTTGTGTGGGTGGTTGATATTTTATTCTTGAGTCGTGAGAATTGTTTTGCGCTTCTGTTAAAGACAACAATAGAATATACAGTGAGCAACACACTCTGAGCTTGTGTTAAACCATGCAGCATCCATTAGTGATCTCAGACACATGGTCACATGACTGGATTTTAGCCAGTGGTGGAAAAACCAGGTCAGATTTTCCTGGACTGCTTTCTTGTGTTCCATCCATTGTACTTTAAAGACAAAAACAACATCTACTAAATTTTTTAAGTATTATAATGTACCTGCTACTTTGCTTTAAGATTATACTGAAAATAGCAGAGCCTGTAGTAAGAAAGCTTCTATCCTGGCAAACAGGAAAAGTTATTGCGGTTCTCTGAAACATTTTTAATAATTTAATGTTACTTGTTTAAGAATGTACAGGGACCAAAAATTAAAATGGAATGTTCCTTTAAACAAAATTGAAACTTTTTTTAAAAACTGGACAACGATTTATAAAAGACATATTTTTGCTACATGGGATTGTATTTTTCTTTTTTTCTTCTTCTTCTTTTTTCTAAATTAATATAATTTTCCAACCTGGTCTCATAAAAATATTTACCTCTATGCACATTTTCTCAAACATTTTTGTGTGCCTTACTGCACATTTCATCGCTGTTTCAAAGAGAAAAGTTAACAAAGTGGTACTAAAACATGGGTTTTAATATGTGAACCCTGTCACATTGTTTTTATGTTGATATAGGTACATATTGCTGTGTTTTTTTAAGTTAGATATCTGGGAACTGAGCTGCTCTTCTCTCAAGTACATATGTGTACTCCGTGAGCTACCAAACAAGCCTACCTTGAAAACCCATAGATATGAAGCTGGACACTGTATGCATGATGCTAACTTTCAAAAGCATCAGTTCTCAAATTTCCCAGCATATTAATATTGTTTTGAAGTCACATTAAGTAATTTTGTGACAATTACGTTTTATTAATAGAAACTTTGTTTTGTTAAATTTGTGTGAGAAGCAATAAAAGGTGTCTGAGTGTTACTGCCCCTTGTGTTCATTTCTTTTAGAAACTGCAGTAATATGTACTTATTGGTATGTATGTATTGTCTCACTAAAAAGTGTCATACGTTTGTGTCATAAAACCAGGTAGTACTTTTCCCTGTTAGAAATATAAAGAAAAAAAAAGAATTGCATTTGGGCTCAATGAGCTCCATAGGCTTGTGGAAAAAAACGATATAATCGAGCATGATTTGAGAACGCTCCAAACAGGAGCGTTTTTCTTTTTTGATGTATCTGACTGATGGCCTTTTGTACGAAGGAGGTCACTTTTTTTTTTAACTTTCTGTATTTTTTCAAGTTTAAAATAATTTTTTTATCTCATCTTTTAAATGTGTTCTCAGACTTTCAGTCCTCTTTGTAAATTCAAGGTTGCTACTTCAACCCACCGTCATTCATCACGTTCCTTCTTTTTCTTTTAGCACTACTGCACTCTTTTTGTCTTTCAGTGACACTTTCCATATACTAATTATGTTACGTTACCACACCACCGCACACAAATCAGTATTTAGAAATTGGTCAATGGTAAACGAATTAGCCTTTGCACAAAGTAAGATGTTGATGGGTGAGGGTTGACATAACTATATGTAGCTCTCTGCTACACCGCATATATCCCTGCCTCGGTTACAATCAGTTTAATGTTTATAAGACCAAATATGAGAGCGTTTTATGGTCCGTGTATGACTTGTAATACAATACACAGTACATAACTATATCACTGTAGTATCAGTTGTTTGGATATAAGTAGTTTTCCATCCAGCAGTCCTGGTTGTTGTTTTTCGCTAAGTTTTCATTTGCAGGTCTTAATGAAAATGTATTGTTTATGAAGTCCAGGCCACAATGAAATCTGTCTGGAATTTCAACCCCAGAATTCATTAGTATTGATTTGGCTGGACCTCTGTTGTCTGGCTGCTGTTTTGGCCAGCCTGTGTGCACATTGTATTGCTCTGCGGTTAGAAAAAGGTTTTGACCAGAGCCCTGAACTGCTGCTCCTACTTTTAGTATTTATTCAGAACATTTTTCTTTTACAGCGGTTTGTTTCGTGTGTCTGTGTATGTAAAAATGATACCAGAGTTACAAACATGTTTTTGCATTGTACTTAAAAATAATTAGATTTGAAATTTAATCTCTGTAGATATCTCTGTACGCTGTTGATCCAACTCCTACACCTTAAAACGAACCATATCAGTAATCTAACAATCCCATCTCAATAGCAGCAAAAGTGTTTGGCAATTCGTCACAAATGCAACTGGTATATTGTACCTAACAATCCATTATAAGACCCCCAATATAAAGTGGGACTAAAATAGTTTTTCTTCCTCCTCTTCCTTTTCCTCTACTTTTTTTAGTCTTATTCTTCCAGTTATTAAGGCAGGTATAGCCAATCAGAGGCAGTATGACACATTATCACTTATAAATATCTGTCAGTGTTAAATCCAACACATAGTGACACAATAGATACATACAGTAAAACTGAGATTTCACATTGAAAAATGGCAAGCGATAAGGACCATAAAATATAACAGATCAAAAAGGCAACCGTATTATGAAAACAAGTTATGTTTCAGAAGACAAAGCAGCATCATTTTGATGCTATCAGTCAAAATCCCTTCAGACAGCAAGTTTGTAATTTTGGGACAAAGGGAGACTGATTTTACCCAGCATCTACTGTATGTGTTAAGAGTCAGATCGACTGTTTTCTGGTTTGCTGGCAAAGAAACAAAACACATACTTTCAAATCCACCTCAGAATTTTAGCTTAGCTCAGGATTTTGGGCAAATAAGGTATTGGTAAAAACAGTTAACTTGCTTAATAATGAGCGTAGATTACACATTCACACTTTACATCAGGGTTAATTATATGGGACTGTTTAATTCTAACGAAGTGCATGCACTACGTGTGTAATTATTCTGCAGACATTGTTATAAAGACACATTGTTATAGGTTTTTTAAAGTTTTTTCTAGCATAAGAAACACACATTTAACAGAAATATTTTATTCATTTTTATACATGGAATTCTCTATGAAAATACTATCAAGCTATTGTGATTTAGAAAGCTACTGGGTTCTGAGAATACTGGGAAAGTGCTATTTTAATAACGGAAAACATAAAAAACTCATCCGCAGAGAAAAGCACACTGCAGCTGTTGCTGTAAATAATGTCCATAAACATTTATGTGTTTGTGTGTGTGTGTGTGAGAAAGAGAGAGAGAAAGCATAAGAAAGAAAACATTTTCAAACACTGTTATATAAGATTGTTATACTGATATTTTAATGATATTACAATTTTGAAATATGTTTTTAATGCTGTGAGCAAACAGTTAGCACAAAGAAACTGAATAAGTGCCATTTATTTCACTTAATTAGCTTCTTTTTCAATACTGAATGAAAAAAAAAATCATAATTCAGATGAATGTTGCTTTATCCAACATTGTTTTTGACCTCATTGACTTTGACTGTCTGGACAAAATCAACATTTCAATATCTTATTTTGTGTTCACAGATAAAGGAAAGTTATGCAATTTTGGAATGACATAAGGATGAGTATATAACCAAAAAAAAGTACTTTTTACGCTTTAAATGTTACCTTTTGGAGATATTATCAGGAAACATGATGTTAGCTTTCATTGTTATGCTGATGATACTCAGCTCTATATTTCAACCAGGTGAAACACAAAATTAAGAAACTAATAGAATGCATTCTGTAGCTGATATAAAAAATTGGATCTCAAGTAACTTCTTACTGTTAAATTCTGAAAAACCACACACGTAATAATCTAGAAGACTGTCTAACACTTGATGGCTGTTCTGTCAATTCTTCATCAGTTAGGAACCTAGATGTGCTGTTTGATAGCAATCTTTCAATTGAAAGTCATGTTTCTAGCATCTACAAAACTGCATTTTCCGTCTCAAGAACATCTGACATCTCATATTTGATAAATAAATTGTTTAAACTCATCATTATACATTACCATCACTCTGTTCTTCTATTTGATAATGTTCAGGACTTTGCTACAATCTGTGTTGTTAAAAGCGCTATATAAATAAAAGTGATTGATTGATGGAAACACACCTATAATCCCTTAAAATGTTCCCTCAGTAGGCACCATACTCGGAAATGAGAATGAGAAGGATTCTGCTCTTTGTATTTCTTCCTCCTCTAATTTTCTCTCAATTCTTTACATGTACAGACGTTGATGTATTTTCACCCATCCTAACAGCTATTCTTTAAAATATGTGACAGACTGCAATTAAAGGAAAGTGCTACTTGTTCAGGGTTCAAAGACGCTTTGAGGCTGATAAAGGAAACTTTTAGTCAGAGTGTGTGTGCCACTGTGTGTGTGTGCGCGCATCTAGAAAAAGAGGGAGCACTAATGTTTGTGCATTTTGCCCTGCTCTGTACAGTGCGTGAGATCTTGAATACCAGTCAGCTGTCGTGTGTGAATCCCTGAATGAGTATTCAGCTCTCCGTCTGCCCTTTCCACGCTTGCAGCCTGCCTACCTGTCTACTCACCGCCTCATCTGTCCACAGCAGAATAGAGCTGTACCTTTATCTGACAGCAACGTCAAGGCCCTGAGAAGACCAGGAGTGGACACGGCGCATGTGGCCAAAACGCACAGCAGCGACTTAAGACCGAAACTGATCTGCTGAGCACCATGGGCTCCTCTTAAATTGTAGATATATTAAACCGTGTGTGTGTGCGATTGCTTGAGCTGTTGGTGCAAGCTGACATACCTTAAATCTGTGTGGTGATGAATGCATGCAATATGTGTTTGTGCCAGAGGGGCTTTATCATCTTTCTTTGAAGGAAAAGTTCTGGATGATTCATTAGAGCGAGACAGAGAGGGAGAGTTTGGATGAGGGGTGTTTGGAGGTCTTAGCAGTAAGGAGGGTTGGAGAAAGCAAAAGAGGAAATATAACAAATCAAAATCACATCTGCTTTAGTGTCTTTTACCAATTATTTACTGTTGCAGATTACTGGTCAGTCAAAAGCACAAACTACTGCATAGCTCTGTGTGGATTTTTTTTTTTCAAATCAAGAATAATGCTTTGTACTATATTTATTTATTTAGTGGTGATAAATTATTTAGCATGAAAACCAAGGACTCAACAGTACTTTTTTCTGGTTGTTCTGGTTTAATATAAATTATAAACGTTTTTTAATTTATTCATTTATTAAATATATTGGTGTTACATTTCTTCACAAATAGAAATATTAAAGCTGATGGCTGATATATTCTGATTGGACAAGCCACATCTTAAGCTGTTGTGAAATGCATCAAATGCAACACTTACAACAGCAAATTATAATAATTATATATATATATATATATATATATACTCTATATTTCATGTATATATTTATATATTTAAATCCTCTGCTCTAAAATATTGAAACATCTTGGATAACACAGTGTGCAGTGTCTATGAAAACATTTTCTAAGAAAAGTTGCAGAAATTAATTGGTCTAAAAATAGGGGAAACTTAAAGGGTTACTCCACCCCAAAATAAAAATGTTGTCATTATTCACTTATTAACCTTATGTTGTTCCAAACCCGTAAAAGCAATTTAAGGTATTTTACAGAGTATCGCCTAAACGCAAACTGCGTACACTCTTCTGTGTCAGCCGCAACACAAGGATACAACACCCAATCTGTGTTGAATATTTTGATGATGTGTTTCATACTTTTCTGGACTGTGACAGTATAATTTATGTGGCAGTCAATGCAGTCAAAACCCATCCGGTTTTCATCCAAAATATTGCGAATTGTGTTCCAATGATGAACAAAGCTTTTTAGGGTTTGGAACAACATGGGGGTAAGTGACTAACAACAACATTTTCATTGTGGGGAGAAGTAACCCTTTAAACTTTTATTGGCAACTTTAACATTCATCCATCTATCTATTGATTAATCTCATTATATATATATATATAGTATGGTTGCATTTGCTGCAGTAAACAATAGTTGTTTTCTCTCAAAAGTTAGTAAAGTTGGAAAGTACAAGTCCTCAGTGAGACACTTGAATTAATGTGCTCTCTTATTTCTCATCACTAATTCTGAGTGAGTCTCCATCCATTTCACAGCGCACACACACTGCAGTGCACAAAGGCTAGTGTTAGACAGCCTAGAGTGAGAGAAGATAGGAAGAAAAGGGGAAATGTGCGTGCGGCCACAGGCAGACCTCTGTAGTGTGTGTGTGTGAGTGAAAGAGAGAGAGAGAAAGACACATTTGGCAGTATTCATCTGTTCCTGTAAATGATCTGACTGGCACTCCGCTCTCCTGTAAACGGCGGCTGTCAGAGCGATAAGGGTGCAAGCTTCAGTTAAGAATCTTTTTTTTTTCTTCTTCTCTCTGTCCACTTCCCCAGAGAGAGCTAGATAAGCCCAGTGTGCAGAGGGGCTCCACACAGCACCAGCCCCCAAAAAGAGCCCCATTATCAGCTTGTCAAAAATAACTCCTGATGCACTACACACGCTCAAAGAGGTGCCAAGGACATCAGTTGGCCATAAGAGTGCACACGTTCATGTTTTCTGTCTAATACAGCATGCAAATGTAATTTTGTTTTGTCGAAAACAAAGGCATTAGCACTTTATGAATTACACTGGTTTTATTTTATTCACACATGCTCTCAAATTGTCACATACACACAGATGCTTTACGGAACAGCTTGGGACTCTCTTCCATTTGAGCGGACGGGGTGTACAGGGAGATTTGAGCTCACAGGTCTGATTGGCTCACATGGCCGGGGCGAGGCCGCTGGGTTATTCGGCTCTCTTTGGGTTCCTGCTGTGAAGAGTCTCATCTCCAGAAAGCATTACCGTACAATTCTACACACACATACTGTGTTAAGCACTTGAACTGGAGTGTTGATGTCTGGATTACTAATGCACTGTATAGCAAAAAAAGATACTGACCACGGTATTACTGTTTTTAGTTGCTTATTAATCAAATAAATGCAGCATGTTGAGCACAGACCCCAAACTTTTTAAATAGTAGTGTATATTGATTTATTTTTTTGAACATAGATGGCTAGAGATAATTTCCCATTTCATATGCCAGAGATAATTTCCTCTGCAATTCACATAAGCTATGAATGTGGTCTTGTAGGGTTTTTGTTCCACTTTGTTGTTTGTCCCTGTAGCATTTGAACCAATCAGGTGCAAACTATTTGTTACATTTAACAAATAATCTTTAATACCACTTTACCAGCCTGATGGGTAACTTAAACTGCAACTGTGAGGGTCTATAGACCCTTCCCCCGAAAGGCAGCTAACACCTCAGGAAGGCAAAACAAGCCTCTGATTCCATTGAAGGAATGTGAACAAAGCAACTCTGACTAGTTCTCCCTGTTGAAAAGACAATGGACTTTTCCCCAAATTAGTTTACAGGAAAACTGTCTTTGAGTGAGTGAACAAACATCCTTCAGGTCATTGTATATTGTTATTGTGCTTGTGTATGGTATACTGTTTTATGCATGTTTATGATAGATCACTAGCTAATATCAACTCATAATATCAACACATTTCGTGTTTGGTATCTAAAGACTCGTCTTCAGATGATCTAATTGAGGGTGCAAAATTTAGTGTTTTAAGAATCTCTTCTAATTTGTGTATCAACCTCCAATCCAGTGCATATGCAAATTGCCATGCTTAGAAACAAAGAGTCATAAAACTTCCCTCCAAATTATCAACACGCGATTGGCTCTTTAACCCACACGAGGTGTGACCTCAACATTTTTCAAAAGGCCCCACGGCAGGGACCCGCCTTGCTTTTTGCTTTCTCTGGATGCTGGACCCCCATAATTTCTCTCGTCTCCTGGCTTAGTGCCCCGGGCCCGATGCAAACGCAGTCTGCAGTCTTGTGAGACACTAAGATGAGGATTTAACTCCATGGCAACACAAAAGTTTTACACCAGGCCAATGCCTCAACTTTTCATGTAATTCAAGATCCATGGATCGTGACAGATCTCTCTCTCAGCTCTCCTTTCATCTACCAATCATCAGAGTCAGGAGATCTTTGGGATTCATCACTTTTCAAACCAGGAATAACATGATTGCCAATCCAAACCTTCGAACCATCAGGACATCGAGACTGCATCGGACCCTCGCCAATGAGGCAATGCAAGTATCGTACATGTAACTAAACTAAAGGTTTAGTATTAGTTATAAAACCCGTTATGAACGGCACTAATGGTTTTAATTACATTTTTCAATTTTGGCTTCTTCTAATTGTTTACCCTTAAGCCTTCTTTGGACTTTAACCTTGTGTGAATGTATTTATACGTGTGTGTGTTCAGTTATGTGAGTTAATGTAGAGTTAATAAAACCTTTCCACAAATGAAATGCGTTTCTGATTCCGCCTTGCAAATGAATATCCCTTTACGATTTCGACCCTTGCTACAGTGATACTGTAAGAAGGTATTTTTTTTGTTATTTTGTTGTTAGAGTTTATATGAACTTACACTATACACTCACTGAATGAACAAATTAGTTGATGGTAATTCTGCTACAGTTACTAGTGGCAGCTGATATAATATGCTATATGAATAAGAATATGCTACACCCTAAATCAAACCGAGATCTTTTAAATTATATTGTTCTCCCAACATTCACCCAGTTAATTTTTCTCTTGTTTTCTGCGTTTCAGCAATACATTCTACCCAAACATTCAGACTTTTGCTGGCACACACATATGCAATCCACTGTGGGATTTTGCAACCACTCCCTAGTCTTAATGCAAAGCACAACAATGGAAAGTGAGCCACAGTGCCAAGGCAATTAATTCACTTCTGCAGTCCGTGGTACAATAATGGTAGTGAATTTCTTTCAGTGACACTCAAACGAATGTCACTGTGGTTTCGGAAGCCTGCGGTCGCTTCATTAAGGCCACATAAAAGAACATCGGGGTCACAAACACGGAAAATATAATAACCACATGTGTGCTTTAAGCTGCAAGAGTTCACACACCCATTTGCATTTAGTAAGCAAATTTAAAAATGTACACATAAACAAAAACAGCCTTGCTTTCATTTCCCATCGCCCTTAATGAAAGAGACATTATTTTGGAATCCAATGAGGAAAATGCGTGATAAATGTGATGGGGCAAAGTAAATGACTACGGTAATTAAATGCAACAATTACTGTTTATGTTGTGTACCTGATTCTTAGAAAACAATGCCGTTTGCTCCCTAGTGAAACATGGTGCAGTATCGCCCTGTCTTTCTTCCTCTCCCACAGATGACAATGGTATAATAATTACAGAGTAAAAAATAATCTGCCTCTTTTTTCCTCCCTTCCACATTCAGTTTAGCTTGGGGCTGATAATATACTGTACTGGTTTTGAAAGCTATTTGAATATTTCTTTGGCAGGAAATCATATTACAGGGCTATTAAAAAGTAGTTATTTGTACATAAATTCCTAGGGAGTCAGTGGTGGATCTTGGCAGAAGAAGTGCATGCGGCTCGATACAAAGGCAGTTAGAAGATGATATTTCGCCAGCACCGTGTTTATTAAAAAATCGGCCTGCTCCTTCATCATCCTCTGAGGGAACTGCGTGTCAGCTAGCTCATATTTCATAGCTCATGCTAATGTAATTAGCGCTGCTTTAGCGCTGTCACACGGGAAGGAAAACGCTCATTACCACTCTTATAAATGTTGATTTCACTGGGTGGCAAAAGACAGCAGCTCGAAGCACTGGAGGTCTTGTTTGGAATTGTGTTTGGTTTCCTGGAAGATTTTGTTTTACATGTTTTTTGGGGTTTTTTTTTTTTTTGATTGTCTCTTGCATCAGTCCATACCTTTTATTTCGTTCTAGTGTATGTAGCCAGGTTTGTTGTTAGCAGGTTGTCTGGTACTGTGGTTGGAGGGTCACAACTCTGAAATGGGTTGCAGGGTTGTAAACAGTAAAGGAAAAATTAATTAAATTAAAAATCAAAAAATAAATGCAAATAAAAAAAATGCCCTGTCTAATTTGCATACTGTTGTGACTTTTGTACAGTATGTTAAACAATGTGTTGCATCATTATTTGATGGCCAACATAAATCTGGGTCCTGATGCAAAACCACTTGAGAACCACTTTAGTTATAGGTGAACAAATGTATGTATTTCTTCTAAATAATACAACGAAGAGTGTTTTGACTCTTTTTGCCCATCCAATAGAAGTCATTGGGTTCCAAAACAATATTGTACCTATTTTGTATGTAGAAGTCAATTTGAGACGTGCACATATCCTAATATAAAAAAACATGAGTATATAATCAGGAATATGGATCAGCTGATGTCATATGTTATAAGGACAATGTACTGTTGAACTGTTGATTCTGATGAAACCAGATGCTGAAGAGCATGCAGTCTTGTTAATTTGGTTCCCACCTCTCAGAACATCTGGTTTGTATGTCTTCACAAAAGCAGCAGCTCTTGTGTTTGTTCTCTTAGTTCTATTTTCATCTATGCTCATGAACCTTTTCCCTCCTGATGTGTAGCAATGTGTTTGGGACATTATGTTAGTTCAGTCAGCTGATTTAGTCTCAATTTGGCTGGAGATGAATACCACTAATAATAGTTAACACGGGGCCATAGCTTGTGCGAGCGACTCACTATGGACTCACGGATGAAGCCCACACTTCATCCTAATGCACATTGTATTCAAACACACTCTATCATTAGCACTAATGGCTCTGTTTACCAGCTAGGATATGACTGCCGATCCCACACACTGTAGCTTCAATTTCAAAACAATAAGAGTTTTTGTTTTACCCTCTCTGTTATTCAATTTCGAATGATTATGCATACGGTTATAGAAAATCCCAAACAACTAGGAATGATTTTGTGGCATTGTATAAAGAACCCTTGAGATTTTCTTTGTAAGGAGATGGCAAAACTTTTTAGATGAGGATCTAGAAGTTTTCATGGGTAAGTATTCAGAGAAGAACTGAAATATTGTGGAACACATACTGTGCTTTTGGCACTAGCATAAATGATTAAAGAAATTGGCCCCGCCCCAAAAAACAGTCCCTTATCTTCGTTGTCATGGCGAGTGTGTCAAAACGGCTCGTTGTCTAGACCTGCGGTTTTAAATGGTGCTGCTCTGCAGTGTCGGCTGCATTTGATTGGACGCTTCATTAACTAGCAGTTGGAGAATGGTCTGTACATAGAAGGCAGACAGGAGAGAATGGATAATTACCTCACTCTCCCAGAAGGTTTTCCAGCCTGGTCCTTACTTACGCACACTGACAGACCAGAGAGAGAAAAAAGACAAAATTGCCTAGAAGGCTCACTTTGAGGTTTAGCCAACTGTCTGTATTAGTAGAAGTTGTATATGAGGATAATGATGACAGGACATTTACAGGTCAGTCGAACGACTGCCTGAACTGATTTGACAAAGACACATTGTCGCGTTTCACTGTTCTCTTCGATTGCTTGTGTTACTATCCCACCAGCAGTTATTTATTTGTGTGTTGCAAATTTAACACTACAATAAAGATGTGTACAGTTGGGGATTTCAAGATATTTTATTAAGACCGCTGCAGTCACAGCCAGGCATTTCATGGACCATCTGCTTGATATTGCACACAGAAATAGCAATACCTGGCTAAAATTGCTTTCTCAGACAGGTGTTTATTAGTCCTCTGAGAAACTTGTGTAGAGGTAGGAGGCTGATTAAAATAGGATTTAGAAGGAGGATTTGTCAAAATTGGTAAATTTAGGACATAAACATTGATATTTGGGAGTCTTAGTGAAAGGCATACCCTTTATCATACTTCTCAGCATTGCTGGCAAGCTGATGATTGTCAATCTGATATAAAGTTCTTCATCAAAAGGACAGTGCTGAAACTAGTATTTGACTAGTTGTTTACTGAGGTAGACTAGCTTATCTTTGTAAACAGGTGTATTAGTAATATATGGCATTGCTTGAAAGGGGATGTATCTTCAGGCACAACTTCTCAGAGAGGTTTTTAGTCTTCTGTTGGCATGTTTTACTTTTAGCTTTAGGCTGTTAGTACTAAAAACTCTTTCTGAGAAGATGTATTCCTAAAATCAATCTTTTTAAAACACAGCCAGCCATCAATGCACAACTGGTGTAACAAATTCAGCGCTTCAGTAATAAAGACAAGACGATTAATGTTGGATTTATTATGCATAAAGCATTTGTTTATTAGGACTATTATAGATTTGTCACCATAAAGGTTTATAGCTATTTACTCTATGTGTTGAATATTTGCCAGTTTCCCTATTGACAGGTTAAGCATTTGGTTAATTTGGTTGTTTTGTCTTAGCTTGTTGTGTTTTTGATATTAAAATTATGTTTTAGGATGTTTTTTTTTAAGCGGCTAGCTTGAGAACTCTTCATTCTACTGTCTTTTATGATTCTATTCAGACAGAAAATGGAGTTAATAGTTGTATAATTGTTTAAAATAGCCCAAATTTTAGTGGACTTTTAAAGCATACTTACACATTCCTACCCTCCTCCATCCAAAGTTTTATCAAATAATAATCAGCTTCAGTTAGTTAACTTAAGTTGTTTTGGAGGAAATGACCCAGGTCACATGCTCAGTCCTCACATTGCAGACAGTAAGCCAAACCTATTCACTTTTATAACTCTTGTGGATTGAAAATGACCACCAGTCAGTGGCTTGGAACGTGTAAAAGGCTATTATAGAGTAAATAAAGGTTTTTAGAGGCATTGCCAAGCCATTTCTGTAGTGTTTGCTGTGTGTTTAAAAGCTACAGAACATGTCCCTCAGGTCTTGTTGCAAAAGCACAGAAATCATTACATAGGATACCTGAGCCAGAAGAGCAGTGGGAAATTCAAACTACTAACACACAAACACATGTATACACGCCAGACCACCTGCTTCCTCCTCAAGGGTTCTGTCCAGCACAGCATGAGGTTAGAACCAGACACATCTGCCTTTGGTGTTCAGAGTATAGAGAAGGTGTGAGACAAAGAAAGCCAAGCCTGAGGCCTAGCGAGAACAGTGGGAGAATCAGTTAGAGATCCTGTCTCCTCGTGTGAGCACCCGCTGTCGGCCTGTAGGCTGGAATCGCAACAGGTTCCTTGTCTCAAACAAGCTCAAACAGACCTGGGGTGTTATGACTTGGGAGAGATTCGACAATTTTTAATGCTGAACATACAACTAGATGTCACGGTTTTAGTAAATATTATTGTGATTTAGGGTGGTTGCGTTTTGGTTCGGGCCCAAGCATTTTTTTTCATCACAGTTGAGTTTCTGAATTTGAAAATTTAGATATGCAGTAACACACCAGAAAACAAATTTCGAAATTCGTCAGTCCAATTCGTCATGTTGTTGTGGATCACACAAAATAAAGTGTTAGACGATATGAAGCAACCAGTACTTGACATGTAGCATAGATACAGTACTTACTGTTAGTAGAATGTCTGAAGTGGACTATTGAAATAAAGTGTTACCTACTTTTCATATTAATATTACATCTTTGCTGTGCAATAATGTAAAGGCAAAACAAAGTAGCTACATTTTTTTACTTTATAAGTTGTTTAAAGGTAATTTTATGTTATTAATTGTAATCTTATTAGTATTTAGTTTTTATTTCCTCTCTTCTGCAGACCTCCTTGTGGTAAAATCAGTTGCAGTGTTAGCATAGTTAGTGCCGTTTGCTTTTACTGTATGCATAGTTTAGTACATTTCTCATAGCTTCTTGTCTCTGAGTAAATTGCCTTTGATTTTTGCAATATTTGGCTCTCCTACACTGCATCTGAGACAGTCAAACACAAGCGCTGTTCTGTGCATGTGAAGTTTTACTGCTAAATCCAACGTGACAGAAACATGAATAAAACAGTGAAGCTGGCATCCATCTTCTCATCCTGAGTTGTTACCCAGCTACAGTGGTATGCAGCTGCTGCCAGTTTAACCAGTTGTGCTTATGCTGATGTATGGTTCAGACCCAAAAGTATATAGTGAATATTGTGGTTTGCGTGTGACATTAGGTGACTTAATGCGGGCAGAAGAGGGGATTTTTAGCATTCAGGATAGTGTTCAACTTGTCATTGATTTTATGAACAGTGATGTACTCGCCTGACTTCTCTGACAATATTTCCATGTCGTGTGTTAAATTGTGGTAATTAAAATGTCATCAGGGCTTTGTAATAGGATTTAGTTCACTATCAGCCTCAGGTTCTAAATCTCACGCGTTAATACACAGGCAAATCATCTCAAACACTGAAAAACGCTGGTCGTTTAGTGCTTGACCTAGCGCGGGTGTGTTGGCGGCACTGTCTATTTACAGATAAATGCTTCTTCTGGCCCGTGGCTTCTATGGTGTTCTGACCTTCCCAGAGACCTGAGGGGTAGGGTGTTTAGAATTAGGGCTGCTGACCAGTGAGGTCACGCTGGTGGGTAAAGCTTGGTGAAGCCATTCCAAACAAACACTCCGACCCTGCCATTCAGTCCTCTACCAGTTTTCTCTGTCCCTTCCTCTCTGTTTTGAATCATTCAGCCTTGTTTCCATTTTCAAGGGCCGGTGAATCACATTGTAACTACAGGGAGCGCTGACATTTAAAGAGACTGGATGAGAAGCAATTAGCATGCTTTGCAAAACAATTAGACCACACTGACTACACAGATGATCAAACACTGGCCCCGCAGAGTGTTTACTGAAACAGCCGTCGCCCACAAGCATAGCTCAACAACCACGCCTGAAGCAATCCACTACTTCCTTAGCAAAATCCACCTCCTCTCTATCTTAACATGCTCACCATAAAGCAAATATATGTGTTAGTATGAGTAAATTGTTGCATGGATGTACTTTTGTGCTGACTGATTTATTGGTTTATTTATTGTATATTGCCGCTGCCACACAGATCTAAAATAAACATTTATTTCCTAGCTGTTTACCTGCACAGACATAACTGACTGTAACTCGTGTTTGCTTTCAACATAAAGTTGTGTGTGAATCAGAACTTAGTTTAGTACTTTAAATTGTTCTCTGACATCTACTTAGAAGGTGGCTTAAGTAAAGACAAAAATCAAAAAAAAAATGTCCATTTACATCCCTATAACTTGTCTTTAGAATAAAACAGTCTGTTATTTGCTTATTTTGGAAGGGTCATGAATAATAATGTTGAGCTTTGCTCTGATTGGCTGTTTCACCGTGCAGCTCATTTCAATAACTCACATAGCAGGAAAAGAAAAAAAGGGAGGAATATATTTTAATACTTTTTCTTGCAGTTATATCCTTAGGTAATCATACTGTATATAAAAAGCGGGCGTCAGGAGCTGCTATTAATATGTGTGATCACATGCACTCTGTTTATACTAATGAGCGTCAGTACTTATCACATATTTTACAAGATCAGATGCTTGTCAGTGGTGCTCAGGATCTGTAAATCATTCAACATCATCCTCAGTCATCTCTTCTCTGTTTATGTGATGAGTAAAATTTTATGTACTTGTAAAGCCAACCAGCACTTCACATCCCCTGCATCTGGAACATAACATTTATTTCCATGATCCGCCGTTTTCGCCATTGTCCTGCTCATTTTTTACGTTACCTGCTGATAGTTTCTGATGGTTTGGCTGGTGGCTGGTCTTGAACATGGGTGGGTAAATGTTATGCACATGTTGGGGGCGTAGGGATCCCGACTGTGATGTCACAATCCGTGTTGTGTTTAGATTCGCCTGTTTTTCAGCTGCCTTTTTTGTTCACGAGATTTACACAAGAGCCACTTTACAGAACCCTTATTATTCAACTATAACAAGGTAAATACAGTTTTATATTCAATGGCACCTTTAAAACGCATGATTTCAACATGATAAACATGATAATTAGAACCAAAACAGATGGGTTTTTAGCAGGTACAAGCTGTAATGGCAGCTCTAATCTGGAAAATGTGGCGGTTCGCTGAAGCTCATATGCATTGAAAGAAACTTTGTTTCTGTTTCCGCTCAAAATAGGCATTTTTAAAATGTTTGTGAGGTATTTTGAGCTCAAACTTCACAGACACATTCTGGATACACCTGAGACTTACAGTATATTTCAAGGGGCACAATGTCTTCTTTTAAAAAAACAGACCACCCAAAAAATGTTATAAATGTATTTTGAAAAAAAAAGTATTTTGAAAAGTGTCAGGTTTGTCATGCAGGTAAGGTCACTGGTGTTTTGGTCCTTACCTGACCCCATATTTATGAGTGATAGCATTATACTTTTGAGATAATTATTTGGTAAGTGGTCGTGTTTTCCCACCGTAATGTTGCAAAGAAAGATTGACACAATACATGTTGCTTAAACTCACAGCTAGGACAAAACTTTGATTTTCAGGTAGACTTGACTACATGACCATGCCTATTCCAATTATTGCAAAAGCAACCCATTTCATTTGATTTTAAGGGTCATGCAAGACTTTTGTTAAAAAATACTATTTTTGCACATCATAACATTGTAATGGAACCACTCAAATGCTTTAAAAATGATGATATGACTCCTAAAAGTTTATTAATGAGCTTTTCTCCTCTTTGTTCGCAGTGCTGGTAAATGCTGAAGCATGCAGCTGCAGCAGTTAGGAGGAATGCATCATGGAGTTGCTGGTAAGACTGGAGGAAGCTACTGGGATAAGGTATAGGATCAGTGGTGTTGTGAGAAGCAGACAAAGAATAATAGAATCTGCATAATGTTCCTTCCCCTGTCTCCCTCAGTGCCACACTCTCCCGCCCCAAAGGGCATTGTGGGTAATATATAGAGGTGCTCAAGATGCGTTGGGCTCAGGCACTTGTTTATGGTAGAAATAAAGTGCAGTATAAACTGCAAACAAAGCAGCCGGAGAGACGCTTAATGGCCTCCTCCTCCATCTCCTCTCTTCCCTGTCTCTCTCTCTAACTCTGTATTTCTCACTCTCTCGCTTCCTCTGCTCGCTTACATCCTCTCTATCTCTTTCTGTCTTTCTTCTTTTTTTAAACAAGAAGCTGGACCACTGAGATCATTTGCTATTTTCTGCTGGTCTCTTGACAACCTGACAGCAAATTACAGAAGCATTTTTTGTCGTCGGGTAAAATGTCTCTCAGTGGTCATTTCATTAAAAGTCTTTCTATACTGTAAGCAATCCCCACCTGTTTTGTTTGCATGAGTGTGTGTGCAGGCTTATTGTCACATCTAGAGCCTCATTTGGATTTCGTAGTCCCAGACTCAATAACCGCTCACGACTAAGAAATGGCATACCTAATGACGCTTTTTGCAAGTTTTTCTACTCACTGTTTTGTACAGTTAGTCAACAGACTTTATGTTATGTGACGTGTGTAATATTTTTGATAGTGAAATACCTTTTTCTTGTTCAGTTTAATGTGTAGAGACAACTCTAATTAAGTCATTTGTAGGTTGGTTTCCTAGAAAAGCGTAAAATGTGTGGCTTTATGGCATTCATTAACATTGCTTTATTCGTTTGAGTCAAGGGAGTCTGTAATAACTGGAGGAAGTTATCCATTAGCATTCCTAGACATCTCAGTGGCAGTTTTCCAACCTGTGCACAACTCTCTGAAAGTACATGACTTCTCTATCTTTGCTAATGGAACTTACTCTGAATTTATTGAGTCCAGTGAATGCAGTGTGACTAATCACTCAGGAGCCACAGGAAATCATGACATCATCATGATGCCTTCAGTACCATGCTAATTATCTTGAGCTGTGACATCAAAGGCAGCTGAACCTCCATTTTACGCTTTTAAGAGCATTCAAAACAATTGGTGCAAACATATTACATATTAAAAATTTAGGTTTTAAATGTTTCCTGCTTCAAAGTCAGAATGTACATCATCTTTTGCAAGGCCATCAATGAAGATGAAATCAGGCTGTGATAACCAACCAAACCATCAGCCCTTAAAGTAAATGGAAATTCTGTTATTATTTATTCGCCATCGTACCACACCTGTATGACTTTATTTCCCCTCAGCAACATGGTGAGTAAATTTTCAGGATTAACTGTTAATCTAGGTTTATGCAGTGACAAGTGTTTGTGATACAATCAAGGAGCAAATTTTAATTTTAGTTTAAATTTTCACTCTTTTGAAATACAGACTGCTCTTTTTTGACTCTAGAATCTCAAGAAATTAAAAAGGTCTTTTATCTTGACCTGGTTCTGGTCTGTATTTATTCCTTGTCATTGCAGTAGATTATCATCAGCCTTGTTCCAATATATTTGTGCATGGACGCTGTCTCACTTAGACTGATAAGAGAACTCAATATGAGCTCCTATATTAAGATATAAGCTCATAATGACAATCCAATTATAGAACTTTAATGCTCTTTGAACTTTCAGCCATAAGCATCCAGTCATCTGCTCCATCACATCATCAAAGGTTCAATCAGTGACCCACAACCTTAAATATACATTGTCAGTCATTAGTTTGAGTCTTAGTTGAACCGTTGGAACAGAATTGGTGCAGTTCTGGCATGGACATAGCGGCTAAACATTTGTTGGATCTAAGTATGTAATGAGTTAATCGATTAGAGCTGAGCTCAAGGACTACGCCGTCTCATAACATGGCTTCCACAGCCCAGCTTCCTTTGCTGAGGGAGTTCAGCCCTGATTATCAGAAGGGCTTGGCACTGAAAGACTGGAGCTTACTCGTTCTCTGGATGTAATATTAGGAGCAAGCCACCAGAATGATTTCACATAGCATGGTCTAAATCCCTCATAATTGACTGCAAATCTGAGCACACTATTCTTGAGTCTAATCCAGTTTACTCCTCTATCTCCCTTTCTCTTCTTATAAATGCACGTATAAATATGTGTGTGCATATAAGAATGTTTAGATGATAAATGTGTTGATAAACCCAACTTTCTTAGTCTCTGTTTACGTTAAGGCTGTATAGCACGCTGATTCATTTTCTACCATGCAAATGAAATTAGACTCCATTAGTCCTGCTCGGGTTAACCTGTATCTTTACAAACATCAGCACATTCGTATACTTCACACTAATATAATTTGCAAAAATATAAATCTCTGTTCAATTACATTCAGCCTTCCTTTTTGTCGTTTCCCCATTGTTTTTCTCCTCAAGTCTTTATAAATATCACACAAGCGAGACTGAGAAATACAACCTATTGGCACTTTTCCACTGCATAGTACAGTACAGTTCATTACAGCTCACTTTTGGGGGGTTTTCCACTGGGAACAGTACCTGTCACCTGGTCCTTTTTTTAGTACCACCTCAGCCAAGGTTCCAAGCGAGCCGTACCGTTACCAAACCGTGACGTGTAAACTCTGCTGGTCACTGATTAGCCGGAGAAAATTGTTGTTACTGCGTCACTGAACTTGCGACACGAAACACGGAATAAAAAATGCTCCATTGTTTTGTGTTTGTCATGCGTTTACGATGATGTCACGGCAGTAGAGGCGCTACTATAACGACACGTGAATAATCCCGCCCACTCTAAAACGGTACTAAACTGCATTGGAAACGCAAACCGAGCCGAACTGAGCTGTGCCTTGCCGTAACGAGCTGTGCTGAGCCGAGTCGTACCATCCAGTGGAAAAGCGCCATATTTAACATCATCTGCCTTTCAGCAAATAATGTAAAATGTTCCACTTAATTAATATTAATAAACAAATGTTAGTTTTGTCCCTCCTGTTTTTCAGTTCAATATGAGATCAAAATTCTATCAGCACCTTTGGAAGTCAGTTTGTTCAATCCGATCTGGACCTGGAACTAATTATTGTTTAGGATATGTTATGATATGATGAATGATAATTGCCATTGCCTCTTTATGAGTGAGAGGTCACTCATCATTTCCTGCTGGCCTTTCTTCCTCTTTTGGCCGTCTGGTTCACTGCTGGATAAGACAAGAGGGCAAAGTCTTTTCTCTCCAGTTATCCAGGCGATTTATCACAGGATCTCTCTACACTTTCTGATTTCAATTGTAGTCTTTAAATGTTTATTGGGTTTCCTTGTTGATGCACATTATTTACTCTACCTAGCGCTGCCGATGGTATCTGCGGAGTGGTTTTTGTGGTATTTTTGTTTGTTTTCACTCAGGCAGTGCCCTTTCCAGCTGAGCTGATTGAATGAAGGGCGTTCTTTGAAATTAATGATTGTCTTGTTTGAGTGAAAAGCACTAAATATTCATGAAGAGAGCAAGAGAGAAACAGAGGGATAACAAAAAAAAAATCAGTGAATGAGAGGCAGAGAGATACTGTGATAATGTTTGGTCAGTGCGTGAATCAAAATGACTCTCACCATATACTGTACAACAAAGCATTTGCGCACATCATGTTTTTTGAACATTTAATTTTAAAATGTGAGCATTAATAGGAAGTTGTGCATCATTCAGAATCGAATTAAGAATGCTTTAATGTTCCGGCTCATTTCCTGAATTTGAAATGGATTTGAACTGAAGCAGAATACAGGATACAGAATTGCATTTGGAATGCGGTTTGAATTTGAATGAAAGCTCGTGGAATTCAAATGAGTTGAAATCCACAGAAAAGCAATGATGAATGGATGGATTGATGGACGGATGTATGGATAGATAGACAGGTGGATACAGAAAGATTCTTTTTCAAATTCCAATTCAGTTTCCTGTAGGGTGTGGCCAATTATATTCAAATTAGCATTCATGGAGTCAATTTGCTTGTCTTGCAGTCTAGAAGTTGTATGACTGAATCTGATCGGACAGTACTAACTAAATTGTTTCTACCTGTTTCCAATCTCAGGGACTGAAAACACGAGAGCCTAATTTGCTGGACAAATGGATTATTTTTGGTGTTTGTATGTGTGCGTGTTTGTCGCTTGGGCCTAATGAGGCAGCAGGACACACAGAGGAGAGAGCTGCTATACCTGCACAGCATGGACAGTCAGCAGGGGTGGATGAGAGTTTAGCAGTACACACACTGTGCAGAGCAGCTGTCATCACATCCGCTCACACACACACACATACTTTCATACTGAGGTGGGGCTGCTAAAGTTTAGAGAAAAGAGAGGCAGATGCTGTTGGAAGCGGCGCAGTATGGAGCCCCTTGTTTTTCACACCAGACACACACACACACACACACACACACTCACACATGCAGCTGGCTGTGTTGGAAGAAGTACAGGTTGAATGTGACTTATTATTTATGCAATGCAATTTGTAATCCTCCTCTTTCATTTTTTCTGTACTGGTGTTCTTACTAAGAAGCTTGGCACTAAATGTTCTACATAAGTAAAATTCCACAAAGTGCCTGAATAAACTGTAGTCTTCTCCAAAAAAGTTGTGCTTCTTCAATTGTCTTGGTCTTTTTTTTTTTGGTCATTGTTATTTTATTTTTCTACTTTGGATCATTTTTGCAGATCCACTTATGACTAAACTAGATTTCTTAAGTTCTTTTGATGTGTGGAAGTGTTTAAAATATTACTATAATTTCATAGGTGTATATTATCTACACTACTGGTAAAAGGTTTGAAATATATATAATTTTTTTAAATAGTTAAAAATATAGTATAAACAGCAATATAGTGAAATATAAGGATACAAATAATAGTCATGCAGGAAAAAAATGTGGGAGAAGTAATATTTTTAAAATCTAAATTATTTATCAAAGATGTATTAATTGGTCAATGGGTGAAAGTAAAGACACAATGGTACAAAAGATTTATTTGTCTAATAATTTATGTTTCGAACTTTCTATTCACAAAGAAGCCTGAAAAAAAATGTAGCATGTTTTCCACGAAAATATTTAGTACAAACTGCTTTCAACACTGACAATAATAATAATCATTATTAACAACTGAACACTAATAGTAATTGCTAATAATTGACCAGCGCATCAGCATATTAGAATGATATCTGAAGGATAATGCAACACTGAAGTTTGCATCAATGGCTGCTGAAAATTCAGCATTTCTGTCACAGAAATGTATATAGTTTTAAAATATATTAAATTAAAGGATGAGTCTAAGGGACTTCATTTAAACACATAAAAATATGAAATAAAAATGTTGAATTAAAATGTTGTTGAGTAAGACAGTATATATATATATATATACACACACACACACACACAAAACACTGTATATACATCTATATATATATTCTTTTATATTTTAATATTTCAGATTTTTAAATTTCGATTTTTATTTTCAAGTCATTATATTAAATAAGTCATATTTTATTAAAAATAATAATAGCAATAAAAATGTACATTAACTGTACATTTAAAAAAATAAATTATGCTGTTGCTGTTATAGCCATAGCTGCTTATTCTTCTTTTTCAGTCTCTTTCATTCTACATTTTCTCTTTTTTTCTCTCTCTCTCACTTTCTTGCCATTTAGAATGCCTGATGTGTGTGTGTGGCTGACAGTGAGCTTTCACACTTCGCTGTCAGAGTGAAGTGATAGGAGAGATGACAGACAGACAGACAGATGCCCAGCGCTCTGCTCTCTTTTGGCATACAGAACAAGCACACCACAGAAAAAATTTCAGAAAACGTTTTGTTTGTCTTTTCCTGCATTTGACCTACACTATATTCCTAAAAGTAACTGGCCACCCAGACACCTTACCAACATGCAATCCACCATAATAACTGCCACTTGATGTGATCAAATATGAATTACACTTCATCTCAAATTGTGAAGCTTGGTTGAAGGAGATGATGTTTTAAGTCGCAGCATCACACATTTACGTCCTCTCTGTTTTTCTTTCTAGTCATCCATCCCTCCTTCATCCCTTTTTTCCTGAGTGACAGTCCGATGTTAATCCTCAGGGTCAGGGGGTGGCTCACCCCTCCTTGCTGGCGTTGTCCTTGGCCCTGTTTCTTAATTCATCCAGCACTCATTACACATGCCGCTGTGTGTCTGAGACAAGTGGCCATTTGAAACATGCTGCGGTGAGCACGCCTCGGTGGCCGGCGATAATTAACATCAGCTGGGGCAACACACATCTATACCTCCTTCTGAGACATGCAGGATAATGAACCTGATACAAGAAGGGATGATTGAACAGAAGCAGGAAGAGGTTAAAGGGTTGAATTGACAAATAAATAAGAATATAAGAACCTGGTTGACCATGGAAGATGAATGTATGAAGTATCATCTTTACGTCCCTGAATGTGTGTTCCTTGCTGCTGTCATTATCATAGAATAGGCATAAATCTGTTAGAACATCCATGGACTACCTACATAGGTCGGAATGCTTCCCAGAATACAGTGTGAATGTGTTAGCCAGAGGTCACTGCTTGCCAGAACGCTCAACACTTAGCTCTCGCTTCTGATTTCACAGTCAAGGCAGGTCACCTCTGGCTGCCCACTAATTTTTTCCAGGCTGTGAAAGATCGGCAACCTTTTTGTCTTTCAGATGCACAGTCTATATTCAAGGTTAGCCTGTCGACTTTGCTTTTTGAAAGAGGAGGAATTTTAAATTTTGCTTTCATGCCTTAAATAGATCACTGTGGGGCTTGTTGTTAAATATTCTCACAAAGCTTCCTGTCCAGCAGGTCATGTCAGTCAGATGTTAACTATGCAGATCAAATATGAGGACTGGATCTCATTTTAGGATATGTGTCACTTCTGGATGGCAAAAATTACAGATGCAGCATGTTTTGCCTTGTAAAAATATGCATAAATGCTGGCATGTGATTGGCAGGGCAGGTTGGGAGGGATTTACTCAGCTAGGACATATGTACCATGGACATGCATAAACATCTCACGAATACAGTATGTTTTATTGCGCAAGGTTTTGAATCAGGAGTATATCAGAGAAAAATAGGGTCAGTTTGCATCATATCTGCTGCACTGCTCATGTTTTCTGTGATTATCTGAAATAATAACTATAGCCCTGACCATTAAAAAAAAAAACTGTAATCACCCTTATTGCACCCTCATTTTTAAGTGAATGATTTCTTTAACACATTTTTTTTTCTCTTGAATCTCTTAATATTTTCAAAATAGCCCATATCTGTTTAATTTGTTCCAAACTTCCTCTCAGTATCTCTCTTTCACTTCCTCCTTTGATATCTTTTTAGTTTTGAGTTCTTTTGTCTTTATCATTTGCTTTTCCGCGGTGGATCTTTTCACAGCAGGAATGATAACAGACGAACAGGATCTGGAGGCAGCACTCAATCCCGAGTCCAGAGGGTGGATGAGACGCTGTGATGTGTCCACGGTTGTGGTGGGCTCACGCTGAGTGGGGAGATTGAAGAGGGAGACTCCAGAGCACACTCTCCACGAGCAAGGGAGGAAAGAGGAACGAGAGATCTGTGATGTAGTGAGATGAAGGAGAAGGAGGGATGGATGATGTGGTGCAGCGGGTGGGGACGCTCTCGTAAGTTGGATGATCACAGCCACACCAGCCCCCCTTGTCTGCAGCATCACTCCAAAACATCCCTAACAGATCAATCCATTACTTACTGAAACACTCCATAGCTGGCCTGTGATTTTTGTCTGACGGTCACGCTGGGAGAATGCATGTTGCTCTACAGTTTTCAAGGCAAGTAAATGTGAGCATAAAATGAGAGGTAATATTAAATCAACATGATGTGGAAAGGTAAGACCTTGTCTTAAACAAGTTAGATTTTGCTCATGTCCAGTTTGTTTTGCCGGGTCACGGCACCAGAAAATCAGCAGCATACAAAACAAATAAATGTAGCAAAGAAAAAAATACACAGTAAGAAAACCCCTGACCTTGTGGACCACTGTTGTCCATGGCAACAACCGGATGAAGCACATTTCAAGTTTTAATAACACAAGATACTATAGGAGAATTACAAGCAATTTTAGCTTCCTGACTTTCTTTTTGCTTCTTCTTTTTTTGTTTCTTTAACTTCAGGCACGTTTATGTTGTTTTTCCCTGTTTCTGGATTTTATTTAATTATTTTCTTTTCCTTTTTGTTAGATGAAAACTTACTTGGAATCATTTTACATTATATAATTGGCAGATGATTTAATCTAATCTAAATCTATACATTTGACCAGTTCCTGGGAATCAAACCTGTGACCTTGCTAGCTCAATTCTCTGCAGTTTGAGCACAGTCGCTTTTTACATGCTTTAGTGATTTATATTCCCTATGCTTTTCAAATGCCTTTATGTAAGCTATACATTTAGTTTTAACCTTATATCAGGCACAATCTTTAAGACCTGAAATATAAAAATTCATTAATGCATGTGACTAGTAGAGCAATCGTTAATTTCCAACACACAGAACAATTTTGTCCATAGCATTTTTTTATTTGTGAAGTATATAAAGAAAAATCTCTGTGTATTAAATATTTCCAGATTTTATTTCCAATGGCCCAATGACCCCAAAGTGCCCATAATTGAAGAAATGCACTACTAACAAAAACAAATGTATTCATAGTCCTTTGTGTTTACTTTGAGAAACCCAAATCCCCACCATTCCTGAAACCCAGGGAGAGAATAGCGCAATCATTTCCTATCATAAATTTTCAGCTACAGAAACATATTTGTCTGTCCTCCTCAATGACCTTCTCTCATCAAAAACATGGCAAGAGAGGGAGGGATTGAGAAAAAACGTGCATGTAAAAAGCAGTACATTTCTCTCTCTTCTTCACACTGGCCTTGGGCTGTCTCTTCTGTTTGGTCTTGAGCTCGATGAAAAGACCCATTGGCAAATACACCGGCATGCTCCCAGAAGTGCTTGCGTGTCTCTTTTGTGTGTGTGTGTGTGTGTTTGTGTCTTTGTATGTTTGAGTGCATGTTTGCATCTCTGTGTTTGTGTGTGTGCACTGCGCCACACGCCGCCGCAGCCTTGTAGCCTCCGCATCAGCCTTCAGGAATGGGATCCTACACGCATTCGCAATACTTTCTCTTTTCTTCCTTTCAAACAAGTGGCAGACTGCTTTAATAAAGACATGTGAATCGGCTCTGAACTAAGAGCTGGCTCCTCAGTACTGAAATATACAGCATGTCTTAGAACGGTCTCCTGCCTTGCTGAAACAAACTGCTTAATGTTTCCTGGTCTGCCCAAACAGTTTAGACTGGTCTTGTTTTATAGTGTTTTATGGTGGATTTCTAATTCAGAGCACTGTCTTTAAAATAGATCTCATTTATATAGCTGTTCTCCTTGTCATTTTCCATCTTTCCAACCCAGAATTCGCCCTGTCACACTCTATCTGTCTGTCTGCACCTCTGTACTCGGGTTCAGATTTGTCTTTATATGTTGCAAAAGAATGCCTGTCATTTGAAAGGTTACTTGGCTAATAGAATTGCCCCATATAGAGGGACTGGTATACTAGGACAGATTGAGCTTGTGTCTTCGATTGTGTGGTAAGAATATTTCTAGTCCGTCTGTTTAATTGTTTCAATTTAATGTGTAATTTTCAAGCAGTAAGGTGCCTGAGACAAGACGAGCAACATTGTGAGTATTTGCCCAGCCTTTTTAAAAAGTCATGAAGTCCTGAACAGAAGTATCCATTATTGAAGCACTGGTCCAAATGGCTTCTCTAAGCGTAGATTTCGTCCTCTAAAAAAAAAACCTAATACCTCTGGTACAGCGCAGTCTAGTGGGAAATGACCTGTGTCATATATCTCCTATAGGCTGTCAATACGGAGCATAGTGATTATAGCTCCTGAGATGCCTGTGATAAGTGTTTTTCATTTATGTGGTTGGGATATTGATTGTGGAAAATTAGGGTCATGTTGTTGGTGAAATTGATTATGAGAAAATAAGAGAGCGACGTGCAGAATATATTGTAAAATAGAGTATGGTAATTATTAAGCAGCAGCTGGTTGGTAACCAATAGTAAATTCAGTAGTAAATATTTTAGTTTTTAATTTAATTTCTGATAACTCCAGCTCCTTTCACCATGAGAGCCACAGGGAGATGGTTTGATTGGCAATAAAAGAAATTACATGAGAAGTCAAGAGAAGTGTAGGTTCTAAATACAGTTAAAACCGACAAGCATAGATAAAAATGGTTTGGGCTGCGTTCTCCGTTGTCTCTTAGAAATAGTACGAACTACATTTATCAGGGCTAATTTAAATTTAAACATGCAGAAATAAATACGTTCATGTGTTTATAATTTAGCAAGTCCGCAATCCCACACCCTCAAGTGTGTTAATGTTCTCTGTATGCCGACCCATATTGAGGGTAAATGTTTTTTTGTTTTTTTTTATTCACATCATTAAATAGATGGCATGGTTTGCACCTTTATTGGGGAAACAAAGTTCTCCCTAACCTTTCCCGATACTTTATTTTCAACTTTTTTTATTATTTCTTTAATTTTTATTCAAAATAAATGCTTTTCTGATGTTATTTGTGTTATTTGAAATTATAAAAGGGGCTAAGAGG
>JAUMHI010000063.1:12550587-12560912 GCA_032359435.1 Enteromius unitaeniatus | reverse complement strand
CAAACACCAGAGCTAACATAATATAATAACAGTATAATATAATACAATCATAGACATCTTTCACCTTTTTAGCTTGCTCTTTGATATCAGGTGCTCGAGTAACTTATGCAGAGAAAAAAAAACAAGCATGTGAGTGCATGAGGCATGATAATTAACATTTCTACAAAAATCCACAGAAATTTTAGTTCTTCTGTTATTATAATAATAGTTCTAAGCAATAAAACATTCAGTTTCAGTTAAGCCTAACATTACTTTGATAAATTCAGACGTTACCTCTGATTAAATAAAAATCACGCTATAATCGTCTTCTGTGGAAATTCCCTCATGTAACGGTAACTTGGCGCTTAACGGTTAATGTTATTTAACAGAATGCAACGGAAACCAAAATAGGGAGCACAAGTTGACTACTGTCAAGCGACAAACATAACTAAGTTAACGTTAAGTTAACTGTCAATGAGACCTCAAATACAAAAATCATAAGCCTTTAAAAAAATTAGGCCTGACGGTCCGAGTTCAAGTTTTAAAACTCACACAATCAAGATTAAACTTAATAACAAAACTAAACAACGGTGTTTAAAGCAAAGTAACAAATGACAGAAGCCAATATTGTGCAGAAAATGTGCATTTTATTATACACTTGACAGTTGTTTTTTTATCCTTTAAAAACACTATCAAAATATCTAAAATAATTACAAAAGCAAGCCTGTTCAAAAAATGCATATTGATAAAAAATATATGATGTGTACAAGCTAAACTCTATATGGTATTATTACAGTTACAGATTTACCATGTTATTTTACATTGAACATGTATATTTACAGTCTATTTCATGTAATTTTACACTTTTCCACTGTATTTCAGAATACGGGGAAAAAAAACGTAAAAAATAACAGGAAAAGTCTGTAAAATTACAGTTTTTTTTTTACAGTGTATATTTCTTTAAATACTTTTATTCAGCAAGGACTTCTTGAACTTTCTATTCATAAAAGAATTATCATTGTTTCCAAAAAAAAAAAAAAAAAAAAAAAAAAAAAAATATATATATATATATATATATATATATATTTATAAATATATATACTATCACAAATATCCAAACAGTATAATATGTGAAACACTAACTGAATAGTTTAAAGCGAATGAACTGTTTTAGTAAATAAGCTACTGATTTAGCTTATTTACCTAAACTGGTCAACGTTTATTTAAAAATATATTTAAATATATGTTCATTAACCTCTAGTTCTGTTGATAAAAAGCTGACCCAAAACACCTGACAGTTTGATTGCTGAAATATTGCCTGGGAAATATGACTGGTTCTTAATTATTTATACATAGGTACATATTTACTGGTGCCACAGAAAAATTAATGCAAATCCTTAAATATTACACATTTAATTGGAGCAGCTATGCTAAGTGTTGAATCACAGTATTGTAGAGAGCACTTACAGAAAGAGCTGTAAAGAGTGAAGAGCGGAAGGTGTGGAGTGTGGGGTGTTTTACTCAAGTGTTCGGCTGCAGCACCATAGGTTGTGCTTCTTGGGTTTATTTTGGATATGCTTTCTTTTATGCAGCATACATATTAGAATAGTTGATATGGACTTTCAAACGGGACAGGGGGACCCCTGCAGATGGAGGTGGGCGTTACATCCGCCCAGTGAGTCATCAGTGCTAAATTTACCACAATCACTTGCTCACACATGCTCACATGCAAACACACACATAGAATTGTTTTTATCATCATTGTCACCATCACAGGCTTCTACACGAATCTATACTACATCGACTTTCCCACATGGTCAAACACATAGGAAGAAGATGAGAGGTCAAAACTTGTAACCTTTCTGATCTATCTTAGAATATCCAGCAAGATTTGAGTTTGATTTCCTTCATAATCTGTTTGTTTTTCTACTGTTTATCTCGGTGATTGCTTCATGGGTGTTCTATTATCTGGATGATGTGATTCAGAATTAAATAAAATGTCATTAGTTGATTACAGAATCGGTGAGCCTGTTGGTGACCTCATCTATGACTTCAGACTCAATTAAGTATATTAAATAATCACTTAAATCTATGAGTTTTTATGAACTCTCCTAACTGGAGTTATGTGCTCAAATGTTACAATCAGAGCAGTTGTTTATTTCACACAGCTGAGTATATGAAGAGGAAATGCCAAATTCCATCTGGCAATGTTACCACAAAATAGTTTGTATAATCAGTTAATGTTTATTCATGTTTATTAGTGTGCTCAACGTCTTAATAGATTTCTATCAGTAATAAAAGGGCACAGTCTGTCATGGTAGGGCATGGCACTAACTACACCACATTGGATAAAACTATATTTTGGTATTTCCAGTGCAGTCAGCTGAACTTAAAATATACTGCTCACCCAAAAATGGTTTACTCACAAATCTTCTGTGGAACACAAACAAAGAAATTTGAACAGTTTTGGTGACCATTGTGAGGACAAAAAAAGACATTGCTCATATTTTCTTGCATTGTACAGAAGAAGGAAATTCACACAGGATTGTCCATATATGATTAATAATGATTCAAAATGGTTATTTTTGATTATTTGATTTTTCACAAGCCTTCTTTCCCACCACCCCTATTGAAATTCTGGAGAACCAAGTCTGAATATTCCTTAGTGGTAGAAATAGAATTAAATCTGATTGGAATGTGTACTTTTTTAGAGCATATAATTTGTTTGTGTGCTTCAAGTCTTAATTAGGGGAATCAGACCTACCTTATTAATTTTAGGTAGACAACAAATAAAAATAATTTGCCCTGTGTTTACAAATTTGCATAATAGTTGTTGTTTTTGAAAAAGCAACCTCTTTTTTAATTGCTTTATATTCTCAAAGATATCCGATATCTGAACCTCATGTTTCTTTTTGTGCAGCTATTTACATTGAATCTTGTAATGTTTAAATGTAATTCAGATTTAGTGTTTATAGTGTGTTGTTGTTGTTGATGCTGTTGTTTCAAGCATATTCACAGACACAAAACACTCCACTGTCTACTAAATAACTTTTGTGTTGCTTGCAGAATCTGTTTGTTTCTACAAAGTCACCGAGCAAGAGCAGGATCAATATTAATATACACCCAGGCTGTTATTTTGTATGATTATTTTGACTTAAATGATTTATTGTTTAAATATGTGCTTTTCTGCATAGATTTCCGCTTAAATTCTTGCTCATAAATAGCAAGAGTGACACCAGCGAGGCCCTCACCTGCTTCCCCTGGTCATCCAGAGCACTTCTGCTCTTTAGACCTGCTGACACAGGTTATTAATGTGGCTCATTTACCCTGACCCTCCCTCCTCCCCCAGTCCAACACACACACACACACACCCGAGCCTCTGCAGCAATCAGACGCCCCGTCCAGACGCTCATTAGAGAATCATGCTCACTCACATACATATTATTAAGCCATCTGCAAGTGAGTGATTTTTAGGAACAAATTCCATTGCCAAACTCACAAATGTTCACATTTTTGTAATCAAATGCAGATGCACTCTGGCACGGAGACTGTATGGGGGTCTACCTCCATCCTGTAGTCTTCTGGCACTCGGCTGGCAGAGGCTGCAGCGCTCCTCCCATCCTTGAGCCTCTGGTTGCAGCTCTAGCCGCTCCATCTGTTCTGCCTAGAGCTCAAGGCACCTCTCATATTGCCCACCACACATACCTGTAATGCTGCTAAACTAGCATATACACATCCAAAAATGGCTCATTTTAATCTGTTCGTGGTTTGAAAATAATCTTCAATAAACAATTAGGTAAAAAGGGGCTGAAATGTATGTAAACACGCAGTGTACCACAAAGCCACATTCACAGACGTCTCTCTCTGCATGTGGCTTTGTTTGTTTACCTCAGCTCTAACCGCAACGCTTCTGCGCAGCGAGAGCAAAGTCTCGCCCTAGTCCTCTCCAGATTGCAGCTCCCTCCCTCAACCCCCTACCATCTCAGCAACTGCTCCAAGTTAAGCTGAGTCACTCCCTAACTTCGTACCCTCTCCTGGCCGTTCGGCTCTCTGGGAGAACAGAGCAGAGAGCGGCGGCAGTAATTAAGCCGTGCGACGGGGGGCTGGGTTTGGACGGGGTGAAGTGCCGGGTTTTCGGGGGAGAGAGAAGGCCACTCCTGTAGGGCAGAGCCGCGATGCCATCTGTTGATCGGGCTCTCGGAGGGAACGGGGCGGCTGGGTCTGACAGAGACGAACCCGGCACACCTGCAGAGAGATTCTCACACACCTAGATATGCCGAGACCGCTGCGCTGCGGTGCCACGGCTGTGTCTGCAACAACTAAGCCTGTGGCAGTCTGTTATGGTAGAAAGATCACAAAGCAGAAGCTCTATATTGAGACAATAGGTAGAGCAGCATAGCGATCCTTTTAAACCATTTGTGATTACTAAATTAATACAGCAGCTCTTGTGCATAAACGTGCACCCTGTTATTCTTTTGATACATAGTAGATCATTGAATAGTCATAAAGTGGCGTTAGAAGTGTATATTATTATTGATTTTTTATTTACATAAATTGAGCAAACAGCCCATCACTGACCTAAAATCCATAGCGATCCATTTTGCAATAGTTATTAGAGTTAGGGCCATATTTACTAAACTGGGCAAATTAACGTCAAAAAAAAAAAATCTGGGAGTGATATACTAACAATGCGCAAATTAAAGAACACATACGCAGCCAGATCATTTTCATAATGACCAGCGCAATCTACAAATATTAGGGCAAATTACTATCTGCTTTAAGACTTGCTTTTTTGGGGCATTAAATAATGGCGCAAATACCAGTTATTTGACAAGTGCAAACATAGTACATAACATTTCATCATTCATTTTAATACTGTACTCCTATACATTTTGCATCTGAAGGGAAACTCCTTCGTCTTTTGGCACTAATTCTTCACTGTGTATCTTTAGTGAATCCTGAAAGTACTTTTTTAACACCAAAAAACTTTGTGCTGGAGCAAGCTATTATTAAATCTGGCCCTTTGGAGTTGATAATGCTGCGATATTTGTTTAATTATTGATCTGTATTATTCTTTTATTTTCATGTATTAATAGAATTTTTATGTTAAATTAACTTCTGTTTTTTATACCTAACTATTGAACTATTCACCCATATATATAAAGATCAGTGCGCAAGTATAAGTGAATATGCACAGCTATTACACATGTATGTGTGTTTGTAGATGTTTTGAATCTGCTATTGGCCGTCCCTCTGGTGTTGTGTGTGTTGTGTGATGAGGGGCTCTGAGTAATACTCTGGTGTCTGTCAGCATGCATTAGTGACATTTGTTAACGTCATGCCCTACTTCCATTGCTCCGGGAAGCTGTAGAGGTGCACATCTCACTGGAGAAAAGCCTGCCTACTTAACGATGATCACCGTTAATGAGCACCACCAACAACATCAGTTATGCTCAGATTTCAGAGCGTTGTAAAGCTGCAAAGCTACAGGGACTGTTAAATACAGTAAGTTGTACAAAGTCATTAATGATGAGATGTGGAAGCATTGTTTCAAGCTATAAAAAGTGGATGAACAATGCATAACGATGTTCATTTTATTGGGACTTGTGCGAAGGATGCCAGATATCTCAACCCGACTGGGTGTTTAAAAAATTTTATTTATTGACAGTTCAGACAGAATATAGATTCTGTTCTCTCTTGTCAGGCTGCCAAAAAGAGTACTTGACGGGGAGTTATTATTACTAAAGAACTCAGTGTTTTTTCTCTTTTGTTCTAGTGATGTTTGATGCTCAGAAACACACACACTCACACACAGGGTGGCAGGTGTGAGAGGCTGGGTTTGATGTCACATCGGGGGCCAGTCCCTTCCCTATTAGGCTGAGCAGACCACCTGTCTGGCTCTTGGATGAAGAGCTGTGCTTCAGGCCCGCCGGACTCATTAAGGCCCCGCGAGCAATTACTGCCTCCTCCTGCCGAGAAATCGACCCCATGCCCCACTGAAGCTCATCTGAAATCCCTCAATCCTCTCCTCACCACCTCCTCATCTTGTGTTTTATCAATTCACAAAAAAACTACCTACTACAACCCAACTACATAACCCACCTTTACAAGCTATTCATAGATCTCTTCCAGTAACACCGCTACAGTTCCCGATGACCCACTGCCCTGTCTCTCAACCACACTGTGGGATGGTAAAAATCTGGACTTGTGTTACCAGCGATTCTCAGTCATACTGATGAGTTTTTAAAGACCTTTTTACCATCTCTGTTTCTCTGACCTTTGCTTTAAGGGCAGATATTATGTGTTAAACATTTAGGCTATATTGATATTTCCCAGTTCGTGTTGCTACACCACAAAATGAAGTGAGCATGCAAAGCATCATTAACCTTCAAAAAGGTTCTATAATCGTTAGCAACAGCTACAAATTCCACAGTGCATGTGCTATTATTAACCTTTAACTCCAGAGCTGCCAGAAATGGTGGGAAACCATCATTTCTAAATGACTCAAAAAGGCAATTTTATGATTTATAAAACACTATCCAACTGTTTTTCACTTTTATGAGGTAACATGGGTCTGTTTTATCCAATCCAAGTCTTGATTTCTGAAATGCAATATAATTGTTTTGATAACAGAAGCAATGTTAGCTTTTTTGAAGTTCAAAATGTGTATTTTGAAGTTTTTAAATACCACAAAGTCCATTTGTACATTTGTACTCCAATAATTTGTTTTATTAACAACAAAACAAATTTTGATGATAGTAGTTTCAAATTTTGGAATGTTTCTTTAAAATGTGTTGCACATAATTGACAGTGGCTTGTCTTTGAATAAATATTGGTAACACTTTCTATGAATCCGGTATTTATAATAGATTATCCCACAGTTTCACAGACAAGGCTTAAGCTGTTTCTTATAATGGTCAATAATGCAGACTTATAATGCATTACAATTATGCATTATATATTATATTTTATTATATAATCCATTGTAATCATGTTCATTGTGTTATAAATTATCATACTCTTAAAACAACAAATAAGTAAATATTATAGCACATTATGAATATTCATGACATTATAGAATATATTATAAAGTTATTTATAATGCATTAATGCATTCATTATAATGCCTTAAGAGTACCCTCATAAAGTTTTATAAATACAGGCTTCATAGAAAGTGTTACCTAAATATTTATTGCACAGTTTGTTACATAGTATTGAAATCAATAATTATTGATATATTGACCTCTATATTAGTACTGATATCGCATTCCAGAGGAAAATGGAAAAGATATGATTATTCAATGTTTTGCTCAATGTCTCAAGTAGAAGACAAGAGAAAATGTTCCAGATTTCTCTCCTTTGAATTTCATTGGTGTCAAGATTCAAATGTGATTTTTTTTTTCTTGAGGAAAACATGGCATGCTTATGTTGTCATTTTTGGTTGACCAACTTTTACATTTTACATTATATTAATAATAAAATTAAATTGCAGAGTTTATTCAATCAGAGAGGTTTACTGTCTATTTTTTGTTATACATGAATTTATTCCATACTATATTAGGAAAGAAATAAGTCTTTGATTATTTTTCCTAGGGCAAAGGTAAAATGTCATTTATCACAAACTAACTTTAAAAATCTGATTTGAGTTTGTAGTTAAACTTCAGTGCACAGTATCGGTTCATCGAGGGTTAAAACGGGTTTTGATTGAGGAGTATTTCGGCACAACTTCAATAAGAACTTGAAAGACTTCAGCAGCTGCAATCGCCGTGGGTGAATAACAATTTGGGTGCTATCGTGTCCTACGGGTGACCCGCTGTGAAAAAAAGAAAGAAAAACAAAGAAAAAGCAGCTCAACCTTTTTTTATTCATTCAGTATTGAATTTCAGACATAGCAGCACTACTAAAAGACACAACAGCTCAATGCGTATAGAGAAGGAGGGGAATGAGAGATCACTGACATTTATCTTCCATATTCTTCGGCAAACACAAAGAGAGAGAGTGATGACAGACAAAGAGAGGGAGAGAGATAGGGCAAAGTTATTGGTGCGGTGTGTGTTTGAGCATATTTGTAAATAGGGGTGTGGTTTTACTGGAACAACAAATTTTCTTTCAAGGGAGCTGCGTCAGCACAAAACGCTTTTGCACTTTGTCAGAGGTCATATTATGTAGATACACACAAACACACACTGAATCGTCTGAACATCTGTTTGGGTTAAGTGGAAGCCTCTAACAGACTGGCTTCCCTGCAGCTTGAAAGTCTCCAAAGCCATTTTTTCCTATTATGCCACGTACAAGCAAACACACAGTCCTACATAGTCACAAGTTTTGCCCTTGACATTCAGATTTACTACACCGCTTCTTTATTAAGCAGATCAGATCTGTCTTTCTGTCTGCTGCATACACCTGAAGTTCTTTCATTATTCCATTGGTAAATACTGTACACATAATCAATATATTCTCTAATCTGTCCACTTAAGGTGATGATCCCAAGGTGAGACTGACTGTTTGATTAGTTGATTAACAGATGTCTAAGCTGACTGATTTTCATGTCTACTCTCACCTGTTTCAGAGCATGCCCTCCTCACCAAGAGCCCCTGTTTCCATAGAAACAGAGAACAGCTGGGCTGTCAGACCAGGTGTGTTTGACTGACAGGGTCACACTAAGCTGTCCCGGGAGAAGAACTGGAGGCGGAACACCGCAGTCTTTTGATTTGGTATGATTTTTAGTTGCTGCTCAGTCGTGTGTCATGTACCTTTATTAATGATGCATAGTAACTCTAAACGCCACTGGCTATGTAACAGCATATATGTTCCATTTCATGTATGACATTGATGGCTTAAAAGAAATGCTGACCCTTGAATATGTTGCCAAATATTGTATTTCAAGTATTGTTTGTTACAATGCACTGAACCATTTTCATGATCTATGAGGTCATTGTGCACTGAAGGTCAAAAAATCATGTTTAGCTAATTTGTTTAGCTAATGAGAGTTCCTTAAATGATTATTATGTATTTAATAGGTTAAAGAGATTTGTGGAAGGTCAACCGCTTGATCAAAAAAAGACACTAAAACATTTTAAGGTTGATAGAGAGCGACAATACTTAATGGCTGTTTTTTAGAGCAATTATGATGCAGAATGATTTCGGAAATTCCATTAGAGTAACACTTTAATTGCACTTTAAAACCTAAAATATGTTTTTGATTATGATTATTTTTCAATTGCTTTTAGTCCATGCACTGAACAAAAAACATTCTTCAAAATGTTTTTGTGTGTGTTTAACAGAAGAAAGTTATACAGATTTTGACATGAGTCAATTCAGGACTGAATTTTTATTTTTGGTTTAACTGTCTCTTTAAGATAGGGCAAAGAGTATAGAAGACCAAGAGGCGAAACTCTGTAGTAATAAGGGCAACAGAGGCTCTGCCGCCATTTTGGACTGACACCTGCTAAGAGTCGCTACAAGATGCGAGAGAGCAAGGGGGGAAACAAAAGCAGCTGTACTGCGATAAACTGCAGGGAAGACATGTAGCAAGGAGGAGTGCAAGAGATCACTTGTGGACTTTTTTTTTTAACAGAATAAGAAATCATCAAATTTTGCCCAAAATTGACGTATCTCTCTGTTTAATCAACAGGAAAGAAAACTCGTCAGTCCATTCTACTCCTCTCTTATGTTTTACAATCTCTTTTAGATTTTTTTTTCACTTTCACTACCAGTTCCACTTAAGGCAAGACACTACAGGCAAAAACATTGTTTTTTTTATGCGGTGGTCAATTTTGAGACTTTGGGCTAGTTTAGTCCCTCAAAATGTGTTCTTTCGAAATACTATAAAGAAAATGTAAAAAAAATACATTAAAATGCATAGATACATACATACATCTTCTGCTTATCCGGGGCCGGGTCGCGGAGGCAGCAGTCTAAGCAGGGACACCCAGACTTCCCTCTCCGAGGCGTTCCCAGGCCAGCCGAGAGACATAGTCCCTCCAGCGTGTCCTAGGTCATCCCCGGGGCTCCTCCCGGTGGGACATACCCAGAACATCTTCCCAGGGAGGCGTCTGGGAGGCATCCGAAACAGATGCCCAAGCCACCTCAGCTGGGCTCTCTCGATGTGGAGGAGCAGCAGGTCTACTCCGAGCTCCTCCCGAGTGACCCAACTCCTCACCCTATCTCTAAGGGAGCGCCCAGCCATCCTACGGAGGAAACTCATTTCGGCCGCCTGTATCCGGGATCTCGTTCTTTCGGTCATGACCCAAAGCTCATGGCCATAGATGAGAGTAGGAACGTAGATCGACCGGTAAATCGAGAGCTTCGCCTTGCAGCTCAGCTCCTTCTTCACCACGACAGAC
>JAUMHI010000063.1:12516394-12539903 GCA_032359435.1 Enteromius unitaeniatus | reverse complement strand
GCAGTATAAGGTACACCTGTGCACTACTCATGATGTCAGATCAGCATCTTGATGTGGCACACCTGTGAGGTGGGATGTATTATCTCAGCAAAGCAGAAGTGCTCACTATCATATATTTAGACTGATTTGTGAACAATGTTTGAGAGAAATGGTAATATTGTGTATCTGGAATGAATTTAAGGTCTTTAAATCTCATGAAAAATCGGAGCAGAAACAAAGGTGTTGCGTTTATATTTTTGTTGAGTGTATATATTTAAAAAAATCTTACATTTTAGTATTTTTTTATGTTTCTGTCAATTTTATTTCTTTCTTTATTATTTTTTTTAATAAACATTAGGCTACTCTTCAGGTTTAAGTTTCATTTAATTTAACTAAACTAAATTAATTAAAGTTTTTATATAATATATAAAATTTCATTTTAAATACCAAAAATGTTTAGTTAAATGTTATAATAGTTTTAGTTAATGATAATAACTGTTTATCACTGACTAGCCATACCTTAATCTATTAAGTGAAACTTCAGCGAACACTTAGAAGACATCCTATGAAAATAAGCCTCTTTGTTTCAAACTAAACTGAAAAAGATGTATCATCTCCTTATAATCTGAAATTTTTTGCAAAAATCATTCTACCACCTCTTGAAATCTCGATAGGATGCCTAATCAAGCAAAGACAGTCAAGCACTTCATCACTGATTTGTGAGTAACCAGCATCCAACAAAATTGTTGTTATATTGTTTATTATACATCCATGAACATCATTATTGTTGTTATATCAACAATAATGTTTAATGATTGTTCAAACTGGCTTATTCTGGCCAACACAGTTTAACTTCCTTCCTCTCTCTTTCTCTCTCTCCAGGACTAGGGCGGTTCTTTTTGAGCAAAACTAAAAAAGGTGGTGAAGATCAGGAAGAACATTGTGGCCTTTTGTGACCAGCAAGGTTTTCATTCAACCCACTGATTGAGCTTTCAGCCCTTCATTCATAATTGAAGGCCATTAACTCCCATGGTAAGTGCCTGTAGTTTAATTAGCTGGTCTGATGGCCTGGGTGCTTCACTAGTGAGCGCTGAGCTTTAATTGAGTCTTCGGTCAGCGGGCAGACAAGGACAGTGATCTAGATCACCTTCAGCACAAATAGCAGTGAAGGTGGACATTTTAAAAGCTGCCTTTTAAACATGCTTTTTAAGTTTCATTGCTCTTTGTTCTACCTGTAAGAAAATCAATGAATTCTCAATCCTTATCTGTTCTTGTGTGTCCTTGAAAGCTGTATGAAAAGATGATGATGTGTCGGGTCTGTGGCGACTAGTTGTGGTTCACATGACTTCATTTCTTTTTGTTCTGTACATCTGAGATGGTCTGAGTGTTTATGGAGTCTTGTGAACTGCATTCAGACTAATCAAGTGTCATACAGAAACTGATTTTTTGTGCTTGTGATGAAAATGCAAGCTGCAGTTTGTCAGTGGACAAGTGCAGTGGATATTTGACGTGCATTATCTCAGCTGCACATTCTCTGCAGTCACTTATTCTGTCAACAAAGCATTAGACTTGGCAGAAAACAGTAAAGACATTTTTGTATGGTAAACACTCACCGACTGATATGTGTATATATCATATGCAAATATTTTGTGTGTGTGTGTACCTTTCAGAAGTTTAGGTTCTGTATTTTTTTCAAAAATACTTAAGTACAAAAATACAGCAATTGCAGTAATATTCTGATTTGGTGCTCAAGCTTGGAACGTGGAAACTGTGATATCCATGTAAGGTTCATTTATGAATTGAAAGATCGAAAGAACAGAATTGTAAATTTTGTGTGTCGCTTTTGAACAATTTAATGCATCCTTGCTGAATAAAAATATAAACTTCTTTAAAAAAAGGAAAGAAAAAAGAAAAAAACACATGCACATAAATGTATCAGAATACATTTTTAACATTCAAATAAAAAAAAAAATCATGATTTTTTTTATTGTGCAAACCAATTAATCCCAATCAAACTATAGTTTGGTTATTTTGACTAGGTTAAAAAATGAGCTACCACAATAAAATGTGATAGCAGTAAAAAACATGATTTTTGTCTTCCTTTTCCTTGTATTCTTTCTCTCCATTGTCTATCAGTTGTTTTCTATACTCCTCCGTCTTTCATTTACTCTCCTCACCTTATCTGCTCTCAATCGCTTTATTCTCTTATATCTCCCACTTCCTTCATACATCTGTTGGCATCCGTGTGTGTGTTTATGATTGTGTAGGAGTATCAGGGAGGGAAAGCTCAGCTGTTCATAAGATGTGATGGGTAGAGGTGAGATTTTCTTACACTTTTCTCATTGCAGCAGAGCCAGGGGGCAACTAATGTGAACAGAACAATAGACGTGGCAGCTCCACAAGGCCAGGCCTTATTGCAAACAAAGAACACAATGCTGTTTCATAAGGCTTTTTTTATTCATTTTGTGACCAGTGTAAAGACATTTTTCTGTTACCATGTTCAGTCATGAAGAGAACATTTTCTTGGAATCCTCTAAATGAATGGATAAAGTGCGTAGGCTGCAAAAACAGTTAGGTCAGAAGGTCTTTATCACACATACGTCAAATGTCAGTCATTGTCACTATTTTTGAATATTTTGTCCCAACTTATTTTCATTCCATGCGGTCCAGCTAAATTTGTCAAATGAAATTACTTTAAAATTAAGATACTTTGATTGTAATTGGACATAAGCTGATTTGTTTTGTTATTGTTGAATTCAAGCAATGCTGAAAAATCAAGGAGTGTTATTTTTATGACCTGTTTAAAAGCTTTCTATGGTTTACTATGTGATATTTTATGCTGTGAAAGTGGGCACAGTGAAAATGCACCTCCTGTAGGTAGCTTTTGGTATAGCAAAATGGCAGTAATGCAAGCCAAACATCCTCACTGAACATGCTAAATAATATCACCCTCATCATCCAGAAGGTGTAAATGATTCTTTCTGATTTCTCAAGGCTTTTGTTTTAAAGTGCCCCTATTTTGCTTTATATATTGCTTTACGAGTCTCTTAAAACAGGTTTACATGTATGCAAGGTCAAAAAACATTTTAGTTTCTCCAAAATTTGATTTAATTTTTACCCCATTGCTAAATGATTCCTAAATGACTCGTGTGAAGCAGTTCGAAGAATCAGTCTGTCTAAGCCCCTCCTTCCCGTGAGCCCTCACTGCTGTGATTGGTCAGATGGCGCAGTCCTTTATGATTGGTCTACCGCTACAGCGTGTGTCGGAAAACGAAAGCGCAGAATACAGCGACTTCTTGACATGATGTAATCCACACAAATATGTTACTTTGTGACGTGTGGCTGTAACAGAAAAAGATTCGAATTGCTGACGACTTGTTAAGGCAAATGTGAGCCGACACTTTTTTTGATAGACAAAAAAACGGCGTCACAACTTAGTTTGTGTTCACATATACAGCTGCATGAAAGATCATATTTGAAAAGACATAATAGGGGCGATTTAAGATGTAGGAAGATATATTTCTAGAAACATTAGACTGCCTGTCCATCTGTCTCACCTCAACACACGGTGTGTTTGTCGATAGACTCATTTGCAGAGCTCCTCAACAGGTTGTTTTTCAGGCTGCTTTGGCATGGCAATTGCCCTCTATTTCACATCTCTGTAAATGTGTGATTCTGTCTGTCTCTTGCTGTGAGAGATTCCTTTGGGGATCTGCAGTACCTGCACTCCAGTGTCTATAGGATATAAGGCATATGTTGTGCTGTGGTGTATTGTTTGTGTCGTTATTGTCGACTTGAATATTAAAAAATATAAAAAAAAATTGAAAATATTATTCCCAGACAGAATATACAGACAATGTTTGTGGAATTCCATGAAGAATGTTGGCACTTGGTAGCCAAAACTAGTGGGGTTAATGACATTTAAAAGTGTCCTTGATAAATAGAAGTTGTTTTTTTTTTTTAAAGTTTATTTTCAACAATAGTTTATATTGATTTTCTTTCTGTCATGTGCATTTTTTCCTCAAACAATGCCAATGATTTTTTTTTTTTTCAGGTAAAATGGATGATTAATTTAGAAAGATTATATATCTTTAGGGAGTCACTCCACAAGATGTTTTGCTACCTGAACTAACATCATAAAGGATCAAATTAGGGCTTGAAATAGTTTCTTTCAAGAATTTAATTTAACATTTAATCTAAATCAAACACACATCAAAGTGTGTATTTAAGTCTTTATATATAATGCACTGTAAATGCATTGGGAGTGGGGTTACAGAAAGTGAAGAGCTTTAAAAACAAGAGCTGTTCCAACTGTGTGAAGAGAGAGCTTTCTTCCAATTTCTGAAGGTGCAGGTTCTTTATGAGCAATAATACAGCTATAACATCACTTAGATTAGATTGATCAAACATAACCATGTTTGAACCAATGAGTCCTTTTAAATTGACTTATGTTTTGCCAGTTTAACTACACTTTGGCTCAATGATGACATTACTGATCTGCGTTTGACCTCAAGTGACTCAGTTTACCCTTCAAACACCAATCCCCGTCCAAGGTGAGAAGAAAAGACAAGATCTGACAGCTACTGCACCAAGGGAGCAGCCAAAACTACAAGCACTGACACCCTGAGATTGATTGATTATGTCTGTCTTGGCACAAACATGAGCCTGCAGTCGGTACAAACTCTGCACTTTGGATGTCCCAGCCCACTTCTCAGTATCCCTCTGCATCTACCTCACACTCATACAGACCCACGTCTAGTTTATTACATTAATGCCAGGCGTTTCACCTCCTGTCAGTGGCAGAACGACAGCAGTGAAGAGTGACAAGGTCGGAGCAGGGCTCACAGTCTAACCAGATTACACGGAAATTAGGCGAGCATGCACGTTTCCACTGATGCTTAGAAATGTGCTTTCTGCGTAGTGCAGTGTGTGTTAAACCACAGGATGACAAGACTGTCTGCTCTTATGTCCTTGTGTGATGTTTTTAGTATATTTATTAGGGCCGGGACTCGATAAAAAAAATAATCTAATTCAACTTTGTAATTAATTAATCGAAATTAATCGCATATAAATATTTTTCTTGAGAACAGTGAGAAGTAAGTTTTTTCATATGGATTTGTAGTATACCATTGAATAATGACTGAACTAACTAAAATACTCTGACGGTTTCCTGCATTATTTATTCAGTGATGCTGAAACACAGAGTAAAACAGGCAGTAAATCAGTATTGTCCAATTACAGAAAGATAACTCTGTTGTTACGCTGTTTTCATTTTTTTTTAAGTTTCAAAAAAAGACATACAATGCAATCATTGTTGTTTGATTCTAGAATGAATGACTCTTATGAGCTGATTCTTTTTGGTGACAGCATAATTAGCGTAGTGTATGTACAATTCCCAAATGAATTACCTTTTTGGGTCCCAATTATTATTAAGTGTCCCTAATACCTGTGCACTTCCATAGTAACTGTGTATATAGTATGTAACCACAGTGTAAGTACACACCGGTATATAGTATCTACAGCTGTAATATTTCTGTAACTTCACACATGTAACAACCCTCAGACTGATGTGTGCAAGTACAAATGAGTAACAGGACATTGGTAACAACACTTCTTTCACTTCACGAAGTAGTCATGTAACAGGAATTGCATAAGCACATTTTGTAACAGCAGTATGTATAAGAGTAACTGGAACAGAGGGTGATCAGGGTGTAGTTGGGTAGGTTTAGGGATATGTAAAGTGGGTGGAGTTGGTGCTCCTCTGTAATGCCAGTGTATATACATGGTAACTCCTCAGGAACTGCCCACTTAATATAAAATGTAACATTCTGGACACCAATTTATATGTAAAACCTGACTTACTGCCCGCTGCTCTGTAACAGCAGAGTAATTACATGCTAAATCCATAGCAATTGTCTATTTAATATAAAGTGTAACACTTTGTTTACCAAAAAGTGCTGTTATTCCTGTTACACATTTGTATTTTCATTACCAAAACGTGTTGTTACCAATGTCTTGTTACACATTTGTACTTACACACACCATTCTAAGGGTTGTTACATGTGTGTAGTTACAGAAATATACACACATACATACACACACAGTTCCTACGGAAGTACACAGGTATTAGGGACAATTAATATAAAGTGTGATCCTTTTTCGAGTCTGTTTTGTTTAGTGAATTATAATATAGGCTACTATTCATACAATTCCATACCAGAACAAATCATTTTATGACCGTATTTATTTAGTGAATTTGAACACAAATCAGTGTTGAATGAATGACTCTAATTATTTGGTAACCCATGTAGGATAACAATGTTACGGTTCTTTTACTGAAAAAAAGCCATAGTGCAATCAGTTTATTTTGTTTCTGGAACAAATGACCAGTGTTGGGGTATAACGCATTACAAGTAATACGAGTTCAAGAAAACTTAACTAAAGTAACTAGTAAAGTAACGCATTACTTTTTAATTTACAAGAAAACATTTGAGTTACTTTTTCAAAAAGTAAAAGTACTTTTTCTTTGTTTTCCCATTTTTTGACTGATGAGTCTCCTGTTGGGAGAAATCAGAAGGTCAGAGGCGTTGTGTGTGAATACAGTGTAGTAGATCTAAATGTGAATCTGCATTAATTCACAAAAAAGCAGATTTAGTATTCATTGAAAATTAATTAAAATGGTCAAATGCAAAAAATGTTGCAAACCTGCAATAATTAAATGCGGTAATACAAATGTATCTAATCCCATTTTATTAGCCAATGCTGCTTACCTTTGATCCAGTCCAACCATACTAATAAGCAAAAATTAGTTGCGCTAAACTAACAAATGCGCTTAATTGTTTTTTAATTGCTGATGAGTATTGAACCCTCTTCTACTGTATTCTACTGTACAGATTTGAATATACTTTTTCTTCAGCCAGGAGTTTATTCATAACACTTTTTGGTGTGAACGGGCTTTTACATATACTATAAATAGAACTTATATTAAAAACAAACAATCAAGATCTGATCCTATTTAAAAAGTAATTCAAAAGTAACGTAATGCATTACTTTTCATAAAAATTAACATAATTAGTTACTTTCTTAGGAAGTAACGCAATATTGTAACACATTACTTTTTAAAGTAACTTTCCCCAACACTGCAAATGACTGGTATTAGCAAGTTCTTTATGGTGAAGCAAAAACATGCAACACAGCCAGTATAGTTCCATTACAAAATAATCACAGGAGTCAGTTCTTTTTAGCGAATCCAGTGTAGTTTGATTCCTTACCAAATTACTCCACTGAAAAAGTTCTTTTAGTGAATTTACTTAAAATTACCACATCATTTGGCATTGGAGTAACATTTTTATTTTTTCCAAATATGTGCACTTAAAAGTAAAAAAATAAGAAGTTGATGTATCTATATGGAATCAGAATTGGAATTAAGTTCTCTGTGATTCCTATTGTTTTTTAAGGATTAAAAAAGGATTTAAGAAAGTGTAAATTGCAGTGTTTCTTTTGGCTCTCAGGTGTCAGTGATGTCCTGGTAGGGTTGGACAGAGGGGGGTCATCGCCTCCCTGTGTCCCCAAGGTCCTGTCTGCTTGCTGACAGGGAGGGCACGGCCCATTCTGACCCCTGGCTCTCGCTCCCCTGAGGTGGCTAACTTCATTTCTGCACAATCAAGTTAGAGCCCAGATTATCTCTGCATATTCAGCAGCCCTCCCTGTTTCATCTTCCTCCTACACACCCATCAAATCAACACGCACACACTATTTCAGATACATATTCATGTTTACCAACCTTGAAATAGTGCCATATACGCTATGTATTTTGAAGCAGACAATGTTTGGGGCAGAGCTCACATTTATTCGGCATACTTGACAGGACAGCTGTCATATGTACAGATTCCTTGTGTGTTTTTTAATAAATCAGCTTTACCAGAGTTGTGCAATGCACCATAAATCACTTATTGTCTTGATGCAGACAATTTTACAGGATCTCTCCCATCTTTCGCCCTCTGTTGCCACTGTGTGTGTGCGCTGGGAGCACGATGCCTCGTCTTGCCTCGGCTCTTATGAAAGCTTTATTGGATTCCACCATCCCCGAAGGGAAAACGCTTTAAATGTCTTTGCAATTATACCTCTAATAACAGCGGCCAAGCCAACGATAAGGAACTGCAAGTTAGTCAGTCAATAGAGGGGCTATTAATCTCTGTCACCTGCCTGTCAAGATGAGTCAGGCAACAACAGAGTTGTCTCTTGACCTATGTATGTGTCCCGGCACCGTTGATGAACTCAGTCAAAGCATCAGTCTTCATCGGTGAGGGTGGTGTATGTCTATGGACTAGAGGAGAGAATTTTACATGCTCTCGCGGGACCCGCTTTAGGCTGAAGCCTTTAGACAGGGAGATGAGGAGAGATGGTCGTGAATGCAGACTATTATTAGTTGCCACCGTTAGTAATTTGCTCTGGCCTTATACCAGCATGACATTACCTGTCTCTTGTTCTTGACATTGCCTCCATATTGTTTAAACATGCCCTGAAGCAGTTATTCACTATATAATATGCAAATTAGGATATATATATATATATTCTGACGTAGACCTGTTTCAATAACATTTTTAACATAATAATTTATCTTAAAATGCTAATCATGTGATCACTCATTCTCATGTCATTTCAAAGACAAAAAGAGATGTTTTGAATAATATATTTTTTGTGGCAAACAGATCAAAATGTAATGTTATGGCACATTTCCGGGGTCAGTACAGTACAGTACGATATGATTTGGGGCCGTACACCCTGACCTGGCTTGCATTTCCACCTCCAACAGTAACTTTACTCTATTTCTGTCTTCAATGGCGCCTGCAGGTGTATGTCTGTACACATTGTGCGTACCATGAGCACTCAGACTGACCTGAAATGTGCCCGGCAAACATTTCAGCAGTAAATTATAGACCTGTGTGTCCGGTATTTCTGTTGACTGAACCAGCCAAGCTATTAATTATGAATTTGTCAGTCTTTTGCACATCAAAGTGAATAAATATTATGCCAAATAGAAACATAAAATCATCCTATGTGCTCCTTCATGAGGTTTTGAGGTACGATGAATTAATTTAGTTTTAAAGTAGTAATTGAAGCTTTCTATAGATATATTTATCATATCTTGTCGCTGAGATTCAGTTCATGTGATGTGCTTCTGTTCAAGAACGAGAAAGCAGAAACTCTCTGTATTCTCTGTTTTCCTAGTTATTTTATAAAAGCACAATGTTAAGTTGATATTTTGAAGGTACACAAATAAAAGTAGACCCATGATGTATCCGAATTAAAGCATATTTAAATAGTTTCTATTGAAAAAATAATATGAAAGTAATTATGCTGGCTCCTCCAAGTCCTGCAGAGAGCTCTTCAGCTTCTGTTGGATATGAGTCTAACAGTGTACATTTATGTAGGTTAAACATTTACACTGTGATATGATTAAACTGTTTTATATCTATAGATTTTATTTTAGGCTAGTGGTGATGATTTGAGAAGGCTAAATTATTCAAACATTGCCTATGATCAACTAGCTGCCAGTGGCAGAAAATAAATTCTTATAATTGTGTACCCTCGGAAGAATTCCTGCGGGTGCCCCTTTCTGTGGTGTATGCCAGAAAGTAGCAATCCGTGACATTCTTACATGAAGAAGAAAGAGCAATACTCAATGCTTGCTTCCTTGTTTCCTCACTCCTCTGTCCTCAAACCTTTGACCCGTAAACCGATCACACTCAGCCATCTTGTAAGACACCTCAATTAATAAGGAGACTTCCTAGAGCTATTAGCAAAGATACATAGATGTGCCCTATTTGGAAGTTTTTCTAGTCACGTTTTCCTTACGCATGTATATATTCTCCTGCCCCTTTACATCTGTCATAATAACATTCTACCAATTTCAAATTAAATAAACCATGCATGGAAAGTATTTCAACAGAGCATCTTTATTAATATTTATTATGAATGTCTGCATAATAAAAGTGAAAACTTTAAATTGATACTCCACCCCAAAATTAAAACATACATATACACTTTTTTTGTGTCCACCATACCACAAGAATGCACTTTGCTCAAATCAAAGTGTAAATATGTGTAGAAAATGTATCACGGCTAACAGAAGAGCGTACATAGTTTGCAAAATATCTCTGCGGACGCCATGTGACAATGTTCACATACTTTCACATACTTTACTTTTCCTCCAAATTTACTTGGCAGTCAATGGGACAGCCTCCCTGTTTTTATCTAAAATATTAAATTGTATTCCGTAGACAAACCAAGATTTTACGGGTTTGGAATTACATGGGAGTAAGAGATTAATGCCAAAATATTCATTTTGTTGTGAAGTATCCCTTTAATAACATAAAGGCAGATCCTCTTGGTGAAAATGATGACTCTTTGAAGTGGCACTTGAGTGATCAAAAATATTCCAATGTACAAATAACTGTTCTTTTTGACTACTCATTTTCTTTCCTTGCATCCCTCCCTCATATCCTAAGGAGGTTGAAGACACAAAGAAAGGTAGGGAGGAACAAAAATGAGGATCTACAAAAAAGGAATGAGAAGCACCCATAGTCTGTCTGTCTGTTTGTGAAAATATAAAATTATAATCCAAGCGCTCACAGGCATCTTAGCAAAACGAGTGAAGAAGATGCTTCATTCCCCTTGTGTTGTCATTCACCTTTTAACATTGTCAAGTAACTTTTCTTCGTCAATCAATTAATGTTTAGCAGTGAGTCTAGCTCCACTCTTTACGTACCGCACTATGCTAGGTACCCCAACAGAAGGATCCCAAATCAGTGATATGGCACGGTCCACTATTTTAATACTATTTACATCTTCTGACAATGGGAATTGACATAATTGCATATCATATTGTAACTGTTCTTGGGGGTTGTCTCTCCCAATTGGCCCTCCCTTGATTCTTTAAATTCTTTGCACATTACACATAGTTGTTGGGTCACAACGTACATTGATTTTAACCAAGTGACACCACACAGTTAATTGAACAAAATGAGTTAATAAGTTTTAATATGCATGATTTTAAACAAGCATCCTGTCATAAATATCTTTCTATCTCTCCTTTCTCTCTGCTGTCCTTTCTTCCTCCCGTCTTCTTCTGTGCGTTCCTCTGATGGGCTCCCACTTTCTTGTTGCCATTTCTTATTCCTGGATCAAACACTCATCATGACCAACCCTTGTTTTTTCCCATCTTCTGTCTCCCGTCTCTCCTTGACCTTCCTCGCCTTCTCTCAGTGTTTGATAAGGGGAATGCGATTTGAAATTGCCCCCTGCTGCCACAGTTCTCTTAAATGTCCGGGTCACGCAGACCCTTCCTGAACTGAATCGGAGAAAGAACTAAAGAGTGAAACAGACGAAGAGAGAGAGGGAAAAAATACATGATGTGCATGATTGCTGCTGCAGTTTACATAATGAAATGTGTGACCCGGAGGGTCTCTATATATGGAAATCTTTTGGAGATATTTGTTGTGATCTTTACAGATTTTATAAAGGTCACACCGGTGTTGTGAGAGCAAGCTGAAAGGAAGTTCGCTGTGTTAGTGCTGATCATAATGCCAGGGCACATCGTGACCCCTGAAAACAAACAGACTGTTGAAATGTAAGATACAGGACGAGAGTGAGAGAGATACACAGAGAAGTGAAAAATTCAGCGGGTACGCCAAAGAGGAAGCACTGCAAGGTATAACACAGTGTTCCATCCAAGACATTCCACCTTTCTCCATTCATTTTTAATGTGCCGTATATCTCTGCTACACTGGAACATGACATCTACCCTGAAGTGTGGGAGACTTTCATCAAGGATTCTGTGTGCGTATGTATGTGTGTGTCTGTCTTGGTAATAGAAATAGATCTAGAGGCCTGTGAGTAGCAATACCTTTCAAATGTGTATTTATGTCAATGAGGCTACAGATTTGCATGTGCATAACGAATGAGAGATTAAGACAGAGCGTAGTGCTTTAAGACAGGGCGTAAGATATCTTGCTCTCTCTCACACACACACACACTTACACACTCTTTCCATCATCTATGCTGTAAAAGTTAAATGCCTTGGGCCGTCCCTCCTCGGCTCTAAACGCTGTTGAACGTCATTGTTTGACTGCCGCTGTAAAAACAGAGTGCCTCACTCGTTCTTTTACTTATCACTTCATCCCTCCATCTGATCCCTCCACTCTATATCTCGTAAATCTGCTATCCTCTCCTTCCACTTCATATATATCCATATCATATTCATTTATTCTTCCGGATGAGGTCCTCTGTTATCAATGTAAGCTTTACAGCTTTATTTTCTATCGTATATGCTCCTTTTCCTCTCCTTTTGTCTTCCCATACCCCTAACCGTTCTCATCTCTTCCTTTCTTTGTTATTTATTTAATTGTTTGTTTTGCAGCAAGTGCTTTATCACTTTTGGGAATGCGAGCTTAAAGAGATGTGAATTTATGCAAATGTATGGCTGAAAAATGAGGAGTCACCTTCTCGCAAAGTACAAAGAACAGCAGCGATTCGTTACAATATTTCCTTTTGTTATGAATCTGCAGAATTATAATTAAGAATGATTTGTGGACTGAGCAAAAAAAAAATTTTTCTAGTGGTTAAAAAACTGGTTAGACTTCACCTAGACCCCAGCTGATATTCAGCACTCTTGCTGATTAGACTGTGTAATTTCGCCCAGTGGCGATTTTTAATCATACCACAGGTAGTTGCCAGCACTCATTTGCACAATTGCCACTTCTCAAAATTAATGCATACACCCATGTTTTTCTTTATGAGATTGTGCTTGCATATGTATTGAGAAATAATGCATTTATTAAGGATCATTTTACGTACAGATGCATATAATACAAGTTTTTAGCAAACAAAATATTAGTATAAAATATTTGACAGTGAAATGAGTGTCATTGCCACCATGAAGGACCTTCTGTCACATTACAGTGCTGACAGTGATGATGCAGACTGCAGAACATGACCCTGCTGGGGTCAGAGGTCATGCATGAGGGGTCACTGCAGACTCTATGCCCTGACACAATGATTGACAGATGAGTATGTCTCTGCAGCATAGGTCAAGATGCACAGTGTGCCACTACCACGGGTCAACTGATGCAGCACTTGGCTGACACAGCAGGTATGATTTCTACTTTGTGATGCTTTTGTCCAAGCCACTGCTGAATAACATAAGCTATGTTCCATTCATAAGGGTCCTGAGTAGGGCATATCTGTAGAAGTTCACTTCACAACAAAATACTTTGGCTGAATTGTCATTCAACAGACTTCACACAAACTGCATAGGTATGTGGTATACTTGTGTAAATAAATACCAATCAAATTAGCACACTTACTGAAAAGTTGTTTGTGGAAAAAAGTCTCTTATATGCTCAACAAGGCTGCATTTATTTTATCCAAAGTACAATGTTACAATACTCCATCTCCACTTCCATCAATATTTCTAGAAGAGACTCTGAATCCAAGACATATCCCTTTGCAAACAGCACAAGTTTGTGTGTGTATAATTCCTGAACAAGGAGAAGATAATGTTAGACTATAACAATATTTAGTAGGTAAAGTTTTTTGATTGTTTGTTTTGTTTTTTAAGATAAAAAAATGAGTCCGTAATAAATATTTGACTTTTTTTGCACCTGTCACAATGAAATACAGGCTTTGAAAAGAAAGATAAGGCAGTGTAAACTACCCTGTCATTATAATAAAGAACCCTAATAGAGAAAGTAAAAACTAAACTAAGCAAATCAGTGATTTATTACCTTTGTGTGACACATCAATGCAGATTTGATTTGTTCATCCAACTCAACAACATCTACCCACGCTGCTTTTCTTTGGCACTTGTTGATCACAGTTTGTGCCGCCAGACTCTGTGACATTTAGCCCAAATGACCTTGGCCTCTTCTGAGGCAAATCTTGGGAGAGATAAATCCTCCATCTACTAAATAAAACATATGCATAAAGCATAAAACATATACATAAAGCATGCTTACATAATAATAAAAATGTTAGTATTGAAGTATCACTATATTTTAGCAAACCTATGGTTGCTTGATGGACTCCTGCTCTGTTTTCCTACTTTGCTGAAGCTGCAACAATTTCAATTTGTTTTTAAATTCTCAAAATGTAAACAATATAATCATAATAATAGTAGCCTAATAATAAAACAACTAGGCCTACTAATAAAGAAAGAAAGAAATACAAAAAAATGAATAAAAAAAAAAATCTTGCTGATGAAAAAACACAACACAGATTATGCTTCACATTTGAAGGAGTGCTACAGAATGACATAAGTTATCAGTTAACTTATACATTTAATTCTATACTTTGAGTCCGCAGGGAAATAAGAGGACAGGGATGCCTGCCACACCAATCCTCTCATTATTCATCAACAGCTTGGCAGTACGTTTAGCTATCTGCATATTCACAGGGAATTGTGGGAGATGTTGTCCTCTGGGGCCCAGACGGGGTGCCGCATCTGCTTTGCTTTTGAAAAGTCATTGAGTGAGTCAGAGAGGAGTCCAGGCAGACGGCGTCTTCTCTGACTGCGTTGTCTTAAACTGCTCAGCTCCACAGCATTAAGCATCCTCTCTGTTTAATGAGCATCCGCACAGCGAGAAGAAGCACGTCGACGCTCTCCTCGCCTGTCATTAACGTGCCGACAGAGGGGACGCGGGACGGGCTGAAATGGAGAAATAATAGGCAATTTAGCGGTGCGTGGAGAGATGAGGGGGATGAGAGGAAGGGCAGGGTCATCCCTTGCTCTGTTTTTAGGGGATCCTTTTCTGTCATCCCTGCAGAGCCGCAGGCAGATAATGAGGAGTTGCCTGCAGCATAAATAGGCTTAAAATAGAAAGAAGGAATAAATAACTTTAATAGAAGAAAGTCGGTGATGGGAGCAGAGGGATGAGGTAGGCAGCCCTGCTCTCTGTCCATCTCTCCACACACCATATCCCTCTGTCCTGCTTCTGTGCTTTTCAACAAATGTTTCTTTAGAAGGGCAGCCACTGGACAAGGGCACTGCCTGAACAGTCTAAAAGTAAAAAAATTAAGTTTCAAAGTTAATGTTTTAAATGATCTTTTGTCTTATGTAACAATTAACTGTCAGGTCAATTATATTTCCACAGAAATACAACATATGAACTAAAGTTCATACTATGTGTATAAATCAATCCGTATCTAAAATGAATAATGGGCAATAAATTATATATATATATATATATTTTTTTTTTTTTTTATATATTTTATATATAAATTACCATTCAGAGTTTTGGAACCAGCTAAATTTCCTTATTTATTCAGCAAGGATGTAGAAAATTGTAATTTAAAGACACATAGAATGTAACAAAAAATCTGTTATAAATTATGTTCTTTTAAATTTATAGAGGCAGCAGGTAGGAAGAATACTGAAATAAAATATACATTATAAAATAGCTAGCAATATCACACTTGTAGAGGTGAGATATGGCTGTGATTCCTGATGATAGCGCTGGGCAGTACTTTTGTTGACTACGTACAAGCAGTTTTTGAAAGAAAAAATAGCAGTGTCGCGCCGTGCCACAAAAGTTAAAGTCTATCTACACTGGTGTAGACACTTTGTGATATCCTTGAGTATTTTTTAATTTAAAAGTCTTTACTGCTGAAAATCAATAAAAACTTAATTGATTAAAAAAAGTTTTAATTGCTGACTTACAGAAACTCGTTTCTTGTCACCATCTAACGGACAAAGTAACAATCATGAACACACAAAACCACACAGTTTCCTAATACTAAATAGTACTATTATTCATTTAAAATAATACATACCATCATAAAAGTTGCTAGGTAATTCAATATAAAGTACAGAGGCCACACTTTGTGATACAGCATAAAAAGTTACATAAACATGATGAGATTTTGCCATAAAAAAAAAAAAAACTGATTTAACCGAATCAAAATAGATCTTGTGTTTAAATATAGAGAGTCAGAGCCAGTGGTAAATTCCAGAAGATCTGGCTGAGGTGAGGTGCTCTCAGCAGGTTTATGAACGCTAAACGACTGCTGACTCCCTGGAGCTCACATCTCCAAAAACACTGAAGCAAATTTTCAAATAGACAATATCTTTGTAGACATTAATGTCCTCTGAAAATTGCATTTTGCCATCAGAAGAATAAATTAAGATATATTAAAACCTAAAACAACTGCATGGTAATCTGGGAGACTTCTTTCAAACAAGAAAATTTTATACCAGTAGTGTATAATTTTTTGACAGAGCTGACATCAGTGGCTTTTGTAACAATGTAAGTACCAAATATTTAGTAACCTAGTGCCTATTTATGCTGGAAATAAGTGTAATTTACACAGAGCTGGTGCAGCTGGCCCCTGATGAGAGGAAAATCGCATGAAGAGTGACTGCCACATAACAGCTGAATCCGTTTCTAAATGAAGAAAGATTCTTGGTGAAAAGCTTTGTTAAAATGCGTGAAAGAAACAGACAACACGTCATTCTTTCCAGGTGTATTTGAAACCAAAGGAAAACTGTTACCTCATGATTGTGTTGTCTCTGATGTGACGTGATGTGATAATGACTGTGTTTGACAAGTGAGAAAGAGAAAGCAGCAGGAATTTGAAACAGTCTAAACTTAACTTAATTACCAGCTTTTCAAAGCTCAGATTTTTTTTCCTGTGTCTTCACCTGTAGCTTAGCCTCATCTCAACCTCACACGAAAGACAGACAATTAGTAACTTGTGTTTGTGTGCGCAATAATACATCAACAGGCTAAGGTGCACAGCTGTGAGAGAAGGATAACTGGGTTTTATTTCCAACTTGGTGACTCTGATGTGTGGCTGTGGCAGGGAGGGGAAGAGGAAATCGGTGTAATTATTCTCAGTGTGCCGGGGAGCCAGCTGGGGACCCCTTCAACAACATAGGCTAATTTATATCTGCGTGGCACTTTCCCGGTTTCTGACAGAGCCCCTCTCTGCTCTCCAGGCTCCCCTGACCATACTTCTGGGAGCCCTAGTGCAGCTAGTACACTGCTTATAAACTCCCTCCAATCTCTCGCTATTCTGCAGCACTGCGCTGTGAAGGAGCGAGTCATTATGGGAACAGGCGGATGGCGCAGATCGAATGAGTCACTCTTGGTTCAAATGGACTGTTGCCTCATGAGACTGAACTTTTTAATCATTCACTTCCAAATGAGAGGTTACACAGTTTTTTTGTTTTGGCTGTGTCTGATTTCTGCTTTGTCTTTGTCTTTTTTTTGAAATCCTTCAGTAATCATCCATCCGTTTCATGAAGAATTACCTTGATCTCAGTATGTGTAGTGATTGTATAAGCATATTAGCATCAGTCTTATCTTTTATTTAAAGAATAGCTTTGATGATTTTCAGCCAGCTTTGTTTTGTTATGAAGTCGAAATACAGATTATACTTCTGTAAGAGTGAATCCTATGCATTATGGGTGTTGACCTTTTTGGCGCTGCCACCCTTTTTTCTGTTTACTCAGGTCATTTAGCACCAGTTTAAATCTATCAGTGCCTTTCTACTGCATAGATAGCCAAGTTTTTTTAAAGGCCATCTTGCCAGCAGTTAATTACTACTTAAGAGGTTCATTCTCATGCACTTCTGTCATATGATGATTATGCATTAATTTTTTTTTTTTTTTTGTCATTCTATATAATACAAAAAGTAAATATTCGATTTCTTCATCCAAATAGAAATTCTACTTTTGGTTTGTTATTGTTAAACTGCCTTTAATAACATAAACTTAAATGAAAATGAGAAATATTGCATTGGCGACTAACTGAAATAAATAACTTTAAACTAAAGTGACTGGAAATAATATATAGAATTATATATAGAAATGTTTAAAACATGTAAATGACAAAAGCATGTAGCAAATGTGCTCAAAGTAAAATGAAAACAAAAATTATGAGAGTATTGTCATTTGAAATGGATTCTGAGCACGGTTTTAGATTTTCCATGCATGTGTACAGCAGCTGTTGATTTGATCTTCACTTTCAGCAGCTAATTAGAGTCTTTTAGTTCCTGTGAGAAAAGGTCACTTTCTCCCTCTGCACAGATGCATTAACAAGCCAAGTATTAATACACTCACCTCCATGTACAGGTCAGACTAGAGCAGACAGCTCCTTCAGTTTAAAACAGCCTTTTCCCTCTGGCCTCTCCCCCCAATTTAACTCTCAATTAAACCGTCTCTATGCTTTTCATGTTACAAAACGGTCAGTGTGTGTATGCTAGAGCCACTGCTTTTTTTTTTCTTTGTCAGTGCAATTGGTGACATGAAGACAATTGATTTTAAGTTCAAAATGGTTTGCGTGTGTCCTTCAGACCCTGTTTACACCTTGTAGTAACAACCATTTCAGATGCTTCTGTGCGACTGAATTTTTTTTCTTTCTAAATTTCAAGTCACTGTGTTGCTGCAATATGACAAAGCACAAAGAGCAAAACAAACCAAATAAATGATCCCATTTCACCATCTTCTCCATCAGAACATTCATTCTCCAATCCTGACAGCTCAATTACAATCCTAAGCAACTACTTAACAAGTCTGCAACTGTCCAGAACACACGTTCATTGTGTTATCTTCTCTGTTCATTCAATTCATGCAAGCACCCACACAATTACGCAAAGGGCTGTGCTAAGGTTGTTGTTTTTCTACTGCTCTGGCTCATACTGTTTTCCTCTTCCCAGCAGTATTGATTTGTCTTTGGTTTGTCTGTAGCAAGTACCTATTCTTGTCACAGAGACACTTAGGTGAACATCCCTTTAATTGCTTGCCATCTATTCTGAAATAAACACTGCCCCGGGGTCCTGTCACCTTTGCATGGTGAGATTAAGTGCGGAGAAAAGATGCAAGGTCGATGTCCTTTAGGAATCGAGAGGGGAAGTAGTTCTACTTGCAAACAGTTTAATTTTCCACAAAACCTGGTATTAAATGTACTTACATATTGCAATATACATATTCATATGTAAATATATTAATGCACAGTACAGTGGCTTCAGCAGGTGGTGAATAGGAAAGGAATAGTTCACCCAAAATGCACTTACCCTTAAGCCATCCAAGACATGGATGAGAATTGGAAAAATGGAAAAAACAGTCACTTCTGGCCCAAATGCATGTCCATAATCCACAAGTATGCATCTACCAATATAAAAGTCCGTCCCCTGTTGACTTTTCATGTCAACATCCACCAAACATATTGATTTACAACTGTTTTATCTTTTAAACAGTATGTAATCTGTGCAAACAATATTATGGTTTGAGGAAATTATTGATTTTTATGCATTTATGTTAGACAATGGTTTGAGGTTAAAATCATCTTAATGATGGATGTGTATGTTACATATTTGCAGTTTTTTACTTCACTAATCATTAATTGATGGAGTTGTGTTACATTTTTGTTGATCATTTGGTGCAATGCTACATTTCTCCAAATCTGTTCCATTTATGAAACAATCTCAGCTTGGATAGTCTGACGGTGAGTACATTTTTGGGTAAACTTCATTTTTTGGTGAACTTTAATGTAACCACACATTGCTGTCTTTATAAGAGAGTCTTTTAATTCACTCATTTGATTCTGGATTATTTAAGGATGTCACTATAGTTCTACTATTGCTTTGTTTGTAAATAGAGGAAATAAAGAGCGCCTGCAATATTGTGTAAAATTTAAGTTAATCAGTTAATCAGTACTTCTTTGTTGAATTATTGTAATAAAACAATATCACAAACAAGCAAATAAATATTTTTTTATAAAGAGATCATTTATTCTTGCACATGCTATTCTTTGGAGGAAAAGTCACTCTCTAAATATTGAATACATCCTTATGTGTTTCCTCATGTGGAAAAGGATTATTGAATATCACCTTGTGTGTTTCCTCACATGGAAAAGGATTTGCTGGTATTGGTGTTTTTATTTCATTCTCACCGGCGCCCGGATCTTTACACCTTTTGTAAGAGTTTTGGAGTGAATCAGGTTGAACGACAGCAGCGGCTAAATAAATCTGAAGCATTTGAGCTGCAGAGAGGAAAATCTTTAAAACAAACATGGTAACTGCTAACAGACAGAGAGTGATTGAGTGAAGATGATGGAGAAGAGGTATGAAGAGAGAGAGAGAGAGAGAGAGGTGGATCAAAAGAGAGACATGGTAGAATGAAAATAAATGATGAGATGAAAAGAGCTGCTCTGAAGGCTAGCAAAGAGAACAGTTGGACTATTTTGAGAGAGTTTGATCCTGTTTGCTGACATGTGTTGTTTCAATAATATATGTTTAATATTTCAGAGCTGTAAGTATCGTTCTAGACATCTGATGGAAGCATAAAGAAGGAATCATTGTACACTGAACTTGTTTCTTTGTGTACAAGCACAATAAAACCAAAATTTGAAAAGACTGGATAACTTGCATAACTATCCCTCCATCCCACAGCCTCCTCCACCGATGCAGGTGCAAGCCTCATATCATATTTCTCTCTTATGAATGTTTCTCTCTGGTTAATTTGTGAAGAAAGCCTTGTTATATATGTGATTACTGTTTAAACACTGCTATTGGAGTGGAAGTGTGCGCACACACACACACACACACACACACACTAATACTGCAACCCGAATAATTTAAACTTGATATATCTTTGATACATCAATCTCTTGGGGCATGAGGATATGCATATTATAATAGCAGTGCTGTCTTCCACTGAAACCCCCCAGGTGCTTAGTTGTGGGTAACATCATTAATGGTGGAGCTGATGGAACAGATAAATGAAGTGGTTAATCTCTGTCAGATTATTGTTTTACCCCCCACATAGTCTGCCACCTCCTCAAAAGCAGCACACATGCTTAAATGCTGAATATATATTTAAAGTTTAAACCTCAATCAGACATTGCTGATGACTTATGGTAGGTTATGAATAGGCACTATTGGTTGGATTTTGCTTGTATACACAAAAATAATTATAATTATAATAATAACAACAATCATTCCAGCTACCAAAGTTACATTTCTCATATTAATTATAAATAAATAATACAATATAATGTTTTAAATGAATAAATGTTTTAAACAAACCACTAAAAAACACAAAATGACTTACATTTGAACATAAATCTATAGTAATAAATAATAGTAAAAATAGGCTATAAGTATATGTAGTGTATTGTGAAATAACAGTTATGTCTTCCAAAGTTGTTATTATTTATTAGTTATTTTTATTCTTGCTATAAAAAATCCCACTGGCCATATTTTGTTTGCAACATTCACCTCCAGTAAAACTTGCGTAATCACGAGAGTAAAATGCATCATTCTTACACAATTGACACATACAAATTTCACCCATTTGTCCCATCAACTTTTTTTGCGATTTTACAACCCAGATGCTTTTGAGATCTGTGCAGTAGTGATGTGCAGATGGCAGGGATATCTGTGGGTTCAGGTAGATAAGATGTACTATTAATGATGCAAATATTAACTACATTTTCATAATTAACATAAAAAGAAAAAAAAAATGTTTGAACATGACTGTTTGGGTGCCCCTTATAAATGTTGAGGGACACCTCTTCCACCATGTAATCACTAGTACCTTAGCATCACATAAAATTCCAACTCTGTTTCTCCATGTTAAATTCCCCGGGGCACAATATAACTTCTATAGCCTCATATTATCGCAGGCTTCCATTAATTGTTAATAGCAGGTCAATAATCAGTCAGTTAAGTTAACTGCCCATGGATGTGCAAGCGTATTTGTTTTCATAGATTATTAATTTTCATCAGTACAGAATTGCACACAGGTGTGCTATAAAGATCTCTCTCACAAACATACACAGAGTGCTCACACAGGTAAGAATGATCTGTGCGCCCCTGTTTATCCCTGAGCTCTCAGAGCTGAGAGAGAGGTCTATTTTTGTTGATTGCTGGGGGGAAAAAACAGACTATGTCCATCCAATCAAAGTCCTCTGCCCACCATGTTGAGGAGTTAAATGTCATGAATTCTTAATGCTTAATGAGTCCATCAACCCTTGAGTAAAAGTGCTCTGTAGTGCTTCTGCTAATTGGCTTCAGTGGCTGCTCTCCCATGCCAGGCTGGACTCTGAGAAGAGGAGGAAAGTGCGGGAGAAGTAAAAACAGGCAAGAGCGTCTGTTTTGGGAACAGGGTCTGAAACGACTGTTTCTGGTATGAGTGACACAAATACACAAGCACATTTCCCTGCCACTCTACAGCTCTTACATGTTAGCAAACCATGACGCTTGTTTGGGGATTGTTTTTGATTTACAACACTGTTTCAGAACAGTTCAACCCAATTATTAGAATGTGTTCAGTGCACTTACAGAGGACAGACTCCTTAAACCTTGAGAGTAGCCTTTGCTGGCTGCTCACAGATACTATAAAGTGGAGCAATTCTACATCTGCAAGGACAATCTGGTGTTTCTGACTCACAACCTTTAAGTAAGTTACATTTTCTTATTAAAAGAACCTGCCACTTACTATTCAAATGCGAGTTTTGAGAAGTGAACGGTAACGTTAGTGCTTCTTGTTATTTTTACAAAGTGATGCAACGGGACTTGTAAAATCACAGTACTATGTCCTCACTGGATAACAAATTTGAAAAATGGTGTGTATCAACTACTTTCTGTAGTTGAAACAAGAAACCCTCTGATGTTCATTTACGTTTATTGTGCTATAATTAAGAGGAAGAGACGATCGGTTCACATAGCCACAAAACTGTATGTACTGTTTGAATTTCTTTAAAAATTTGAAAGGTGAGACTTAGTTTCATTGTCATTTTCCTCTTTACTCTGCAAGTAAGTTTGTTTTTTTTTCAGACAGAGCAACAGTAATGAAGAGGTGCGGGTATTTGCAAAGGGTCAGTCAAACTTGAACTTGTAAATGTATACATACACACATATATATATATATATATAACATAACAAAGAACCCTAACTTACATAACTGAAATGTTACATAACAATCCAACCAAACAAACTGATTCACTTGAATGAATCATACTTCTTAGCTCTGTATGAGAGCTAGTCAATCTGAAGATCTGAATACTTTGGCTTCAGGTGTGTTCAAACTCTGCAGGACAGTGGCCTTCCAGAATGAGTTTTGGCCCCCCTTGATTACTTTAACTATCCTAACGGAATGTATACACTAGAATTGATCAAACCTAATGCTGCATGAGCCAACTGTACCAATTTACTAGAATGAATAGGACTTTCCAGTTCCATATATGAGAAAGAGAACTGTTTAGGATGGAGTGATTCATTAGAATGACTTTCCAGCTAGGAAAGAGGATCTTTGAAGATGATTTGATTCACTAAAATGAATCAGACTTGACAGCACAACATGGAAGGGTGACTGCTGAGATAACTTGCTTGACTATTAGAAACAGCGGCATATCATTGGGACAGAATACACCACAACATTTTTTTAATAAATTTGGTAACACTTTAGAATAACGTTCCGTTGTAAGTCATTTATAAATCATTTATAAGTGATTAGTTAATGATGAAA
>JAUMHI010000063.1:12489635-12513403 GCA_032359435.1 Enteromius unitaeniatus | reverse complement strand
TAGATTAACATTTCATCATTAACTAATCACTTATAAATGACTTACAACGGAACGTTATTCTAAAGTGTTACCATAAATTTTTTTGTAAAGCTGTACAATTGCTACATTCATAGTAGTTAATCACCAACACTGTTTTATGGCATGCAATTTCTCTGTCTACACTACAGCTTAACTGAAAACTGTCATGTGAAGTGGTACGATATATCCATAAATGAACATGCTGTAGTTCTTTTTTGTTATTCATTTTCCTTTATTCCATCCACCTGCGGTTCACAGAGGGGTACTTAGTGCATTGTCAGCTTTAACAAATGCCATCCACAATATGCAAAGCTACAGGGTGGGGTTAACATATCAAACGGCTAAAAACAAGTGGATGAATGTGAGCAACAATAAGCGAGTGGGAGTTAGAAGAAGAGGGATGGAGAGAAAAATAAAAAGGGGAGGAGGGAAGGCGTGTTGCAGTGGGTAACATGAGGACTTTTACTTCTCATTCCGGCGACTCCCCTGAGCGCTCATTGACAAGTGTGCACCATCGCCGTCTCCCCTGCCGTCCGTGGCCAGCTTCCTCTAACCACTGCAATTGGCGTGAGCGGCGAACAGGCACACACCGTCCTCCCCATCCCCTCCCTCACCTGCAAGCACTGTGCCATTCCCAGCAACGCTACCAATTACCATCCAGCCCAGCTGCCAGGTCTAAATCTGTGTCTGAGGAGAAGAGGCATGTCTGCTGATTCAGCCCCTGCAGAGCTTTTACTCCCTGAGCACAGGATGCGGATTTTGCCGCCACCAGTGGATGTCTGACTCCCTCAAGAGTGAGGATGCCGTTCACAAGCCTAACCTCCCCACGTCACTGTGACACCCACCTCAGGCTGTTTGTTGCTTCGTAAATATTAAAGTTAGCCATCGATCGGATCAAGATAATCATGTTGTGGATGCTGGGTTCTCAATTTTTGGTTTCATTGCTCCATGCAGCCAACAGTTGTTAGTTGGGGTTTGCTGATGTTAGAAAAGTGCAGCGATACTGTGTTTTGGGGGCTAACATACAGGCACACCTCATTAGGTGAAATAAGGGTGTAAAAATTACACCCAGGGTGTCACTGTAGTGCAGTGTCACTTTCTGCGTTCTGTGTGCTAGCGTGCTGCAATTCATTCTTCGCTTAATGTAAATGTCCCTGCAAGTTTGTCACAGCCACACTTAAGCTATTAGCTCATTTGGGAAGATATGGCGTATTTGCCTCTTAACAATAATACAAATAGTGAAGAAAGATAAAAAAAAGAGTTCAAGATCAGAATGAAAATTAACAGAACACATATTATCTTGTTGAATGTAAAGCATTCTTCCTCAAAACCCATAAAATGACTTGTTTTTCACAAGGGAAATAGACAAATAACAGACAATTAAAACATAAAATCCCTATGTATCTTATCTCAACAACATCAAAACCAATGAATGAAAATATCTTCAACCTAAATTTAAACAAGTAAACAACATTAGAAGATGATTCCACAAAGCTCGGTCTAATTTCAGTTCTTAAAGCAAAAGTTAAGAGACTTTTAAAGCTTAAAATAGCTCTTTATTTTGTTTCAAGTAGTGGGTTGCAGAAAAGAAAAATCTATGCTAAATACTTATAATAAAAAGCAACTATAATCATGCATAGTTGTTTAGGAAACCAAAATCCGAAGTTAGAACATAACATTTATGTTCACATTCGTGTCATTTTGTAATATGGATGGTACTATATTAAACCAATATTTGGCCCTGTGTTTGTTCACTGATTTAGGCTTTCATCTGATTTACACCATTGTTGATGCGTTTATAAATTGTCAGTTGTCCTATTCAGCCTGTCGTGTTTGCAAATTTGCATATCGTTGGTCCTATTGTATGTCATTTTGGTTCTGTGCTGGGTCGCCTCTTGATGTCCATTGCAAAATCAGAGTTTGAAAAACCAATTGAAGCAAACGTAGTTGAACCATGAGTGTTATATGAATTGCAAATGTCAAAAAATGAGGGCCAGCTCCACTGCAGTTGGTACATATATTTATCTCCAATAAGTGTTTACCAGGCATAGTGCAATTTACTTTTTATCAACAAGCGTCCTGCTGGGGGAAGCAACCTAGTACATTTTCTCTGGAATCTTATGAGCCCTGTTCTTGTACGGGATGCTGAGGAGCGCCTGAAAGACCCTATTTGTCTCCCTAATCTTACACGAAATAACATTTGCATTCAGCCAGCTGCCTGTAATAAAGGCTGGCAGTTATGAGGCCTGCTTCCATGCATTACCATTAATCACAATTAAATAGAGCTTAGCGCTTGTCACATGAATATTTACAGTGTGGCCGGGGCCATCTCGCACTGTAAATTCATAAATCATTTGGCCAGATTATGGAATTTATGGCTGTTTTATTATTCATGATCTGCCTTTTATGTGGTGTTATATTTATTTCCCTCTCCACCGGACGGGCACGTTGAGCTGGGTTTAGTGGGCTGTCCATCACACCTGTCACACACACATCTGGGCTGTCACAGACACTCACCTACAGGGACAACACATTTGGGTATCTCTTGCTCTGGGTCCTGCACGCAAGTTTTCTGTCCACTACAGCATGTCGGAGAAGCAAATTCAATTTTTCTGGCATAAAATGAGCTTGTGTGTGTGTTTGGTTGGCTCCTAAAATAATCGAATCTTTGCTCTGCTGTTTCATGTCGTCGAGAGCTCCCTCCGGAGGCCGGGCCCAAAATGTTTTGAGGATTCACACCGCTCCAGCAGGTCGTGTGACAAGATTAACTCCACTGCACGGCGTTCCCTTTATATCCTACATAAAGCAGCAGGTGGCTTTGATATGTATTCCTATAAGAGACTGTGAAGTCACCATGCCCCCCCTCGTTTTCTCACTCATGTCGGGAAAAGTTATAGAGAAAGCAAGTGGAAGATCTGAATAAAAGATTCGGCATCTGAAACTGTTAATTGAAAACCTCTCATTTTTCATACTCACCTTTATTCTTGGAGTAACTGACACACTCATGGCAGCGATTTGCCTGAGCTTGAGTCCCGTGATTAACAGCTGATTCAGCCGTTGACCTGCGCTGTGCACAGCTGTGGCCCGAGCCCAGCCAATCAGAGCTTAAGTGGACCATGTGTTCAGGGTCAAGACAGACCGGGCCGAGTGGCCGAGAGGCCAGCAGCTGCCTTCAGCTGGAGAACCAGCCAGAGAGCCTGTGTCCTTAATGAATGCCTTATAGCAGGTAATGCCTAGCTTACAATAGCGAATTTTTAATCTTGCTGAACAAATCTTTTGCTTTTTTTGTCATTGTAATATATGTTCTGTATGCAAATGAGGTGGATTTTGGAAAGAAGCTTTGGCAAATGCATTAGTCCTGTTTTGTTATTGTGTAAACCCACAGATGTGATTCAAAATGTGCACAAGAGGAGTTACGGAGTAGAGTGTGTTTGTGTGTTCAGAAACTAACCGACTATCAGGGTGTCAAAAACATAACAGTAATATTTTGCACGCAAACTGATCCATGCCATCTTCATCTCCAGTAGCAATTTCCCCAATATTTCAGCTGCTTATGTGAATGTGGAGGACAGACATCATGGTTGTTGATATTACAGTCACTCCTGTCTCCCATTGGATGGACATACTTTCCTTTCTTGTACTGTTCAGCACTACATCTCTTCTCTGTGAACTTTAATAAAAACTGTATTCCCCTGATCTGTACGTCTGGACTCCAAATAATGAAACATATCGATCTGCGAAATGCATCTCGCTCAATACTCGCACTGCAGCTGGAAGGGAGTAAAGGCAGACATGGTCAAAAATGCAAGCAGAGACACAGACAGAGAGAGAGAGAGAGAGAGAGTGCGCCATCTAGTGGTTATAAAACAAACACTCGTGATAGATAAATTAGCAGATTTGACTCTGTAAAGATAGATTGATAGATTTTTGATACAAAACTTGTATTGAACCTTTTCTTGTTCCTTTAAAACCGAAGTTCCTTTGCTAAAATGGGTGCTATATTGGTCCGATATGTGGCAGGTTTCATTTAAGAATAACAGAGAGTTTCACCTTGCTAAATTGTTTACCTTTATAGATCTTTACTATATGCAATTATTGAAAAGATGGTAAGAGAAGTGAGAGACAGGATGAGGAGGAGTTTGTCATGTGTGGGTGTACTCACGCAAGCTCAGAACTGCATGTGTTTTTCTGTGTCTGAGTGTGAGCACTCTTTTGTGCTGTCTGAATATTTCTCATCTTTTCTCTCTAGAGAGAGTGCTCTGGCATGGCCCTTAGTTGATAACAGGCTGTTGTCGTGAATGGGCTGTATAGCCACTGCCTCTGCTTGTGTAGCAAACTACCTCATGGCCTTGTACCCTTACAACAGTCTACTTTTGTTCTAGTTCCTCTTCAGCCCATCCCTCCCCTGCACAGATGCAGTGCCCACACACTCTCTGTCCCTGAGCGCTTGAAAGAAAAAAAAAAGGGCTTCTTTTGATGCACAAGTTTTAATTGTATCCTGAAACTCATGTGTTCAAGTTTTATGCCAGTTCTGTGAATGAGTGTGCTATCACTTATGTAAATGCAGAGATTATGTGGGTGAGATCACACTGTAACTTTCAAGATGTTAGTAAAATGTATTTCGAATTATATCATGGGATTTGAAATAAGTCACAGGCAACATCTCAGGCATTCATTATATATGGACAAAAAAACATACATTTTTCAAAATATCTTCTTTGGTGTTCCACCAAACCTGACATATTAAGTAATAATTATGAGATGAAAATAAAAACTGATATACTAAACCATAAATATGGCATAAAAGGTTGAAACTGTGGAAAAATTGAAAGTCGATTCTGAGATAAACATTTGAAACTGACATTAAATCAAAATTCAATTTGTTTGCCTTAATTGACTTCTTGTCATAAATGGATTTGTATCTCATAATTTTGTAGTATGACATAATTTCAACTTCATATCTTATAGTTATTATTTAATATGTCACGATTTCAACAACTTTAGTAATTATGAAGCTAATGTCATTACGATTTGCCGAATGAGTGTGAATGAGTTTCATATGAGGATGGGTGAACTATAGATTTGACTCTACTTTTGAAACAGATGTGAGTAGTAAATCTCAGGATCTAGTTCTCCTTTCTAACGTCCAGTTGGACCTTCAAGACCATGTGTTGTTATCCTCGGACACATACATAAACATTTGCAGGGAATTTCCAGGGAGTGAAGAGAGATTAGAATATGAGCCCAGAACATTCTTTTCCTCTTCTCAAGGCCACAAGGCTATCAGGTCTATGCAAGGCAAGGCTATGCAGCTGTAAAAAATTGTTATGAGAATCAAGGAAAAGATACGAGGAAGAGAGCAGCTAATGTAGTACAGAAAGAACTTAAGGGGCATTTCATATACTACAGTTTTAATCATGTGATTGTGTATAAAAATAAAAAGATTGATAATAAAGAAGAATAAAACAAGGCAGCTATAGTGTCAGTTTACCTCTTTAATTTAAAAATATATCTAATTTATTACTATTTTATCATTGCATTAAGAAAATGTTGAATAAAATGTATAAGATTAATTAAATCCTCTGCTTTGTTGGTAACTATTAGCTTTTTTTTTTTTTACATTTTATTTAGTTTTTTCGTTTTGATAATAACAGTTGATAATAATAAGAAGCATTATTAAACACTGAGAACTGAGCCTATTAATAATCAGCCTATGACTGCTACAAATTCAGCATCGCTATCAAGCATTAATTAGATTTATAATAAGATAATAATAATAATAATAATAGGTATTTAAAATAACTGAATACTAATATTTCATAATATTAGGTTTTTAAAAAAGCCTTTGTTAGTATGAAATTGTTTTTCAAAAAGCATAATTATTCCAAACGTCCGGCCGATAGGGTGTAAATCTACATTTATACATTTGACTGTTTCTAATGAATGATCGTGTTAACCAACAGGGTTTCCCAATATTTTGTTATTTTCACTGTAGCGTGGTGTAAACAATGGTTGCTCCGAGCAACAGACTCTTATCTGTAGTCAGAAAGTGATGACATCTCAGCAAACGTCGTCGTGTGCTAATGACGTGCGCGGGGTTTTCCGGGTGCGACGGTTTGAGATGTAGGCTAGCAGGGCTAACCGAGAGTAACGTCAAAACAGATATTACCGCGCTGTTGACTAACGTCAAGAGTCAGAGGGTGGGAATCGAACATGAAGGGGGTAAACGATTCATTTTACAAGAGGAGTTTCTGAAAGTGAAGTCGCCGTGATCTACATAGATTGATACAGCCAAAAATAAAATGTCAACAACGCGGCCCCTCCTCGGGATGAAGCGAATCACCGAGGTAACCTGCACAGAGCCGCCGGGAGGCAGGCAGTCCCCGACCGCCAGCAGAGCGCAGTCCGAGTCGCTCACCGTGGACGAGTTCACGGTACACGAGGACAAGCAGACAGAGCTCAGATGTAGCAAACCGAAGGTCGAACAGGTTTTCCAAGTGACATTCACCATTATTGGGCTGTTGGATCACACGGGAGCCCACGGAAGTAAGGCTTCCAGGCAGATCTGGCTCCAGCTGAAGGGAAAAAAGGAGGACGTGTCTAAAGCGAAGGTAAATTAAAGTGCTTTGTGTACATGTTTATCTTAAACAGCGTTTCTGCTTGTCAGAAGGGAAATGGATGAACTTAACGTAACTGAAGTTGCAACGTAATAGCTGGAGGAAGCTGATGTCAGAATCAACTTAGCCTGCGTCTGACAGCAGCATGTTTGTCTTTATTTGACATTTTAACAGGCCTGTGGTTAGCTGTAGACTTGTTTGTGTCTTCAAAAATGATTTGATCAAGCTTTTATGTAGCCTACTAAAATGATGTTCGTTATCAAACAACTTTACTGATATTTAACAATAATTTTCAGAATGAATACTGTACTTTTGGAGGTGTGTGTTTGGTTGTTTGTCAAGTTTGACAATCTAGAAATTGCAGAGCGCCTTGTTGCTCTGCTCCATTCACAAATGCTGACCCGTTTCAAGTTTTATGCAGTGATATGCAGAGTATCATGTTTTGAGTTACTTGGAACTTTGAGAACATAAACATTTAAAATTTGGCCAGTTTTGTCTGAAACATGAAGTCATTCCTTATTTGTAGTAGATAAATAATATCACATTTACAATCATAATGTAGTTTTGAGCATTGGCATGCCTGTGATTCATACCTGAGAATCACATTGGCCAAATCCCAGCTCCGCTGATACTCAATACAACAGCAGAATTGTAAGTGATATTGCTTGAATAACCCATAACAGATCTGCTTTATTATGTCATTTGGGATTAACTGTCACCAAACCACATAGGTCCATTATAGCCAGTGTAAAAGTATTGTGTTTCGGTGGATTTCATGTCTCAGCAGCCAGGAACGCTTTATTAAGCTTTCACACACATTTATAGATGATCCAACACTGTACATTTTGACATGGATGTTTCCCGTTAAAGTGGTGTCGAAAAGAAGAGTTACCAAGGCAGCAAAAAAGACGTGGTTTTTCACTGAACGTGTGTGTTGTCATCGCCTAGTTCTGACATGCCATTGTTTGCAGTTCTACACAGAATTAATAAGGAAATTATAACCATCAGTGCCAGTAAACCTGGAATATCCTTATTGTTAAGCCATGTAACAGAAACCACTCTGTGGATGCGTTTCGCCACCACGTGCACTTCCTCTTTGTCAAAATACTTTGAATATTTCTAATACATTTTTACGGGTATAAATATTATATTCCCAAAACTGAAGTGTCAATGAATATTTTGTGAATTCACATTGACCGGACGAAAATCTATTGCCTGCACGTCTCAGTGACTTTTGAATATCTTTTGCCTTTTGAATAAAATAAAAGACAATGTGAGCTGATATCGGCTTCTCATCCAAACTGTGTCATGAATTTTCTCATGAGTTTTTGACAGAGATCTGATTGCTTAGTCAGGAGAAAACGGGAGGCCCCCAGTTTATTTCACTTTCGGTTTTAGTTACTACTCCGAGTAGTGGCTTTTAACCTGGTGTCATTACTGGTACTGTATATGAGTATTTCTTTTACCGTAACTTGCTCACGCAGATCAAAGAAATAAAAAGTTCAGCAAAAATATGGTAGAGTGGTCCACCCCTAGGGGATCCTGTGTTGTTGTTTCTTTTGAACTAGTAGGCCAACCCACTCAATCAACGCCTCTCAATCATGCGAATATAATGTCTTTTAACCAGATCTTTCTTTTTTTAAATACAGTACTTTTAGGGATGGACAATAAGGTTATTCTGATAAAAAGAGTGATGTATATTTAAATATAATTCTTAAATACATAAACATTTCAAATGGCATATTAATAAGTAGTCATTATACAATACATTAATGAGGATTTAATTTGCTTATTCTCTGGAAGATTGCGTAATGTGAAACATAGTAGCTCTGTGTGACTACATTTGGGTGCAGCGTCATGCTTGCTTACTTTGTATGTATTCACACTTTCATCGATGTGATAATGAGCATGTGGAAGGGCATGTAGTCATTTGGTCCCTCGAAGCAAATCATATGTGCATTCTAGATTAAAATAATGAAACCAGGTTGACTTTTTTATTTTATTTTATATATATATATATATATATATATGTATAATTTTTTTAGAGTGGTATGCTTGTACTGTCATGTTTATCTGCTCCTCCTAGAAGTGAAATTTTCTATCTTTCGCAATGTATGTGTTGTAATCCATTCCTGCTGTGATTGTTTTGCAGGAGTATGTGAAAGGCCTATGTGACCCAGAGCTTCAGAAGAAAGAAAGGTACCCAGTGGACATGCACTGCATTTTTGCTGGTGCTCGTGGACTCTTTTTAGACCGGCTGCTTAGAGACACAAGTGCAGAGGTCCAAGTACTGGAGCCAGGTCGCCTGAAGTTGAGCGGTAGCGCAGAGGCCGTTGTCATGGCCCAAAGTCGTGTTCAACAGTTTGTCGCCCTCTTTCAGGAAAAGCGAAGCTTGCCGGCTGACAGAGAGCCCTTGGTTAAGCGCACCTTTAAGAATTTTGTGGAGGACCGTGCTGATAAATACGCCATGGAGCTGCTTTTACTGCCCAGTGCCCTCAAAGAGGAACTTTTAGGGTTGGCCCAAAGCCCCACACAGCCTATAGTTGTCATAGACCTTGAGCAGGACCGCTCCCAGACTAGCACACCTGTAACAGACCTCTCCAACCGTATCCTGGACACCACCTTTGAGGATAAAACCACAAGTCCTGCAACCACTCCTGATGTTATGCCTGGTCTAAACGGTCGGCCTTGCAATAAGCGGCGGTCCTCTGAAAGTGAGCAGAGAGACACTAAGAGGCAATTCTCACTGGAGAGGAGAGAAGAGGAGCAGTTGGAAGAGCGACAGAGAGAGCCGTGCCAAAATTGGACAGTTACATCTGCGAAAGCGGTGCTGGCAGCTAGTGAATCGACTAATGAAAGTGAGGCGGTGAGCCCTGAGACTAATTTGCGTTGTCTTGTTAACTTCTTCCGCACCATGGGCTACCAGCAGGAGGTGGTGGAACGGGTAGTGCGTGAAACGGGGCAGACAGAGGACACATTTTTGCTTCTAGAACGTATTGTGGAGGAGACTCAGAAGGGTCAGGGAGCACAGCGGACTTCTCGCACACCTGACCCATCCCCCTGTGCAAACGCCTCATCCACCTCTACCTCCGTCAGGCTCAAAGAGAAGGAACGGGCACAGATGAGAGCTCTCACAGAGATCAAATGCAAAGAAAACATTAGACCTCCTAGCACTAACGGCATAGGTCAGAAGAACCAGACAAGCAGCGTGCCACTAGCTTCTACCACTCTTAAAAGAAACAATGGTGCACAGACTGACGTGTGTGAAGTGATTATTATCGATGACGATGATAATGACTTTACAGAGGTAGAGAGGAAGCCCAGAATTTCTGCACTTGACTTGAAATCAGAGTCCCGGTTTGACTACCTGCCCCGTGGTAGCTCTCAAACAATGGTTCCTGTGCGGATGGAGAGTGTGACCAATCTCCGCAGCTCCTCTCAAGGCCCTCCTCTCCGGAGCACCGACACACGACCAGGATGCTCTTACCAGACTCTCCCTGGCAGGGCACCTTTACCTCGCTCTGAGGCACATAGCACCTCTAAACCGGCACCCCTCACCGGCATTTCTCGTTTCCAGCAGTCCCTGAGAACCCCCTACCGACTAGTCCTACAAAATGAACCGGGCTGCCCTGATCTGCGCCACATCATCATCGATGGGAGCAATGTGGCAATGGCGTAAGTCTCCATCATATTGTGTAATTTAAAAAAAAAATTATTTTTAAAGACTGTAACAGTAAGGTATACATTTAAAGCTGGAATCAACTGCAAAACATTTGCTCTGGAGTTTGTTCCAATTTGTAGAGTAGATGTGTTTATGTTAGTCGCTGAAAGTCATAAGCAGTCTGCAGATTTTGAGCAGTTGGAGTTGACCGATTTAACACAAAATTGCATAGTGACCTTTTTTATCTATGATTCCATCCAGCTTGTGAATACCAGATGTTTAATATTTTAGTGTGCTGTGTTCAGAGCAATTTGAAGGTCATTGCTGAGAGTAGTTGTGGTCCTTAACCATTTAGTTCATGATGTCCCAGTTTTTCTTGGTAAATATATCCAAAGTCGGCAAGTGTACGATGCCTGGTATTAGATGATAGCACAAATTACTGTAAAACTCAAAGTTACCAAAACCCCGTAAATGTAGCCTATTTTATTAAACATAATTTGAAAGCGCAAAAGTTTTGTCTGAAGATCAGACTGAAATTTCTGTCAGAAATGTTCTGGCATTTAATTAATGCCTGTTCTAAAGGACAGGTGTGATTGATGCTATTTTTGGAGACCGTTTCAGGGAGTGTGAAAATGTTGGTGTTGTTGATATGCAAGTCCACATAAAGGTTAAAGTAAGTCACTTCCAGTAAGCCCTGTGTGTGTATGAAGTGTAGTATGCAAGTGTTTGTGTTTGAAAACCTAAAACCAGGTGCAACCCCCTTTTTCCTTTCTTCATAACAGTATCTGTCTTTCTCACCCACCCCCTTTCTCTCCCTCCTACGTTAAAGGCAACCTCTTTTGTGGGTCTCTCCCCTTGTCAGGCCCCTTTTTTGTCCTTTAAATGCCTTACCGTAGGTGACTGCACTTCTTAGAAGTACTAGTATGGAAACTGAGGTGTTATTTGGGGTTAAAGAGAAGAACCTCTTTTTAGACCCTACAAGTGAAGTCTAATTGAGAGGAAAGAGGTATATCGTGGGATAAGGTGTCAGGTGGGGTTTTCTTTTATACCATAAGACCTTTACCTCAACAAAAAACGTGGGCATATACTAGAAAGATCTGAAACGGTGTATTCTTGAAACTAAATGGGTATGTGGTAATTTGAAGGTTGTCCTTAGCTACTCAAGAAAAGTCATTTGGAAAGTTAAGGACTGTTGCAGAACGCTCATACCTCAACTAATTATACCATATTATCCATGCAGAGCAGCGAACAGTCAATCTATCACATGTTCAGCCACACAGGGTTTCTCATGGTTGATTTGAATTCTTCATGATATTTGAGATCTGAATCCTCATGTGAAATCTTGTTGCCATGGCAGCCCAAATATGTAGTTACAAAGAACCGCTGCCACAGCAGATAATGAGGATGTCAATATCTTGCAGTTGTAGATGAAAGTCAATGTGAAGGAGAGGTCAAAGGCCACAGACTGAAACTGGTGCAGCGTATGTACAGTTCCTGATCCTGCAGTAATGTTGCTTTGGCCTGGCACATATTCAGGATGTTGTTACGGTTTCATTTCTCGTTTCACTTTTCTCATGTAGTAATGTTTTGAAAAAAAAAGATTCCTCACTAGGGGTGGGAGAAAAAAATATTCTTAATTGAGACATATTCTTAATCGCTGCGAGACATATGCACATTGATAGTATGTGCTTCCATGTACCATGTTTTACTTTAGATATTCTACATATATGCTTTCATTCATACTGTTTGGAATTCAGGGCTATTAGATGCCCGAACAGACTTTCATGCATGCTGTGTGTTTGTTGGTCCTAAATGCACTTGAATTTTCAAATGCTTTTATATGAAATGGATGACCACACCATCTGCTATATTTTCTTATATCGAAAGAGATCTGTGCATTAGTCTGAATGAAGCCTTTTAACGCTGCCACTGTCCATGATCTCATCAGTAATAATCAAACGTAGACGTGGGTAGAGTACCCAAAAACTGTTCTCAAATAAAAGTAAAAGTACTTACAGAAATATTTAGTCATGTAAAAGTAACAGTCAGAATAGTTACTTGAGTAAGAGTAAAAAAGTATCGGATAAAAAAACTACTCAAGTAGTTAGTTTCTAGTTACTTTGGATCATATACTGAATATCCATAGTCTGTTTTTATTTAGAGATATAGGTAAAATGTATTACATATATATATGTATACATATACATATACAACACACATATACATATACAACAGCCCTAACACACACACAGATTTTAATGTTTATTTTTTTAAGTGTAATTTATTTTAGTGATGCAAATCAGAATTTTCATCAGCATTTCTCTGTCACATAATCCTTCAGATATCTTTCAATATGTTGATTTACTATCAATGCTGTTCTTTTTAGCCTTTTTGTTTTTTTTAAGTATCCAGAACAAAAGTCACAGTCTGCAAGCGTAAAAATGTATTTTATCTAACGTTAGGCAAAGGCGTTCTGGTCGCGTGCCAGTATGCACAACAAACTGGTAATGCCATAGTGGGATCGTGTACTGTAATCGAACATAGCCTGTGGAAATGTAGACACCACGCGGTGTTAATCAAAGATCTTCATAGTTAGAAAATAATAGCCTTCGCAGATTTGACTAAAGATCCAAAGCAACGTCTTCAATGCTCCTGATGTCCCTAAACTTTCTGTTACAACTCAACGTTCAGACGAATCAGCGCGTGCTGCAGGGAACTGAACAAATCGTTCAGAATGATTCGCGAACCAGTTCACTGGTTTAACAACTGGTTTGATCAAGCCTTTGAACAGAACTGATTCAATAGAATGAATCATTTGCGAATGGGCATCGTTCACTGCCCAGAGAAACGTAGAAGGCTAATCTGGAATAAGGACGGAAAGGAAAGGACGTGACATGTGGCCAGGTATGGTTTCCCATACTGAGAAGTGAACAACCAAGCTCACACACAGCCAGAGCAGTGGGCAGCCATTGCATGTTTGAGCTGTCTCAACTGAAAATATCTTGCTCTGACATATCTTAAAATATGTCTGTGTCATTGTTCTTTGTCAGGATGCGTTTTCTTCCCAAAGCATTTTTGTAAAAGTTGCTTAAATATCTTAATTTAAGTCAGGCCATTTATTAAAACGGGGATTGAGTTGATAATGATAATCGTAATTGAACTGAATCGTGAAAGTAAGATTCACACCCCTGCTTTTAAGATGGCAGTACTGACACCCAGATATTTCAACTACAAACAAAAAGCATAGAAACAGAATAATTAATTGGGGGAAAAATGTATAGTAGACGAAGAATCGTTTTGGAATTGAATCATGCAATAGCAATATCAAATTGCAATACTTGTAGAATCGAAGTTCGTTAAAAAAAATCGCAATGCATATCGTATCGGCACCCAAGTGTCGTGATAGTATAGGTAGGTGTATCGTCCCATCCCTATTCCTCACACAGGTGGCAACAGGTGGATTTGGTCATTCACATTGGCTCATTCAGTGTTGCACACAGTGCCATGGTGATTGTGCTCAGTGTAGTCACATGGTCAGTCTGTACTGACACAGACTACAGTCATTTTGGACATATGAAATAATTCTCTTACCTGTCCTGTCAGTGCATGACAATCAGGTCAGAGTCTACAGTCACTGAATATGATCTTCATATGGATGAGTTAGAGGTAAACCACATGGGTTTTTTATTTGGTGTGTTTTTTTTTGTTGTTTTTTTTTTACAAAATACAAGGGAGAAATGAAAGGTTTTTTTTGCATATTTAGCAATTTACATTTCCAGACTGGGAAAGTTATCTGACTTTTTTACGTCAGCGGCCGTTGATTTAGTAACACTTCCTGTTTAAAATAACTTTCTCTCTCGTAGAGGGAACTTCCCCGTGACCCCTCTGTGGTTCAGTTTGTGTGTCTTTTCGTAGATTGGGTCGAGGGGGGAGGTGGCGGCTGCACATCTGTATGCATATCTTTTTGTCGAAGTGTTCTGAATGGATGGAGATCTGCGTCTATTTTTGCACCCTTTTACGTCAGTTGTGTCTAATCGAGAATTGGCAAGATTAAAAGAAGTAAATTGCTAACCAGTGTTCTCAAATGCATTTACATATGTGCTTATCTCTCTATCAGTGGTATCAGATGCATTGTGAAATTGAATGCAGAGCTGTTTCCTGATCGAGCAAATTGATATTCAGTAGGGAACTTTTGTCTTCAGTATTTAATCAGGCCTCTAGCTGAATTTAGCATGTTTGAATGTGGATGTATTTTACTTCTTATACCTTTTACGGCACAAGGGAATATATTGTATACTGCCTAGTATTTAGAAACATTGTAAAAAACAGAAGTGTTAACACTGTAAAGAACACCAGTGTTAACACTGTTTTCAAATGACCTTACTACATTTCAGTTAGAAACTGGCATCTATTAATCTTTTTAGTGATGTATAATTTTTATTAGTCTAGAATGAGATAAAAAAAAAAAAACTAGTGGTTTATATATGGCTGCACAAGCTGTGCTCCAAACATTTCTTGTAAACAGAAAGTGTTCATACAGCACACAGCATGTATGTCTAGATACTGATAAAATTGTATTTGTAGTTTGATCTTTGACCTTCCTATTTTCTGTCACTAGGCATGGACTCCATCAAATCTTTTCTTGTCGTGGGATCGCCATTGCTGTAGAGGCCTTCTGGCGCAGAGGGCACAGAGAAATCACTGTCTTCGTTCCTCAGTGGAGACAGAAAAAGGACCCCAACATCTCTGGTAGGAGCTCGGTTTGCTTTTGTTGTTAGGATCAGCAATATTGGTTTGGAGTCGAAATGTGATATATTACATATATTGTTACAGAACAACACTTTCTGAATCAACTGGAAAACCTGCGACTCCTATCTTTCACCCCATCTAGAGAAGTTTGTGGACAGAGAATTTCCTCCCATGATGACAGGTATAGCTGCTAAAAAATTCATCCGTAGTTTTTTCTGTCTGTTCCTCAACATATTACTAAACAAAGTAGTATTTGGCTTGTGGTTCGGTCTATTGGTCTTTAATGATGTTTCTGGAAATCACACAAATGTACTCGGTGTATAAAAGATGTTTACACGCAAAATGGAGAGGGACATCGAAAAGTGCATATTGTCTTTTGTATCAGCACAGGCATGTATTTACAGTGTGTCCTCTGTTTTCCTATCTGGTTGCCAATGTGAATATGGAAATAATATGCAGATGGGGTCATGCATAATAAAAAGAAGTGGCGTGTTTATGATTATTTCAAGAGCAAGTGGGTAGAATTGGAAAATCTGGGAAAGTTGATGAAATCTGTACAGTATTTTATACATGCCTTAGGTTTTTGTCTATGCCCTGCTTGATCTGTGACCTTTTTCGCAGGTTCCTGCTTCATTTGGCTGAAAAGACAGGAGGGGTCATTGTCACCAATGACAACCTGAGGGACTTTGTGAAGCAGTCAGAAGCTTGGAGAAGGATTATTCAGGAGAGGTAAGAAAAATAAGATGTCCAGAAGACTCTGATTCTGATGTTAATAACATGCTACTTCATGTTTGGAGTCAATAAGAAAAGAAAGAAATGTATTAAACTGCTTAAAAAAGTGACAGTGAAGATTTATCAGAAATGTATGTTTTGTAATATTATACACTATACAGTTCAAATGTTTTTTTTTTTTTACAATCAACATTTGTTTAGATTTAGAGCTCACTGTATGGATGTTTTCAGACTCTTACAGTTCACCTTTGTAGAAGATCACTTTATGATTCCAGATGACCCACTTGGAAAGAATGGACCTCACCTAGATGAGTTTCTATTTAAAAACCAACGGTGAGTTAATAATTACACATTTTTGTTAAAAAATAATACCCAGCAGTGGTCACACATTTCTAGTCTCATCTGTTACTTTAAGAAGAAGGCTATCCCCTCATATCTTTTCTGTCCTCTCACAGAGGTAGTCCCATAATGGCCCCACCGTTTACAGACATTCGGGCAACCCCGTCGGTATACGCCACAGCCGCCCAGTCCACAGCACATCCCTCTTCCCCTTCCCACTGGCCACACTCCGGACCTCCAGACTGGCACCTTCCTCGACCTTCCCCTTCTCCACCTCCACAGCGGTCTCCCTCAGAAACCACAGAGCTCAAAAGGAAGTTATACGACATCTTTCCTGACCAAAAGCAGCGTATCGACCGTATCCTCAGCGACAACCCATATATGAGGGACCTAAATGCCCTGTCTGGCCTTTTGCTGGGCTGACACACTTTTACACCCAAGATTGCAGTTTCCACTCTCTAGTGTATGGAGGGCTTTTTGTATTATTAAAGAATGCAATGATGGAAAAGCGCTGCTACGAGCTTTTGTTTGTTCAAGGGACTTTGTTCAAAGCATTTATTTTTTTCCATCAGTTAATTTAGATTATATCCGGGGCCCTCCGCACGACTGCAAGCACAAAAACCTAAGTTATAAATTGTTTAAACGCTTTAAATATACGAGAATGTACAGTCCAAAATGGCATATATTTTATGTAAATATAGTAATTCATTTCCTGTAAGTTATCCATTCAGAAATCTTTATTTTAAAAGGTGTTCCAGCTACACAGTGGTTATGAACCAGCTTTGCTTTAATTCCTGCTAAGGGACGCTTTTGAGTTGCAGTTTTTGATATGATTGTGCTTTGTAATTTCTGTTTTTGTAAATATTGACATTATTGAGCCAAATGAGTACTAGTTTCCAGTCATTCAAAGTGCCCTACTGAAGTGCCCTATCAGGATAAAATTGCTCATTTCCTGTTCACTAATTTTAGTTCCCGTTAACTTTGGTGATGGTGACAAAATGGTATGCTGTTTCTAGGAATCCCTGGAGACCCCCATATCACCCAAGAGACTGTGTGAAACAGTTAGATGTTTGAAAAAGTTTCCAGATTACTCAGTGACCTGGCATGTCCCTTTCTTCTCTGTTGTGCAAGTCAATAGCAAACCGGAAACCAGAGCCGTCATTGACGTTAAACCTTTGTCCCAGTTACGACCATCAGAGGGTGCTGTGGGATTGCCAGCCCTTGCTAACCTCAATTATGTAATGGAGGACATGAGCAAAATGCAATGCATAGTTGAAATTCATTGTTTTCTGTTCACTAAAGTGAATTTTCACTGTTATGGTTACTGCATCAGCCTCTCCCTGTCTCTGAAATGTGTGTAGCGTTGGACATTGTGAATTGGTATTCAATTTTGGGAATGAAAATGCATAAGCGTTAAACCCTTGAAAGGGTCACAGACTCTGCAGGCACTGTGGGTATCTCACAGTGTGGCTGCTGAAAACCTTTGCTTTTTCTGGAAGGCAGTGTTAATAAAGGCCAATTATGCGTTTATCAAGACTACTGTGGTCTGTGCTTGTTTCTGGTCTCGTTTTGACACATCAAACAAAGTTAGAATAAACCATGGCTTCTGCAAGTCGTAAAAAGGTTTTCAAACATTAAGATCTTAAATTGGATCCCAAAGAGTCATGGAATTAAATGTTGCAGACGTTGCTAAAAATAAACATCTTCCCGTTTTTTGTTTTTTTTGTATATTATTGCCTTATGGATATTACTTTAACACACTCCCCTTTGTCCGATAAAACAGTACTTCCTGATCGTACCATTGAAACACTTTATTGAGCGGCTTAGAAACGTGAAAGCCATATAGAAATGTATTAAATTGAACTGACAGTAGGGGGCGACATCGCAGTTTTTTTAAAGGCTGACCCCATATAAAACTGCGCTACCCTGCGTTCCAGTGTGCATGCTATCCACCCTATCTGCCCTAAATATTTTTGAAAATGAGGATGGATAGTAAGTTCAGCTGATGCATGCTGGGACGCAGGCCTAGTCTTTTCTAAGTAAATTAGTGACGCTTTCACTATGTTTTTCCCCCTCTGCATGCCTAATATCGACTATATATAATCTTCTAAAACCAACGTGAGAATATTCTGAATAGTCCTTTTTTCTCCTACTTCATTTGAAGTGTGGATAACTTTTAAAACAGATGAATGACATCAAAGATTCTTAGGAAACTAGTTTTTGGCAGCTTTACAGTAGGGGTGTCCCTGTCCTTGTGACTTCACACGGCTCGGCTTCTCTAAAGTTGTGTAAGACGAGCAAACTAAAACCCAGCCCTTAATGCCTTATTGTAATTTGACTGGTCAACAGAATGCTGTTGGGGGGAGTCTTGACTTTTGTGAAAGCATAATGGAAAAAACATAATGTGCATATGGTGTGAGCCTTCATTGTTTAGGAACAGTGAGTTTTTTGTTTTTTTTAATATGTTCCCTTTGTTCATTTCATCTTTTTTTTTATCTGTATCTGTTTAAATGTTATTTAGATGCATACATACAGCATACGTTTGGTTTAAGCATACAAACATTAGCCACTGTTTAGTCATGTCATGGGTGAAAAAGTGTTTTGAAGAAAATATGAGCTCGACTGGGGAAGGCTTGACAGCAGTTCCCAAATCCAAACAGTTCTGTTTCCTATCCGTCCCTTTTTCTGCCAAGCACAGCGAGAAAAAACTTTCTTTGTTCAGTCATGGGCGGGCGGTTCAAATGCCATCAACATTCCAGAACAGCTCAGCAATTCTCAGGAACAAAATTTCTCCTCTCCAGTTGTTTGCTTCCCTAAATCTACTGAAATTTCTACCGTCTCCTTTAATCTCCATCTTGTTCTTTTTCTCACCATTTAGTTGGGTGGCATGCTTACATAACTTGTCAAAGTAATCCCTACCAGCCCTCCCCCACTGTCCTGTACCCACTGGTTTAATCTTAACCAGCAACGATGGGAGCGCTAATATCTGCTGGGATTATCAGTGAGGAAGCCATATACCCTTTAATCTTTAACCATAAACATGCCAACAGAAGGATCTTAACTGCACATAAAGGAAGCAAGATTGACTGAACAGCAGATCAGAAGAGATCAGCAAGTCATTCATAAGTCGCACAAGTATGCATGGAAACATTTGGTTCTGATAGACTTCATTGAATAGAGGCATTGTTAGCACAGATTATCATTAGCAGCGGCTGCAGTGAGGTGGAGAATGTGGATAATATTAGTTTCAGAGGAAAACGTCATAGTCTGGATAGTTTGTGGTCATGGACAAGATCAAATGTTGCCTGAGCATTGAGGCCAGTTTCATCTTCAGTCTGTGCATACTTTGCATACATTTTTCTCAGTAGGTTTTTATTAATAATTTTAAAAAGTAACATTTAGAAAGTTTCTTTTCAAATCATGAGATTTGTCAATCATTTTATATATATATATATATATATATATATATATATACATATACATATATATATATATAGGTTCCACATATTTTAAAGCCTCTCTCTTATATCTCTCTTCTAGTGGAGTATCTCCACTTACAACATTATGTTACACATAAATAAAAGCAATGATTTTTATCTAATGTGTCAAAGAAATGGCTACATTCAGTTTCAAGCAGTGATGTTGTGGGAGCAGGAGTACTCTGGGATTTTAACACTGGGCCGCAATTAGGGAGAGAGAAAAATAGACTGTGACTGAATGCTATTTTGAATCATCAGTGTGGCACACTGGTTGCTACCGTGGCTAAAGGAGGGGCCACTCCCATTCCTCCATATGCTGCAGAACTGTAAACAATGATGTCATTTCCTCTCAAGGGCTGAGTTGGCAATTTTGGAAGCTTAAAAGAGCCCAGGGCTAATTGACAGTAAGAGTGCTACTGTTCCATTTTACAGTCAGTTATTTGCGGCTAAGCTAAGCATGTTAAAATATGCCTGCCATGTATCTCTAACAAATGACTCATAATTAGTCATTATTAATATATAACTACAGGTGTGGCCAGGTGGTGTTTCATCTTTATTGACACATTTCCAGAGGTGTGTCTAGTCTGCAGTCATAGACAATGATGACACTTTTGTGTTAGTAGTAGTTTTGTTCTCTGTTCTTTTCCATTGCCATGATATGATCAGCACATTGTATACTCACCTACCTTCAACACCTGTTTTGCTCAATTCAGGTTAATACAGTGGCTGACGTACTAATGTGTTTCTGGAAATGTCTGACAGAGGCATGAATAATTTGCTGTAGTTATGGAACAAACTGCATGCAAACATTGAAAATAATACACTATCGTGTGTGAATACGGTATATTTAATGAACACGTTTATTTAAAGCACTTTTATTCGTTTATTCAGATACACTACTGAACCAAAGGTTTTGTTATTCTCACTAAGGCTAAAAAGCTAATTTACTGAAATGTTATGATAATTAAAACATATTATTTATTCCATTGAAAGTAAAACTGAATTTCCAACATACTGTAATACTGTAATAGCTGAGTTTACCCAAAACACAAATGACAAAAAAAGTCAATAACACAGAGTTGCACCACAATGTTCTTGTGATGTATTAAAGGAATTTGCTTCATGGTAACATTATTTATTCAATGTACATTGAGCATACAGGGTGTGCAAACTTTTCCATGTCTCATAAAACAAACAGCACATGCTTTGGCATTGACTGCGATTCAAATGCACTAAACCACTCTGATGAGTGTGACTGACATGTAGAACAGTTTAGTGTTCCCCAAGACAATAGGACACCTAGCAGTAGTACCCAGTGACAGGTAAAGGTATCTCGGTTAACTCTAGACGGGGAACTCTCAGGAGTCCTCCATCAATTAATAATTCAAAAACTTTTAAGTAGATAGTCAGTAAAAAATAGACCGACATGGGAAAAGGAACTATTTGTGTGATTACAGCACGTCACAGACTATTTAAATCACTGACACACCTTTATCACACAAGGTGGTCTCATTGTTCGAAATCCTGTAGCTACATTACGCAAAGTCTTCTCAAGTCGACCATCCTCTTTTGAATGGGATCTTTTTTTCAAGAGTAAGTTTTGTCTACCTTTTGTTGGCGGGTGATACAGGACCTGTATACAGTGCATATGCCTACCAAAAATATACATGAAATCATATGTTGAATGAATCAGTGACCTAATATAGTTTTTTAATCAAAGACTGGCGGGGTTAGATTGCTGTAAAAACAGAATAACACATATTTTACAAATAAAATGCTGTAAATATGGTCAATGTGTAATTAATTTCAATGTGTAATTAATCATCGAACATTTTACACTACACCAAGCATGTCAGGGATCACGTTGCTGAAAAAGCAAGCAAACAGTTGAACAGCTTTCTGAACCAGCTCTTTGGGATGAATCTGTTCAAAGGAACCGATTCGTGGAAACGGTCGCTCGTCTGTTGTTGATCCCAACCCGCGTTCATGTGACTAAATCGCGTTCACGTAGCCTTGTAAGGGCGCTCCCGTGAAAAATATATTTGCAGGGCTTCAGTCAGTGCGCGACACCGAGCCTGCCGGGCGACAGCAGCGTCTCTTTCAGCGAATGTGGAAACAAACACCCAGACCATTAACGGACGTATAACCCAACGAGGATCTACGTGCAGTGGCTCGTGTTAAAACCGTCCCGTTCGGCAGCAGAAGGATATTCTGGAGGTAAGTGCAGTGTTTAAATCCCTCATTCGGGGATAATGGCTCTGTTGTTGATTTTACTAAGCTTAGCGTGCTAGCTAGCTCAAAAGCGGCTAACCAATCGTGCTATCAACCTTTTTGTTGCGTTCCCCATCAAAACACACTTTACGTGACCCGGGTTTCTGCTAACACGTTTCGATTCCTGGTGTGACTCGTAACTAGTCGCAAAATATTTTTTAATGCTACCAAGCGCTGAGATTTGCTCCATGTAGCATTATTAGCCCGGCTTCGCTAGCTCTCGATGCTTATGCTAAACGAGACGCACTGTTTATGTGATGAGATTAAATGAAATCTAACGATTGCGGTGCTTTCTGATCTTAATAGTGGGGTGCATGGATACAGACACGCCATTTGTGTTTATTATTTTAGTCCCAAGCTTGAGGCCTCGTCAATTGACATTGAATCGTATTCTAGTGTTTCTAGCCGAAGTGAGATGACTTGACTGACAGATGCTGTATTAATCTCAGCAGTGCAAAAGCAGCCTGGCGTTATCTACACACGTGTTAAATGCAGTAAGACTGGGTCAGCATGTGATCTAGTAACCTTTTTATCACCGTTATGCTCAATATAATGCGTTATGATGATGATTTAGGAATCAGTCGTTCAGACAACAGGCACAAAGCTAGCCGTCAAGCGACCCTTGTTTTGGAGTCTAGTCTACACCGCTCTCTCAGACACACAATGTTAACGCTACAGTAAAATCGTGGGCATGTGATTCGCTTTGAGACCTAAAGAAGCTTAATGTCATGAATGGCCGTGTCTCTCCTACACACGGGATTTATTTTAAGCTTCCGCGTCTTGAACTTGGCAACTCGATCATCACTCCGGTTTGTTTACAAAGCGGCTACGATTTGCCATAGATATGCTGCATCTTTGTTTCGAGTCTGAATTGAGCTGTGCTGTTTTTGTTTATTCTTTATCCTTAAAAAGATCCGTTTAATCACCTCCCCTATCGATTACCTTAATTGAGGTTAAGTTGCAGCTGGTTGAAGCAATAGTTAGATAGGAAAGGGTCAAATCCCTTCTGTAACTAACCTTATCCTACTGTCAGGGTTGATGTAAATACTGTAGTGTTGCCACAAACGTAATGTTTTTATACATAGAATAAATAGAGGGTTTAAGAAAACCCTCAGGCTGGTTATTTTAACCAGCTAACCCTGCATCTGTGTATTGACCGTAGACATTTCTATTGGTTGGATGAAAATGCCTGCATAGGCATGAGGTTAAAAATGCATAAACCCTTCTACTTTGGCTATGGGACACATTAGATTTGTGTTTGTGTTTCTGTGTTTCTGTCCAGGTACTTGGAAATGCAATCCTCCTCTTTCATTCTCCCCACACACCTGTGAACTAGAGATCATGTTATGGAGCATACTTCACAAAGTTATTGATTGTTTGTTTATCTCTGCCTTTGCTGGTGCTTCAGCTCTAGAGATATTAGTGTTCTTCAGTAAGCTGTTCACAAGATCAGTGCAACCTTTCAGACAATATATTTCTTCACCAACAGGTAACAGCAGGTAATCATAACGATTGTTGTTATTATGTGACAAAACATATTTGTAAATAATTGCTTTCTGCATTTAATTTTGCATTATAAATGAGTCTACCTATTTAATATCATTTATATATTGTTTTTTCTAATTCCTATCTTTAACATGTGTTGACTTAAAACACATCTGTTCCATTTTAAAGGGCATTGTTCGGCGTTAGTCTATATTGGTGGTCCCAGTATAACCATAAAAAGGAAACGTGTAAATATTGGTGTAAAAAACTACTGCTGTGTTGTGCAACTAATTACTTGGCTTAAAACAATAATGTGTTTGTCAGGACATTTGGATCGTTCCGATCAATGTCTGGTGTCGTTTTATTGTGACTCTTGTGTTTTCAACCTGTTTTTTGGGGGCAGGTGCACACTCTTGG
>JAUMHI010000063.1:12469251-12489535 GCA_032359435.1 Enteromius unitaeniatus | reverse complement strand
CGATCAATGTCTGGTGTCGTTTTATTGTGACTCTTGTGTTTTCAACCTGTTTTTTGGGGGCAGGTGCACACTCTTGGTCAGCCGAACTTGGTTGCCCCCTACAGAAACGGCATCTGGCTTTTAAAGTTAGACTCCACAGCTTCAGGATAATGGTGAGGTAACTTGAGCCTGTTAAGAATAGCTGAAACAGGAGTATAGAGCAGGGATAGACCATTTCACACTCTTCGGTCCATTGAATCTCTCTTCCACCTCTTATACTTGCGTACACTCAACGCTGTTCTCTTTACCCTCTTGTGCCACCAATATGTTTCCTGCATAATTGCTACAGGATCATAATTCTGGTCGACTGTCTGTCTGAATGAAGCAGACAAGAAGCCTGATTGTTTACGTTGCTCATGCATGGAGGTGGGTGGATTCAGTCTTCCCACTGCATCTCAGTGTTCTTTACGACAATCAATTTGCACATTTCTAGCTTAGCTTGTTGCTTCTAATAATTATGCTTTTGTTTGTTTAAATAGTGTTATTGTTATTACCGTACTTGAGATTTGCTTGGCTCTGAGATTCTGCTTTGCAAAAGAGCACAGAACATGCTGATGTTTTTAAGTTTGTGTCGTTTAAACCTTAAACCTGAATCCTAAACAATTCAAAGTGTGCTTTTGGCATGTGGGATAGACCCACATTAATTGGCAAGGATCTGACATTTGTGGCGTGTGGAGATGACTGAGAATGACAGCTTTTGAGTTTTGACACTGAACAGAGACTTAAACCCTCTTGCGTAAATGTAAATGATAACATAAATGCACCAAATGCCTTATTGTTTGTCTAGGGTGCCCACAGCAATTGAATGGTTATAGCTGCTTGTTACCTTAACAGCCCCTTGCCCAGAGCTCTAGCTGTATATAGAGTTACAGGATAGAGCACTAATGGACTCTGTCCATGTAGAAGATGTCTTAGAGAAGAGCAGGAGATAATGGATGGGATAGAATCGCTAATGAAGTGTGCATGTTATGCTTCATTTCCCCCTGTTTGTCTTCAGATAGAAAAGCTTCTGTTTCACTTTTGAAGTGAGTGGCTCAATTGGAGCGGAGCGTGTTGAAGAAGGTCATGCAGATGTAGTTAGATGGTGTGTAGAAGAAAGTTTTGCCTTTCCCATTTGTTGGCCCGAGATAAGTTTAGTTCTGTTTATTGTATTGCTGTTTAATTGTTTGTGGTGTTGATATTTGCACCAAATTATGTGTGTTGTGAATGTCCTGTTGTCGGTGCATGTGTTTAAAATGCTTTTAGATTGATCTGTATCTTTCAAAAAATGTTTCACCTGCGCTGATGATTGTACATGATTGTGTTTCTCTTAAGTTAGTTTCCACTGGAAAATTCCACTTGTTTTGCATCCTGACTATAGAAGAGTAGAGCTCTGCTGTTTATTCTACCTGTATGTAAATATCATGCCAGAGCCCTCATTTAAATGGAAATGCTTGGCAGAATCTCTGCCCTACCCTCAGACCTTTTGTTTACAAGTGCTTGTTCTGCGTTTGTATATTTGTGCCATTAACAAATCATTCTGCTGTCAGCATTTGATCTGGGCCCATGGGGGCAGTGTGGAGCACATGGTGCAGTGGTTTCCACAGCTCAACTCTAATTGACAAATCAAGGGAGCATATGAGTCCTTATACAGTATAGTCTGGAATAAAAATGTTATTTTATTATTAAATAATACAAATATTGTATTACAGATTATTTTTGTTGTTGTTGAGGTTATGTTGCTATCGAATGTATAATTGTACTCAAAAATATAAAAAACATGAAAGAAGCAGTTCATACAGTCAGTGAAAAAATGTACTGATGAGTTCGGAAGATGACTAGACCTTATCTGTGATTCGTTGTATGTTTATAGATTTCAAATGAATATGTTGTAATAATACTGTAATGAAGACCATTAAAAATTTTAAATAGTGAAATATTTTGGCAAAATCAAAGTAAGCTAAATGGATATTAAGTTTATAATCCCATTACAAGTCACAGCGTTTTCCTGTTTTATCATACGAAACATTTATTTTTTGACATGGCAAGGCATTTTTCCTTGTATCCGTGCAGACAGGTTGGTGAGAAATTACAATAAGCACCTTTTAACACAGAACAGGATGCCTGCAGGTGTTTCAGTCGCACTGTATGTGAGGCAGGACTGAGCAAAACCCATTTTACATGCGTGAACCCTTACATCTGCCCTTTCAAATGATAATGTTGTAACACTGGAACAAAGGACTTGGCAAATGGCCTTTTGATAAATTTCAAAGGCTTTCATTTCTTTTATAGGTCCATCATTGTATTTAACAGTTCTATGATTAACAGCTGTTTTTACATAAATAGGAAAAGGCTGTCTGAAGAAACTAAGATGAACACCATTTGTTGTGATGGCAAGGATTTTGATATGAGATCTTATGAGCGCAGCTTTGTGGAATTGAATGTTTTGGTTGCCATGTTATCACTAGCTAAATCTACAGGGCATGTTTTGACGGAGGCGAGGGACCAAAGGTCACACGAGACAGTCAGCCCAGTAGTATCACACTGAAATGCAGATGGGGGTTGTTGTCCAGGCCTTAATGTCAGTTTCAAGAACAGAAAGGTCAGATGTTTTTATCAGCTTTATTCTAGGCATGTTGGGCGTGGGCTGGGGTATTTTGGGTAGTGGTGAGAGGCAATGCTTAGTGGTGTATGATGTGGCCCTGAGCTTCTTTATAGCAGTTAAGATTGACTGTATTGAATTTGTTGTAATGAACCACATTCTCTCTCTTTACTCACAAAGGCATTAAAGTGCCTGTAAAGCTGCACTGCTCAGTATTTGTGGTTTTGTCAGTGCTGTTTATGAGCAGCGTGTGTGATCGTTGAGCGTTTTGTTTAAGTTGCCGCCTGTCGTAGAGGTGCCATGCTGTAAAATCTCTTTGTCTGGAAAACATGAATAGAGGCAGCGGCAAGAGGAGGAGCTGTGTAATCTGACACGGCTGGGCCCATGAACCGGTCCCACTCCTCCTCCTCAGAGAGAGAGAGAGAACCAGAGAGAGCAGGCATGCTGACTTCAGACTGACATTTGACTCCTCAATCCACAGGCAACAGTGGTAACTGTGCAGGCGGGACTCTCTCCTTCCTTCTGCGGTCGTTCGGCAAGCTTGTGCCTCTGTGCGTTTTCTTCACTTGGAGAACTAATGGGGTACTCTAAAAATCCTGGGAGTAGTCGTTGTCAAACAAGTTTTGGAATGTGCTTATAGAGGTGGAAATGGCTGACTACTTGATTCGTTTTTAGTCTTTCTGGAGATTGCTGCTGAAGTCTCCTTCCAGGCAGTGGAATCTGGATCTACTTGTACAACATTCCTAGACTACAGCAAATGTTTTTTTGTTTTTCTCCCACTTACTACTCTACCAACTTTCTTTGTGCTCGTCCTGGGGCTGTTCTTCATTAAAAAGAAAGTCACATCTTCTAAGGAGCACTTGCTGGAGTTACGCAGATTGTACGAGTGTAGGTGTTTTGGGACTCATTCCTTCCTCCTTTGGGGGGTTGGGGTTGGGGATACCTTACCGTGGCCCTAGGTGACCTGTTGGAGCTGTGTTTTTATCCTAAGCTGCTCAAAACGTGTGTGAAACGGAAAAGGAGGGACCCCCTTGTACAGGGCCTTTTGTTTTTATGGAAAGCATGATGAAGAGTCAATCTGCTCCCCATGTCGTCTACCATTAGACTACAGCCTGTGTACTCATGGAAGGGGGTGCTCAAGCTCTTCTCTTGCATAGCGGCCAGAACTGCTAGTAAACCTAAAGGTAAAAGAACCATGCTTGCATTGTTTACTACCAACACTAACTTTACAAACTTAAAAGTTTACAGACTGTTTCATTGGTCTCTCATTCACTTTGCCCTTAATGAAAGCTATGTTCTCATTTACTAACGTTTTTTCATTCCATACCTGAATAACTTTTGTGGAACGCAGAAATATTTGAAAGAAAGTTTTAACTGTTTGTCATCTCCACACCGTTAAAGTCCAAACAACGTAAATCCAGAACAACATTGGACAAACGCTTTTGTTGAAGGGACAAAGTAACACTGAAACATTTTCACATGTGACACAAACCAGTACATTAAAAACACAATTATATGTAGCATACCCTTTTGTGGAATAAGAAAACCAATCCATTCTCTCAGTTGCTGTCCTGTGCCTCTTGTAACATTCCTGTGCTTTCTTCTGTGGACAAAGAAGGGAAAGTTGTCTATTTTGAGAGACAAGACTTATTATTTTCTTCTGTTTGTTTTGAAACGCCGATTTCCTTCTAATCCTTGATTTTATTTTCTCTGTGTGTGTTTGTGGAAAGCTTGAGTCTATGGCATGGAAGCGTTGCTTCAATGAAGCTGTCATCACATATGCTGTGTGCATTGTTCCAGTGTTTTGTACTCGGCTGTGCTTTTATGTTCGCTCCATTATTAGTGTAATAGTGTAGACTAGGATACACATGGGTTTTGGATTGGCGTGTGGGGGGGTGAACATTAAAGTGGGACAGTACAGTGAGAGCAAGCTGTGACTCGTCTATCTGCTAAGGCAACTGACTTGCAGACCGGAGGATTGTGTATTTATGCGGCTTGTGTGTATATATGGGTAGATGACATAACACATTTTCATTGTCTCTTCATAAATGCATATTTTTTTTAAACATCTGGAAATCTGTACTTTATCTTCAGTTTAAATTTCTCAATTCAATTATGCAATTTTGTTTCCATAGTTAGGCTAATTAAATAAAATGCATTTTTGATTGTATTGTATGCATTTTTGGAAGTCAGATTATGTGACTATTAAAATTAAATACTAAAATGATTAGATAAGTTACTTAAAATGAGCGAATAGTGACTATTTTCACTTAAAATAATTGTCTTCAAAAAATAAAAACGTTAACATAAAATGTATCTAAAAATATATATATAAAAATCTACCCACAGTAGGCTTCAAAATGGCTCCATTTGTTTTTTTTTTTATATGACAGAGAATTGATCCCGAGATTTGGTAGATCGAGACAGGTCACTGTATGACTCATGAATGGATTCATAACTTAATCATGAGCTTCTCACACTAGCAGCAGAGTCAATTACGATTGTTGATATCAAAACAAAATTGAGTTTTCAGCTTTTAAGTCCCTGTTGGCTTTTGGTCACGCTGATCCATGATATTGACCATCTGCCAGATTTAGATTTCTACGTCTCTTAAACTGCTGAATAATTTCACCAGATACTTTAATGTATATTGATCGACCTTCCATTTTGAACGGCTTCTGATAAAATATTGAAGTGTGGTCTAATGTGGAGAGATCAATGTGAAGCCCAGACGCTGTTGTTCTGTGCATTAGTCCTGCCCACCATGAGTATCAGCTTTAACCGGCTAGGAGGTCGGTTGGAGGGGTGTGTCTGTTTCTTAACATCATGGTATGAAGAAATATCTGTTCTACTTGTTTTGTACCCGTCTTTTTCCCCGTTTCCTTGACTCTTGTCTTATTATAATTAATTATACAGTTGCAATAGACAGAAAGTTGTGTTTGGATGTTTAGAAAGTCATTCTTGTCAAAGAACAGTGTTTTAGGAAGTATTTGCAATACTTAAGTAGTTGTTTTTTAGTTAGTGACACTTAAACAGCATGGTACCACTTTTTCGTTTCTTTGATTATGCAATGTACAAACCGACTAGCTGTGAGACCTGATTTTCACTCCTTTTATTCTTTGTGAAAAAACCAAACTTGTTCACTTCTAAAATAAACCAGAAAAGTGTCTCAACACTCAAACAAACACCGGTAGATCTTGTCTTCATTGTATTTTACAAGACTAACCAAGCCTCTCTTTTTGTTCTCTTATTATTCCAGAGGTCCACACATTTCAAGGAAAGAAGAAAGACGTACTTGGGAATCATATGGACGAAGGCAAGTATTCAGTTTTATGTTCTCACTGTGTGTGTTCTGTTATTGTATTTTTAGAACATGTAATGTTTAGGTTATCCAGACAGAGACTACTGCCAATGTGCAGGCTTTTGGAAATGTAGGATCGTTGAAACTTGCAACAGGGTTGGGTTTTTCTTGGATGTAATGCTTCATTTCATGTTCATCTGATGTTTAGTTCAGTTCATGGGGGTGTACAGGGCTTCTTGGTAAATGGAGAAATATTTGAGGACAGATGGATAAGAGCTTGTGCTTATATTCACTCTCAGTCCCTATCTGGAAAGCAGGACCGACCTGTACGGATCAGCTTCAGGCAACCATTAGACATTGTAAAGCCCATCACTTAGAAAAAAACTTTTGCATATTGCCATCTTTTTGGGTTTAATCTCTTCATCCACCAGAGGCCTGCATACTAAACTTCTTGTCCGTGCCTTCCATCACTTTTTGAAGGGCTTTTTCCAGAAAACTGTGTTCAAGAACGCTGTTTAGAAATGAAACTACACCAAAAGCAGTTTATTTTATTGGAGCATGTCCCAGAATGTATCCCACAAAGCCCTTCTGCTTCTACAAGCTTGTTTTCATAACACATGCAAGCCTAATAAAGGAATTAAAAGAGCTAGTCAAACTTTAATCATAAATCTTAATGAGCCACAAAACATTTATTTTCCATTTTGAGTGCTACTTTCAGATCTCAGGAATAAAACTTAATTCCTATTCCAGAATGTTGCAGAAGGCTAACCACATTACAGAGGATGCAGCAAGCTCAAATCCAGTGGTAACACCTACTGAGTGAACAAAGCGCTTTACTACAAAACTCTCCATGGAGTCTGGCAGCAGACCACATTATTACTGTACCTGATTAAACACGAAACCAGAGTTTAATAAAACTTACATTTCTATCTATGGTCATTAATAAGTTGTTCAAGTGTTTCTTTAATGTAGGTGTTTGTCAGAGAGGTTAGTTATGCAACTTTGTACAATCTAAACAACATGCAGAAGATCATCTCTTTCATTTTCTTTTTTTTTTTTTTTTTACCACAAAACCTCTTTATGCCTTTTTCATTGGTTATGTATTCAGAGTTTATTGAGGTTTTCTTGGAATGTAAATTTTTTTTGCACATAAAACACATAAATGTGGGCTAAAATGTTTATTTTCAACCCTCTTTCTGACCCTCGAAAACGACCTGTTTTAAGGGTCAGGCCTTTTAAGGCTTGCCAGTAATCAGCCAAAAAAACTATCCATGTGTTCCTTATGCTGAGATACTTTTGATAATCTGTACAACGATGCGAACAAGCTGTATAAACCAAACGCATCAAAGCAAATATGTCTTCATTTCATTTGTCTTATTGATGAAACTCATGCATGGCCTGTGTCAGAAAGAGATTGCACATCTGTATAGTTTGTGTAGTGTAGACAAGATAGCAGCAGTGATTGTCATTTCTAGTTGATTTGTGACTTGCATGCAGCATAATCAAGCTATTGAGCAACTGAATGCTGGTGGGCAGGCCTAAGGTAAAAAGATGGCTATTTGTCATTTGTTTTAGCCTAAGCTAAAAGTTTTTGTTGTTTTAACTGTACAAAGACCTCTTATATGCCAAAAATATCAAGGGAAATTTGATTTCTCATGTCATGACCCCTGTTAACATACCGAATTATGAGAATGTTCAGTTGAAATTGTGTATTCAAGCATGCCTTGATAATTTTTTTTTTTTTTTAAACGAGTTTCAACATTTATGTTGTCATGTCTCATCAGAAACAACCCCATATCTCTTAACAGACATGTAAAGTCTCAGCTTGTGCTTCAGGCATCACAAACTTAGCTTGCAGTTTTGATATTTGAATTCATCAGCAAACATTAGAATATTTGAAAAGTGACTGCATTGCAATTATCTGTGTCCTGACTTGGAGATGAGTGACGACTTCAGTGATTTGTGCTTTTTACTTTTGCTTCAGGTTATGGTATGGTAGATTGTGTTACCTTTTTTTTTTTCTTCTTCCCTCTTAATCTTTCTTAAGACAAGACTTGTGTGTATGTGTGTGTATGAGGTGGATCTTTTAATGATGTCATTGAATTGGCAACCAAAATCTTTGTTCACTCAGGTCGTAGTGTGGAATTGGCTTGAACTCTGTAACCTTTTAAAGATTTCTGTGACCCCAGAAACACATTGGACACACACATGCAAAGTCAGGTGCAGATCTTTGTAGGTTCTTACATTTACATTATGGTAGTGGTAACAATCCTTTTTGTTGTCAGTGCCATTAGACCAGGGGCTATTTACATAAAAGCTTTAGATTAGTCTTTCTTTTTTTGTTGGTTGCATAAAAACATAGATTAGTTTAAGATGAATCCAGAAAATAAAACTGATTGCCCCTCTGTTTAATATAGATGCTAAGTTTGTGCATCTGGCCCCGATGTGTTTTTATTTAGTACCTAGCTGTAAAGATTTTTTACAGGTTTACTTGTGTTGACCTTGCATAGCTAAAAGTGTTGTTCACATACTTAAAAAAAAAAAAAAAGTGTTTACCTTAATTGTAAGACTTGACTATGACTTGTCCAACTGCCTTTCTGCTGATATTACCCTTAGCATTAATGCTGATGTTTTGCTGAGGCTCTACTGTCTGATGTACTAAAGTTACCTGACCTCTAACTGTCTATCTGAGACACACAAATAACTTGGGTATTGTATCTTCAAATTGTGCAGTGTAGGCCAGTTGCATTGCCTTTTGTTCTGTGTTCCTAACACCATTAGAAGACCTGACGAATTCTAACCACTTCCTCTGGGGTACAGGATTTCCTGTTATATGTGATGGACTGCAAACTTTCCACTGACATAGCAGCTCAGCACTGCTGGAGGAAAGAGGCACGCCACAGTTCTTTTGATTCCCAGACGAAGAACTTTACAAAGAAAAATCAGCAATGCCACAAGGGCTTCTCCCACTGTTACTTTCTTCTACAGTTTTTAAACCAGTCTATTTATGTGCCGTATAATTTTTGGCTTTATATACTTTTGGCACAGTGGACTAAAAAGGAAAGCAAACGGTCCCAATATACATTATATCTTAACCCAAACTGGATGAATAGTTTTTAGTTTTAATTTTCAGATAAAACTAGTTTGATGAACATGATGTTTGAACATGCTTCTCTGGAATGCTTCTCTGCCCCCCCCCGGCAGAAGTACTGTAGTATGCCTGCCAAGCACAACTTATAAAAGTCAGTGTCCATAAATAGTGCTTGAACTGTGAGAAAGAATTATCTCAAACTCTAAACTTGACAGGACCTATATGCTTGCTTTCCCTTCCAATTCATTTATACTTTTTCCTCTTAGTGAGACACATGCATCACTTCAGCTGTCATTAAAACCTCAGCTTAATAAAGCAACAGTGTCATAACAGTAGTGTACAACAGCCATCAGCTGCTCAGACTGTTTCGTGGTGGGAAGTTGACCTGCTGTCTCTTTGGCTCAACGTCAAGCAGACGGACTGTCTTTGCTTCTCTTATTGTATCAGTGACAACTGCTCTGGAAATAAGTGCACATCTCAACATGAGCCAGTTGTGTCCAGTCCTGTTCCTGGAGGGCCAACATCCTGCAGAGCTCAGCAATGACCTGTCTGGAAGTTTCTAATAATCTTCAAGACCTAGATTAGAAAACATGTTCCTTCAAGATAGGCGATTTGGCCTAAAATTAAAATCTCGATTAATTGAACATTTTAACTCGATTACGATTAATGAACGATCAGTCGCTTTGTTCTTATAATAAGAAAAACATAGAAAGTAATTTTATTTATTTTTACTTTTTTATAAGTAGAAAATCAGCAGTATCTCTTCTAAATAAAATAACTCTTGTATATGCTGTAAATAATATTTTAAACAGTGCATTTCTTGCATCTTCTGTAAACAAATATTTTAATGTGCAATGCATGTAAACAACAGATTGTTGTAATGAAAATAGAACTCTCCTAAACACGGTTTCATGAGGTGTTCTTAGTGATCTTGTCATGTCACTATATGAACATGAATTTTACTCTAAGTTCTTACTAAGAAACATGAGCCGCCTGTTAACTTTTTTAGGTTTAGGTCTTGTACATGTCTGGCAGCACAGGAAAGATTTGATCGCGATGGCACAGAGTATCTTCTGTCGAGAGTTTTAACAAGGTGTTTAAACCAGCTTCGCTGCCAAGAGAGTCATATCCTTTGCGATGTGAATGAAGTGAGTAAACTCAAAATGTTTAAGCGTCCAACTACGCGTGAACAGCGTGATTTATTTGTGCAAGTCACGTCTGTTGTGCACGTAGGGTAACGTAACGGATCGGGTCCCGTAACTCCACACGCGGTATTGTTTTAAAAGGGAAAGTAATCGAAATAATCGTCTTGGAAAAATTTGATCAATTATAGGTTCTGAATGTCTATTACGCTTCATTTTCGATTAATTGCCAAGCCCTACCTTCAACATACTTTGTTCTTCTGGGACCTAAGGCTAACCCTTTTCCTTCTGACTATATATATGTAATATATATTTGTAGCCATTTCAAATCCTCTGGTCTTTGACTACAAGCCTAGAAAGACATCGAGGACGTAGTGCTAGCTCCTGTGCTTGGGCTAATTTTGGCCTCAGTTGTTATACTCGGAGAGCCGCTCAGTGAGGAGGCTAAAAATACTTAAGGCTTTATCAGAACAGATGTGTTTACTAGCAGATTCTAAGCCACCTAGACACACACACACAGAGCTAGTCTATTCACACCCCCACCCTCTTTTCTGGCACTGTCCTTATTCCTCCATATGAGATGAGTTACTGTGCTGTGATCCTTCCATGCTTCTGCTTTGTTCTGTAGTCTCTTAATTAATGTCTGTTAAATCTGCAATCAGACTTTTTTATTTGCTCCTCAGTGCTGATTTACAGTTGCTCTTGTGCTTCTTATTGACTGACTATTGACTGTTGATGTATGTTATAATAGCAGTAGAGTGTTGCACCGTCCTTCGGTCATGCATTAGGAAAGAATCCATCCCAAGTCCTATAGTTTTCTCCACAGGCTATCCCATACACATACACCCTTGTCACTGCAGCTTGTTGCCATAGAAACATTCCTGAAGCAGACATGCGCTCTGGTCTTCAGAGTCCACTCTCCATGTCTGGCTTTAAAATATAAATAAATAAAAAATGAGGCATGAAGATCTCTGCATTTTAGTCGTGCTAGAAATAGCTGCCCCAAGCCTTCCCCAGAGGCCCGCGTCTGACTTATCGGTGGCACTAGACAGCTATATCTATGGGCCACTCAGGAAGAACGGCCTCTTTCGTAGCTTTATTTAAAGTTCATACTGGTTGAATCAGCAGAAATGTGTATCTTTTACCCCGAGGCTGTGTTTTAAAATGTCTACTGCTTTATGTTCAGGATGCAGAAGTGCTCAGGTCCTCAGGTGTGTTAAATGGCAGCTGATCTCTGTTGTCATGCATAATGGAGTTCAGCTGCAGTTGGATTTGGTTTAAATGCATGACCCTCAATTTCGTTTTGGCTGTCTGTGTTAACCATGCTAACTCTCTTTTCTATCTCCCTTAGAAATGAGTCGCCAGACTGCCACAGCGCTGCCCACAGGAACCTCTAAGTGTCCCCCTTCTCAGCGCGTCCCTACTTTGTCGGGCACCACCGCGTCCAACAGTGACCTCGCCAGCCTGTTCGAGTGTCCGGTCTGTTTTGACTATGTGCTGCCGCCCATCCTGCAGTGCCAGAGCGGCCATTTGGTTTGTAGCAACTGCCGGCCCAAACTCACCTGCTGCCCCACTTGCAGAGGTCCTCTTGGTTCAATCCGCAATTTGGCCATGGAGAAAGTGGCCAACTCAGTGCTTTTCCCATGCAAGTATGCCTCATCGGGCTGCGAAGTCACCCTACCGCACACAGACAAGGCCGAACACGAGGAGCTTTGTGAATTCCGGCCATACTCTTGCCCCTGTCCTGGCGCCTCCTGCAAGTGGCAGGGATCTCTCGACGCCGTCATGCCCCACTTGCTGCACCAGCACAAGTCCATAACCACACTACAAGGTGAGGATATTGTCTTCCTGGCCACAGACATCAACTTGCCTGGGGCGGTGGACTGGGTCATGATGCAGTCGTGCTTCGGATTCCATTTTATGCTCGTGCTGGAGAAGCAGGAGAAATACGACGGCCACCAGCAGTTCTTTGCCATCGTGCAGCTGATCGGCACAAGGAAACAGGCAGAAAACTTTGCCTACCGGCTGGAGTTGAACGGCCACCGGAGGCGACTCACTTGGGAGGCGACGCCACGCTCCATTCACGAGGGAATCGCCACCGCCATCATGAACAGTGACTGCCTTGTGTTTGACACCTCCATTGCTCAGCTGTTTGCAGAGAATGGCAACCTGGGCATCAACGTCACCATATCCATGTGCTGAGGACTAACAGCTGGGCATACTTGAACGCATACAAACATGAAACCAGACATTTCAATACACCGCAGGATACCTTGAGTTGTGCTTGGGGGGGGCGGGGCGGGGGAGTAGCTAACCTAGGGAACTTTTTGCTGTTGTTCGTTCCGAGTAGTCATCAAAAAAGAAAAAAAAAACTAACTGTTATTGGTTGGAGCTTGGCACGTCCAACCAGAACTCCTGGGTTCTCAATTTTATGCTACAATATTACATAAGTTAAATAATTAATGTATTCTACATTTTTGAGAGCAACATTCATTGCCCTTGAAGGTGTCGGAAAGCCACGTTTGTGGGATGGACATTTGCAAATGTGGCATTTGAAAAGAGGGTTGGAGAAACGGCACACTGAGATGGGTGGCAGTTGGGAATATTGATTAATTCTCGAATGGGTCTGCTCAAAATGCAACCCTTAGAGCAAGTTTTTGTTTGTTCGGTTGTCGTTTCCCAGTACGTTTTGCATTTCAGTTCAGATAAAACACTAACTTTTATGTTGAAATATTAGGTTTTGTTTTATTCTAATCCCCCACCCCACCCCTTTTTTTGTTCCCTTTAATTTTCCTACCTTGAGTATGATACAGAAAAGGTCTGGTAATTGGTGCATGACCACTGGATAAGTTATAACAAGTCCAGATTTCATTTTAGAAGTCTTGTTTGTTTCTGCCTGTCGCTGCAGTGTTTCTCCTGTTTGTTTTTGAAGGGATAGCTTGGCACACGCACATCAAGCCAGGTTATAAAAGCCACACTTTTTTTTATATATCAAGTACTCTGAAAAGATGGATACAAGTTGTACAGTATGTGTGAGATCATAAGTTTTGTTTCTTAACCTGGAAGCCCTCAATTACAAACACTCGAGCAAACACTGCATTGAATATCAGGCTAGGAACCGGGGCAGTTAATACAGTTATTATAATGAGATTATTGTCATAATTATCATTTTGTGATGACTTATAAGAAAATGGAATGAAAAAGGCTGTTGTAACCTTGTGGCTAATCTTCAGTGTTTGTAGATAGTGTTGTTCTTCAGAAGACATCAGTGTCTTCTTTTCTTTTTGTAAGTCAATATTTTTGTTGCTGTTGTTCTTTGTATGTCTGTATTTCTGTTTTTTGCAAGGATAGGGTGAAGCAAAGCCAAACATCTCTCTGGATACATTGTACTGTTGCTAGTCCTGATCTCTAATTTTATTTGTTTTATTGTTTTGTTCTATTTTGCCAGTAAATAAATCTATCTTTTTCATACCCTCTGTGAATTTTTCTCACTGCTCATTCTGAGTCACAGCTGACGGTGGATCCTTGCTCCCTTGATTTTGTGCCAACTTGCTTTTTAACATATGCAAACCAAAAACTATAACGCTACCCATCAACTGACGTTATAGAGCATTGTGTACCAATTTTTATGTTAAAGGAACTGTGTGTAAAAAAATGGGCAAAACTGGTACTGCAATCACTTTCAAAATACTGTTGAGCGTTGTCTCCCCTCCCTCTCCCTGTTGACTAGAGGTTGCCAGATAAGCTGCAGGATCCAGGAATGACGAGTCCCCATTTTAATTTCCCAAACAGTTTATTACATTTTCAATTCGATGACCCACCTCCTCCATATGCGCTAACGTTACTATGCGCGAACATGCACAACTTTGTTCGACTGTAGTGAATATTTGAAATGCCCATTTATAAATACAAGTAAATTATGAATCTTACCTGTCCAAGAGAAAATTTGCAACATTGGCATCTAAGTTCTTCTTCGCTTTTGCCAATGTTGCAAATTTTCTCTTGGACAGGTAAGATTCATAATTTACTTGTATTTATATGGAGGAGGTGGGTCATCGAATTGAAAATGTAATAAACTGTTTGGGAAATTAAAATGGTGAATCGTCATTCCTGGATCCTGCAGCTTATCTGGCAACCTCTAGTCAACGGGGAGAGGGAGGGGAGACAGAATATCCAGGCTGTACTACTGCTGTCGGCGATATGAGTATTTGAAATTAACATATTTTCTTAATGCCTGTTGAACATAACAGAGACATTTTATGGTTATTACAATGCATTTCTTACATACGGTTCCTTTAAGCATGTTTTTAATTCCATGGCTTTTTCAGATCCCATTGAAGGAAATGAATAGGAAAAATTCAGAACCAAAACTGCTGGCAAATTGGGTGGTTATTGTTTTCTATGTTTCCTCTTTTGGAATTTTCCTCTTGCTAAGATCAGAACTGTACTCATGGTATGAACTTCCTGGGGGGATTTTCACTGAATGTTTGTTAAAATTTGTCAGCAAATGGAACTACGAAATGTATTTTTTTTGTGATCATGTAAATATTTTCCCCTATCCTTCCACTGGTTGGATATACGAGTTAAACCCCAAGCTGTCAATATTGGTAGGCAATTTGTTGGTTAAGATGCTCAAACAAGTTGCGGTAGCACCAGCATTTATACAGTTCACAGAACTTAACCTATATATAGCCTAAAGTGGTCTCTACACAATTTAGCTTTAAACAGGTGGTTTCCCGGGACCAAAGGTTGTGGAAAATTAGCTCTACTAACAAATCTCTGCGCTTCATGTGGAACTGACATAAGTGAAAGTGGCTAGTCTACATCGTACTGCGTTTCCAAACACGCCTTGCATTTTCAGCACCGAGCTGTCGTGCAGGTATTACAGTCATCAAGAATGCATTAAAGCAGGTCAGATGTCAGCTTTGTTTGCTGTATACCATATCAAATTGTTCACAACAACTGCAAAATTAAGCAACAGCGTGTGGTTTAGTTGTCAAGACTACTACAGCGTTTCAGTTGTTCCAGTAGCACAGACAAACGGTACACTGCTACACTGGTGGCAATATAGTTTAATTGTAACATTATTGTAAACTATCACACTTATTGTTCTGACATATCCAAATTTATTTGTAGTTACTTCTTGTTGAATCAGTTTTGAATATAGACTGTATACTGCCAATATGCTATTTTACGAACAACACTTTAAAGAAGACTTTAAACTGGTGTGACATCTTAAAGGTAAAATGAGGCATATTCTAAAACGAAACAATGACTTTTCTGGCAGTTATTTAATGCTAACCTGTTTGACAAAGCCAAATTTATTACGTAGTTACCAATATATTTAAATCCTGCAGTTTTCATATTTAGGAGCTTTCATAAGTGTAATTCATTTAAAGAATTAATTAATGAACTCTTGGTTAAACCACAGTATTTCATAAAAACAGTCAAATTGTATAATTCTCTTCAGTATAAACATCTCAAAAAGGGTCAGATCAACTTTTGTCTGTTCTACAGGAACAAAAATAAATATACTCTTACACATGATCTGTAATTAAATCATAAATGAATTAGGAGGAAATTTAGGTCGACTTGAAGAAAGCTAGTATTCAAGGTGAGAGTAAGTGCTTAGTGTCAAACATGAACCCAAGACTTTCCCTTAAAGGAAGCTTGTCTAGCATCTACAATCTCAGAGTTTGCTGACAACTTGTGGATGATTGACAGCTGCAGGAAAACCGCCATCAAAGGCCCCATTCAGGACTTCATCCAGAGTACTGGCCAAAACAAAATCTAGGTCCACTCGCACATGGGCAGGTATCTCCTCCAGATCTTTCTCGTTGCGCTTGGGGATGATAACACGTTTCAGATTGGCTCGATGAGCTGCCAAGACTTTATCCTTTATACCTCCCACCTGTAGAGAGACAAGTGAGAGATATCAGCAACCTCTAATGATGAATAGTTTTTGAATAAAATCAGTTTCTGTAAAGGATGTGCGCTGTGTTCCTCACCGGCAGAACCAGTCCTCTCAGAGTAATCTCTCCAGTCATGGCCACATCAGAGCGCACCAGCCGCCCGCTCAACAGTGAGGCCAGGCACGTTACGATTGTAACACCGGCAGAGGGCCCGTCTTTGGTGACGGCACCTGCTGGGAAGTGCAAGTGGATATCGGTACCTTCCAGAGGATCAGCGCTGCCTGTAACAACATCATCCAAACACATAAATCGGTCTTGGTCACAGTCATTGCAGGAATAAATTACATTTAGAAACAACTAATTTCTAATTGTAATAATAGTAATTGTTCATTGAAAACATTTGGAATTTTAATGTAGTGTATGCCTGTAACTTACCATTAGTAAGGAGGTAGGTTTTTGCATTGCTACGTAGCCAGCTGATAGCTAAATGGGCTGATTCCTTCATGACATCACCCAGCTGTCCCGTCAGAGTCAGCTGACCTTCTCCTTCCATACGACTGGCCTCCACAAACATGATCTCTCCACCCATCGGAGTCCAGGCCAGACCGATCGCCACACCTGGCAGCGTCAATCGCTCCGAGACCTACAAACACAGACAGCTCTGGTTACATACTTACAATAACATGTCAAAAAATAACATATATTACATACGATAATATATATACAATATGTTATATATATATATATATATATATATATATATATATACATACACACACACACAAACACACTTATATTACATAAATAATTGTTTACAAGTTACGGTAATACAATAACATATACAATAAGCATGTTAACATACTTATCTTAACATATTTTCTATAAATATTGCCTAATTCTATAAATATTTCAGTAACACTTTAGTATAGGGCCCAATTCTCACTTTTACCATGTCTATTATTATAATATTGGCTGTTTATTAAGCACATATTCTGTATGACGATATTCTAATCCTGCAAAAATAAAAACTCTGTCCTCTACTCAATATTCTGTTATACGTCACCAGACTGAAATAAAGTCAGCAGTAGTTTCCAGTTCACGCAGACTTTAAACTTAACAGCTACCTTTTAATAAGCAGCAAATTTGTAGTTTTTTGAGGTTGATTTTTTATATACGAATAATTTGACCTTAAAATAAAGCGTAACCAACATTTCTTTTTTAAAAAAGGGTTTTTTTTATATAGCAACTGCAGAAAGTTGAGCGTTTAGTAAGTAAGTTTTCAAAGGAAAAGATATGTGTGATAGTTGAGCAGAAGTCTCTCCCTGCCGCGTCCCCATAGGCATGGCAGGAATGCAGCCTCCATTACAGAGAAGAGAGAGTATTTCTCCTCTGACAAACAGTAGCACACACAGGGCCGGGGGGCTAGCGGTCCAAACGGTTTGTGGACAAATAAAGAACCATACAAAAGTAACGACAAGACTGCACTAAAAATGACATCAGCCTATTAGACCTTTCTAAAGTACATGTAGATGATTCAAAACTTGCCGTTGTAATGCTCAGATGTTTTGGTAGTTGCTATGCTGTTACTAAGATATTCTGGGTGGTTGCAAGAGCCTACTCCCAAATCCTCATGATATGCTGGGATGACAGCACCACTCAAAGGTTGGGGGGTTGAGGAGATTTTTGAAAATGTAAAGACTTTTCTCATAAAGCCTGCAATTGCTTAAAAAAAAACATTCATATTCTGAAATATTATTACAATTTACAATAGCTGTTTTCTAATTAAATATATATTTTAAAATGAATTTTCAGCAGCCATTACTACTGTCTTCAGTATCACACGACCCTTCGGAAATCATTTTAATATGCAGATTTTGTTCTCCTGTAACATTTGTTATTATTGTAAATGTTGAAAACCGTTATGCTGCTAAATACTGTATGACTTTTTTAAGGAGAAAAAATTCCTTTGACTTTCTAATAAGGATCAAACACAAAAATAGAGACAAACATTTCCTGAATAGACACAAGAGCACTCAGGCATTTATTGGATACTAACCTCCATTTCAAATATTGGCGGCCCGAGAATATCCTTAAGGGCAACGTGGTCAATAACAATTGGCATCTCTGGAGGTGACGCTATCCCAGAATCCTCCTCCTTGTTCTCTGTATTTTGGTCTGAAAGACACAAAAATCATTCATGGGAAACTGATGAAAACATTGATGGAGTTTTTAGTGGGTTTTTTTTAAGTTAAAACTCTGGTGTGTCAGTATAAAAGAGGTAGGTGATTGACATTTCACAAACTAAAAGTAAACTCCATTTAAGCTGAGATAAAAAGTGAATTACAAGACAAAAACAAAAGCTATAAAATTTTATGATGCTGGCACCTCCATTATCATGTCTATTTGAGGCTTTTCATTAAGGAAGGTGACAGACATTGAGGCCGGAGGGAAGAAAAATGAAAAGAATAGTGAAAAAGAGAGCTGTCTGAAATAATGGAGAATTATAGGCTGTAAAAAAACGCCACAGGGGTCCAGCTAAGTGAAGAGCAGGTGCTCTTAATTTTTGGGAGGAAACAATAAGGTATTATAGGTTTTAATATCATACATAATAAAGAAAGCCGCTTCAGGGTGTATTTACTTTCAGCGTACATCCACGTGTCTATTTATTCGTTTTTTTTAATGTGTGGTTTGTGAAAAGACACACAATTATATACATGCTCCTTGCTGCCCACAAGTCATGTGACTGGACTGTTAATGACATGCAGAGCAGCATCATGTTCTGAAGAACAAAGAAGGAAAGTGCACATGCCATTCTGAGGAAAGATATAATAATGACTTGTAAGATTTTGATGTGCAGTATTTTTTCTAGGGGAAAAATTTGATTGCATACAAGTATTTCATTAAAATGTACTTTTCCCCACCTTATTTTCTGCTAACAAGCCAAGACAGACTAAGACAAATAATATTAACTATATCGTACAGTTTTAAAAGTATAAGTGAAATGATGAAAAAAAATTAAACCATGTATCGTTACTTCATTTTTTGGTGATGAACATTAACTAGTAGGTTATACTCAATTGTATGATTTAGTCAAATTCTGATGTATTAAATTACATACTGCCCTGCATAATTGTGCTCATAAATTCATAATTTTACATAATCTAAATACACTGTAAATTTTGGTTTAATGTTGCAAAAGAAATAAGAAAAATTAGCCATTTTTATTTTATTGTTGCATGTGTTATGTAAATAATTTGTCACTGCATATATGCATATATTCTTCAAAATAGCCACCCTTTGCTCTGATCACTGCTTTGCACACTCTTGGCATTCTTTCGATGAGCTTCAAGAGGTAGTCACCTGAAATGGTTTTCACTTCACAGGTGTGCCTTATCAGGGTTAATTAGTGGAATTTCTTGCTTTATCAACAGGGTTGGGATCATCAGTTGTGTTGTGCAGAAGTCAGGTTACTACACAGCCGACAGCCCTATTGGACAACTGTTAAAATTCATATTATGGCAAGAACCAATCAGCTAACTAAAGAAAAACGAGTGGCATCGTTACTTTAAGAAATGAAGGTCAGTCAGTCCGGAAAATTGCAAAAACTTTAATTGTGTCCCTAAGTGGAGTCGCAAAAACCATCAAGCTCTACAACAAAACTGGAACAGATGAGGACCGACCCAGGAAAGGAAGACCAAGAGTAACCTCTGCTTCTGAAAACAAGTTCATCCGAGTCACCAGCCTCAGAAATCAGCAGCTCAGATCAGAGACCAGATAAAAGCCACAGAGAGTTCTAGCAGCAGACCCATCTCTAGAACAACTGTTAAGAGGAGACTGCGTGAATCAGGCCTTCATGGTTACATAGCTGCCAGAAAACAACTGTTAAGGAGAGGCAACAAGCAGAAGAGATTTGTTTGGGCCAAGAAACACAAGAAATGGACATTAGACCAGCGGAAATCTGTGCTTTGGTCTGATGAGTTAAATTTTAGAACTTTGGTTCCAACCTCAAACACACCTCCAGGCATACCTCTTGACCAAGAAGGAGAGTGATGGAGTGCTGTGGCAGGTGACCTGGCCTCCACAGTCACCGGACCTGAACCCAATCGAGATGGTTCGGGGTGAGCTGGACTGCAGAGTGAATGCAAAGGGGCCAACAAGTGCTAAACACCTCTGGGAACTCCTTCAAGACTGTTGGAAAACCATTTCAGGTGACTACCT
>JAUMHI010000063.1:12439684-12469151 GCA_032359435.1 Enteromius unitaeniatus | reverse complement strand
GATGCCATTAGTAACTAAAATCTTTTTGCAGAAAGTTGCCAGCGCAACAAATAAACAGTTCACCTTTAAAGAGCTGATGCCTGAACAACCAACCCTTTCATTTCCCTGTAACTCAAGAGGTTAATCCGGACACTGAACTGTAAGAAGACTGAGATGTACTGAATGTAGTAAAAGATAACAGCAGGAAGCACATGCGGCAGCTGTCATGATGTTCAGACTAAGAACAACACCTGCTACAGAGAGACTGAATATAAATAAAAGCGCTAATACACTCATTTCAAAGCTTTATTCTGTCCGTCAGGCAACATGGAGAGCAAAAGAAAACCCCTGACCCTCATGTCTCTAAATCTGATCGCACACATGGACCATGCAGGAGTGGAATGAGAAGCAGAGTTGGGTTAAATCAGAGTCTGAACAGAGCGTTAACTAGCTATTACTTCTGTTACAGAGGAGCAGCTGCAGCGAGACGTGAAGGGGGGTTTTTAAGGCCGTCTGTTAGCACGCTTTACCCTCCTCCACCCCTCAGGGGGCCCGTGCTTAGAGAGATTGATGACCAATATGTGCATGTTTTTTCTGAGGTTTTCATAATGTGTGAGACGACTACTTCTGACTGTATGTTTGATAATTTCTCAGTGTGGTTTCCCTACACACACTCTTTAGTCTGAACACACTTATAGAGTTAGTGTGTACTTGATTCCGTCTGTGTGGCACAGCGAGGGTAAGTATGTGTTATGGATTGTGCTGAAGTCAGCTTTCTGTATGTGGCACGGAATGCTAAACCCCTTTCTGAGCCACTGCTGTCAGGAAGCGATACACGACAGACATAAAGAAATGTTCCTTAGTCGAACGCATACTCAAGAGTGTCCTGCCAGATGCAAGACTTGTGGTCCATCATTATGGGACTTTTTAAGGACAGTACAAATGGCAGTATTTAAAAAGAATGTGATTAAAGTAATATAAAATAATATGAAAATAGAATAAAATAAAATGTAAAAACTAAAACGCCAGTGATAAGAAAATATGTAATTTATTCAAGAGAAAATATACATTTCATTTGTTCGATTTATATATGCATTTTGTTTCCAAAAGATATTTGTATAACAAAATACATATTTGATCAATATAATTAAACGTATAATTTAATGCAATTGTTCTTTTATGAAGTAAAATAAAATTGTTTCCCTTTTTAATAAAAGTAGATGCATTATTTTCATGTAATATAATTTAGTATTTTACATTATAGTATATTTAATTCATCATAATTGAATTTTTATTATTTTCTAAATTATTTTGCACAGACAATAAAATAACTATTTATTTTAAAATGTATATGCTATATATTCAATTTATTAAATAAGAATTCAATATAATTTATTTTATTTAATAAATAAATTGAAATTAAAATTATTTGATTTAAATATTTTCTTTTATATTAAATATACTCTAATTAAATTTATTATAATGTAATCTTTCATTTCATTTAATACATTTTTATTAATACAATAACAAATGCTTTTATTTTATGCATAATAACTTGATAACATTATTTGAAATTCTAATGGTAACTATATTTAAATATTTTTATATATTTTTATTTAATATAGTTTAATTTAAATGAAATAATTTTATTTACAGTGTCCAAACCAAGTGCAATGTGTTTTTAGAATCATATACATTATCCTGTTCTCAATGAAAGCATCATCCCAGCCAACAAGAACATACTTAAGATTTAACATGTAGCTATATGTACACATTTTTTATCCAATGACATTTCAGTGTGGCTGGAGATAGCCATCGGGATGCAACAAAGACAAGACCTCACTGGGGCAGACTGTTTTATCTTATCTTTGCCCAAAGGCCATGACCATCAATCCTGAGTCTACGACTGAAGCAGAGCTGGTGTAATTCTAGCCGTAAACAACAATGATGTGTGAGATGAAAAAGTCCCAGTTTTACCTGCACGTTGTTCAGTGGGGGACTCGGCTCTAGAGACCTTATGACCTTCAGCGACCTTCACAGCTACTGCTCGACAGATGGCCCCGATCTTCCTCTCCAAAGAGCGAACGCCTGCCTCCCGTGTGTACCTACAAACACGTTCACACACAAATCACTCTGTCATTACTGCCGCCACTGCTGGGCCAGGGCCATGTATTGATTGCTTTTTAGCAGATAATCATCCCAAAATTAGCAACCTCTAAGGTAATTAATTAGTTTGCTCTGCAAACATCTCTAATTGACAATCCCTAAAGGACTTCAGACATTTAGAAGAGAAGTTTGGCAGCCTGTCATAAGATACGGTTGTGAAGGAAAGAATGAGACAGCAGAGGATAGTGAACTTTTATTTTTTTTGCCTTAAGGGCTATATTTTATTTGTTTATATTTATATGTTTATGTGCTTATATTTTATTTGTTTATATATAAATATAAACAGATTGTTATTATTCTTACTTTCTATATTATCTATAAATTTACATGCACATTTTTAAATGTTATGAAATTAATTTCTTAAATATATATATATATATATATATATATATATATATAAAATATCCTATTATCTATATATCTATACACATATATTTTTATATTTAATATTTATGTGTATGCTGTGTTATATATATATATATTTCTTTTTATATGTAATATTTATGTGTGTAACTACTAAGCATATTTACTATGTATAAACAACTACACATGTCTGTATATATTTAAGAAAAATATGTTGTGTTTATATATTCAATATAATTTTTCAAACAAAATATAAGAATATGAATATATAAATGTATAAACGTAAATATTTTCAAAATATATGCATGTGTGTGTATTTATATATACACATAATAAATATATAAGTACATATCCATATATAGCGTAAACAAAAACTTTTTATTTTGGATGCGATTAATTGTTTGGCAGCACTAATATTAGTAAAATATGCTGATTGTGTATCACAAATATATTCACCATTTAAAGTCAGTCAATGCAAGTGGTTTGATAACTTGCATGTGGATGAAGAGGAGAGGTGGATTCATTTGTTATTGTGTGATTAGCTCTTAATTGACAATGACTGCTCATGTTTGGACACTTTAATCTCACCCTTCTGTCCTCCAAGAGAGTTATCAAGTGCCATTAGCAGCCTGAACCTCTTTAGAATACAAAACCCTGAGTGTGCGTGTTTGTGTGCATACTTGCTGATGATATCCTTTGTGGTGTCCTGTGGGATCTGGAGCTGTTGTGGGGTCAGTCCGTGCTGCTCCAGCTGATGAGGGATCAGGTGCCGATGGGCGATTTCTACCTTCTCCTCCTGGGTGTATCCTAATGAGACACACATGCTGATATTCAGAACACAAATTACAATAAACTAATCAAGCATTCAACTACAAAACCATCTGCTCAACTGCAGGATATAGTTAATTGTGTTAGAGTTAAAATAGCCAGGAATTAATCACTAAAAATGCCACATTGTCAATGCCACATCCTGCTGTCTTTTTTGTCCGTAACTGAACTCTGACCTGGCACCTGGAGGACCTCCATTCTGTCCAGTAAAGCAGGGGGGATGGTGGAAGTGGTGTTTGCTGTGGCAATGAAGAGGACTTGTGAGAGGTCAAACGGCACATTGAGGTAATGGTCGGTGAAGCTGTGGTTCTGCTCCGGGTCCAGAACCTGATAAATATCATAGTTTATTTGCACAAAATTCAGCAGGTGTCTTAGGAGAAGTTTATGTGGGGACTTCTTAAAAATACACAGTTAAAATTCAGCATATTGCAAAAGGAATTTATCAACACAAAAGTTAGATTAGAAGTTGGAGTGTATCTCACCACATGTCAAATGGATCATTAACATGAACAGAAACCGCTCTAGTCTGAGGAGGTAACCATAGCAACAGTAGGCTGCTCGAGCCCCGTCAGAATTAGCACTATGGTACATTAACAAAACTAACTCTTATCAATTGCCAACTACTGATGTCAGTGCCTCACCGCAACATTCAGCATTCAGAGACGAGCACCTTTCGAACACTATTCGAGCAAAAGAAAGAGCATTTATTACACGGTTGTCAGATTTCATTGGTGATTTCAAATATGAAATTTAATCATAAAATTAGCGAACATTTTGGGAGAATTTTATGTTTTCCAATACAAAGAGATATGCACTTGGATGCCTGAGAGGTATTTCAAAGATGGCCACAGAATGACATGACTTGTCTTAAAGGAACATGCCATTTTTTTTTTTATTAATAGGCCAATTTTCCACTAGAGGTAAACAGTTGAGTTTTACCGTTTTTGAATGTATTCCATTGAATCTAAATACTACTGCACCTGCTGCATCCATGGTACAGCAATGCTACAGTTCCTATCAGCCTAGAAAATCACAACTTTTCATTTTACATTGGTCTTAGTACACTATGGAACTATAAAAGAGTCACGTTTCAATTAAGAAAAATATCAAAACTCTTTGGTAATTTTTGAGCGAGATGCTAACGGTCTAATCAGATTCAATGATCTATGCTAAGCTACAGCTAAAAGTGCTAGCGCCAGACCCGGAGATAAGCTGAATGGATTCGAAAATGCTAAAACTCAACTGTTTAACTCTGGGAGTTGAAAAATGAGCCTATTTTCAAAAAAAGTGTCATGTTCCTTTAATACAAGTTGATTAACTAATGCCTCATTTACCTGACATATGCTATATAAAGAGTACCAGCATATTTTTTAAAACTCTTTGTAATGTTTTAAAAACAGGTGCTGCACGACAAGAGATAAAAAAAACTACTAATTTATTACTAATTAGCCAACTTTTTGATAATATGCATGCTAATACGCAACTACTTAATAGTAAAAATTGGTCCCTATACTAACATACTACCGTCAGTTTTCACCCAGCTGTCCAATAACACTGGGGGATGGGCAGAACTAATATCACAGCGACCAACCATCACTCTCACTTGTACAATGACTTAACAACAATGGGTTGTCTTGAGTCTAGATTGCATCCATATCAGGCATTTTCAAAAGAGCACCTGGCATTTTCAGCTGGCTAAACACAACCAAACAGTTCCTGGCTCATTTCAAATCAGACATAACCAAAAAATAACTGGCGGTTCTGGAAGAGAGTCAGTAACAGCTTTGACTGATTCACTGATGAGCTGTTTTCCAACCAATAAACTCACAAGCAATTTGAGACTGTTCCGAAAATCTTTAGAAATAATTAATTAAAAAGAACCAGTTGGCAATAGTCATTTGTTTGTGAATCAGACATCAAGGTTTGGACGGTTTTTGGTGTTGCATAAATAAAATACTGTAAAGGTGCAGTCACGTTTACCATCGTTTGGCAAATGTTTGCAATCATAATTGAGTCATTTTAATAAGAATCCATTTTCATGGGAATTTTTTTGATGGTCAAAAGATTTGGCAGTGTAGATTTGTGAAATCTACATTGATAAATCTTCCGACCCTCAAGTGAAATTCTTATTAAAATGACTCATGACCGGGTTAAGATGGTCATGAGAATCCGCCGCTTTCACTTTGAAAGTTCTGAGCTGTGCTAATGTGAACACAACTTAACTCATTTACACCAAGCCCACACGATGAAGGCTGTTTGGCAAAACTAAAAAAAATGTATCCAATTGTGTACCTCTTGAGATATTGTGCATATATTGTCACAAACAGTGCGAGATGAATTACATGATAAAATGTATTAGTCAGGGTTAAAGTTTTAAAACATCACCAATATAGCTATAAACAACCACCTCAAAACATTTTTTATGAAATGCTTCCCTAAATAAAGCATGCTTGCTCTCAGCATCTGACAAAACAATCACAGAGCTTTCTGCTGAGCTTGCCAGGTCATGTCCACCCTATGATGAACTTCCCTATATCTCTCTTTATCTGGAGTACAATGAAAAGCATGTCACATGTTTTACAGTACGAGATGAGCGTCACTCCCCGGATGGAGTTTGAGTGGTGATCTTCTGATTACAGGATGCAGACTGCTGATCTCTGGTAAAAGTGTATGATGCATTTCTCTTCCTCTGCTGCACTGTAGTAAAAACTCATCACGCCAGGAGATAAGAGGATTACAATCAGAGATATACAGATGTTCAGAGCTTCAGGAACAGCTGCGTCACAGTAGATATTTGGATATTTATCTCAGTAAAAACAAACTGCTTCATGTTCATTCAAGTGTATGCAAATGGTGATGTATATGTGATACTGTGCACAGAAGGGGCAACAAACCTACTACCTATGGTATGCATGCACTTACCTTGATGCAAACTGATCTTGTAGACCACACACAAACAATTGCAATAAGAAAAAATGTTCTCTTAGTATCATAACATATAATGTTATGCAGTGAATCTGGGTAATATCACACTGGAACAGAGCGACCTGCCCTGACAGAAATATCTGTCAGTTTTGCATCTCCAATTTCATCTCCAGCGTATCATTTATGAGTTTAATATCACTTTCAAACTTTTTTTTTGTATTGGTACACATATTCATACAGACAATTAATTCATGCATTCATTGGAAACTTCCAGTTTATATATTGCTACTTTATAAGAATCAAGTCTCACCTTTCAATTTATGCCCTTTTTTTAGGAAATTCAAATACATTTTCACACTCTTTGATGTGGTGCAGCAGATGGCTGTACCTTACTTCAAATCGCAGCACAAACTCGAGTAAGCATGATCATCCTTCTTTACTTCTGGTTTTAACTCAAAATAAATGAACATCTCATGTCCCACAAATGCTCAATCAGTGTTTCAACCACAGAAAGACGTGAATAAAATACCTTGTAAACAAAATGCACATAGCATTTCATTTACCTCAGGCCAGTCAACAGGTGTCCACAACTCTTTTATTCACTATAGAAATTAAGTCTATAGATATTGTGTGAAATATTTGAAAACTGCGTTAAGTGCAGTTTACAATTTTGCAAACATTTTTTAAGTTGAGTGTTGATTATTGTATTTAAAGATAAATAGTAGTTGAATTTGAAGTTTGACCTCTGTTTCTAACTGTAACCTTATCATTTGGAGTATAAGCTGAGCTAGGTTTTTATAAACAACTGAATTTAATTTAAAAAAATAAATAAATTATTTATATATATATATATATATATATATATTACGCCGCTAATATATATAAATATATTAAGATTTCTGAAACTGGTCAAGGCAAGTAGCAGTTGCAACCTACATGTAGCGCCTCTCACCTCCAGCAGGGCGGCAGCAGGATCTCCCTGCAGGCTCTTCCCAAGTTTGTCCACCTCGTCCAATAAAAAGACAGGATTGTTTACCCCAACAGTCTTCAGTCCATTTATAATGCGACCAGGCATGCTACCTACGTACGTGCGCCTGAGGACGGAGACACATTGAGATAAAGCAGTGGTGGAGAAAAAGTTTAGTGAGGAGAGATAAATGATGAAATAGAAAATGATGAGAGGAGTGAAAAAAAGAAGATCTGTATCAGTGCTTTGGTGGGCAAACAAAAGAAAAGATCACAATCATCCTGCATAGCGACCTGAAGTGCAACTGTTTTGACGCAGTCCCATTCAGGTCGCTGTTGGCTGTCAGTAGGTGTTACTGCTGATGGAACATAACTGATGGGCTGAGTAACAGGTTATAGCACGAATCACAAACACAATTTGAAAATGAATAAATATAATGAATAACTTTGTGTGATAATATTGCTGAATGAGGCAATCTGATGTGGTTAAAAACACTAAAACTAGTATTTCATCCTACTGAACTGACAAAAGACAGGATGCGAAGTCAGACAGGATGGAATTGTGCCCTAATTACAGTCATTAGGGAGTGTAAGACTGTCATTAAACTTTATACACTATACTGTAGTAAACTAATGCAGACGCTTTTAAACTGGCGTGGAATGAACAAGACAAATGCACAGAGTGTGTGGGAAAAGTCCCGTAATAGCAGTTTGTCCTAAGGACACATTTTCCGTGTGCGAGTGTGAGGTCTGACGTTAACCAATCAGAAAACACCAAGGCTCGCCCTGGCCTGCAGGGTGTCATGATTGTTATCACCTTCTAGTTTCTATAGTGACAAGAGATCAGAGGGAACATCAAAGAAGTCATGGTTTAGGTCATGGTTTAAAGTTTCTCTGGTTATAGAAGGGGCACGTCACGTCTCTTTGGTGGGTTCATCACAGTCTGATACCTCAATCTGACGCATCTGCACACATTTGCATCGCTGCATGCTTCACATGTTGGTTGTGAGTGACTCACCATTTGATGGCAAAACAACGCCTGAATAGCTATATTGAGTTTCAGCGTCTGAAGGATCTTGGATTAGTAACGTAACACCAGGATTAATCACAGTAACTTCAGGGTTGGGTCACAAGTATTTAGAAATGCACTGTAAATTATGCTTTTTTTTTTTAAACAGTAATCTTAAAAGATGGTTGTCAGAGATATCGAGTATATCTGATGCCACTGTTCTTTACTTGTTTTCTATAGTTGCTGAGGAACTGAGGAAAATGTAAGATTATAATTAGTAAATTACAATGTTTCTATTAAATTGTTATCACTTCAAATACTAATTCAGTCATATTAAAAACATTAGGTTGCTTTTAGCCTTGCGCTGTAGTTGCTCTACTTTCTAGGAATGAAACAAATTTAAAAAAAAATCATTACATCACATATCTTGCACATGATCTTGCAGGCTAACGATAAGACAATATGACAATTGAGTGTATTGTCCAACACGAACACACTATCTTTCAAAGGTATGGGGTTAGAATGATTGTTTTGGAAAGAAATCAATGCTGTTATTCAGCAATGATGAAATAATGACCAAAAAAAGAGAATAGTCTTTTAAATTGTCACAAAAAAAATAAATAAATACAAAATTCCATTCATGAAAGAATCCTGGAAAAATTAAGTTTCCAAAAAAATATTAAGCATGTTTTCAAAATTGATAATAAAAAAGGTTTCTTCAGCACTAAATCAGCATATTTAGATGACTTGACCATGTGACATTGAGACCAGTGCTGTCAAATGATTAATCGCAATTAATTGCATCGAAAATAAAAGTTGTTGTTCACATAATATATATTTGTGTACTGTGTATTTTTATTATGTGTATACAGTGGGTACAGATTCAGACCCCCTTAAATTGTTCACTCTTTGTTATATTGCAGCCATTTGCTAAAATCATAAGTTCATTTTTTCCCTCATTAATGTATATAAAATACATACAGGCATGCATATTAAAAAACATTTTTGCATTTAAATATTTATTACATTTATATCTAAAATATGTTTTTTAATTATAAATATATACATGTAAATACAAGTAAATATTTTCAAAATATATACTGTATGTATGTGTATACATATACTGTACGTGACCCTGGACCACAAAACCATTCTTATGTCGCTGGGGTATATTTTTAGCAATAGCCAAAAATACATAGTATGGGTCAAAATTATAAAAACATTTTTTTTGCCATAAATCCTTAGAATAGTAAGTAAAGATCATGTTCCATGAAGGTATTTAGTCAATTTCTTACCGAAAATATATTAAAACTTCATTTTTGATTAGTAATATGCATTGATAAGATCTTCATTTGGACAACTTTAAAGGCGATTTTCTCAGCATTTATATTTTTCTGTACCCTCAGATTCCAGACTTTCATATAGTTGTATCTCGGTCAAATATTGCCCTATCCTTCCAAATCATACAACAATGGGAAACTTATTTATTCAGCTTTCAGATCATGTATACATCTCAATTTCGGAAAATTAATACTTAGGACTGGTTTTGTTGTCCAGGGTCACATACAGTATATATATATACATATATAATATACACATGACACACATATATTATGTAAACAAAATGTTTTAATTTGGATGTGATTAATGATGATTTGTAATTCAGTAATTTGATATCACTAGACTAGTAATGCCAGCTAAAATTATGGAATAAATGACACCATTTTAAAAAATATTAAAATACAGCATTGATTTATAAAAAAAATCTTGTCAAACTACAAATTTTAACCTATAGTGTATATTTATGTGCAATCAGACTTTTGATAATCAGCCTGGAGTCACACCCACAAAGCTTATTCTGTCCAAGAAAAGCCTACATAAAAAGAAAAAATCTGTCTGACCTGTATATAAAATGACCAACCAGTTTCCTCTTCAAAGCAGTCTGACGCTGAGACTATATGTATCGTATAGCATACCTGTTTGAAGATCAGACAGTTCACTTTTATAATGACCTCTCACCTGTGGCCACGGATGTCAGACTGATCACAGACTCCTCCTAAGGCGATGCGATGGAACTCTCGACCCAGAGTGCGAGCGATGGAACGCCCGACGCTGGTCTTTCCCACACCAGGGGGCCCCACAAAACACAGTATGGGTCCCTTAAGAGTGCTCTTGAGCTGCCGAACAGCCAGATACTCCAGCACTCTTCTCTTCAGCTTCTCCATGGCATAGTGATCATTATCCAAGAGCACCCGTGCAGCACGGATGTCCAGGCAATCTGATTAGACACAAGCTTGGGCTCAGTAAGGATTCTTTACAAAGATATTTATATTTTATTTAGCACGGACGCATTAAACTGATCACTAAAAAAAACAGGATTTCTATTTAAAATAAAAGCTGTTCTTTTAACTTTAACAAAAAAAGTATGAAAACTGTTTTTGAGCACTAATCAGTATAGTAGAATGATTTCTATTATTATGTGTCACTAAAAACAGGAGTAATGATGCTGAAAATTCAGCTTTACCATCACAGGAATAAATGACATATTAAAATATAAAACAGTTGTAATAATATTCCACAATAGTCCTTTATATATAAATATATATAAATACAGACTTTGTGACCAAGACAAGTTTGTAAAAATATGGAAAATAAAATGAAATACTACTAAGAATAACAACAATGTTTATTATTGCTTGAAATTGCAGCAGACTGAAAGACATAAATAATAAATAATTTGATTATTTACTTCTCTTGTCATTAATTGATGACAAATTGCACAAGCAAGATCACAGCACAGTTGCTTCAGCCCTTGATTGCACGCAAGATGTAAAAATTCTGAAAGGAATATAATTTATCAAAGACATATGCATTACCCCCGCCTAATGTAATAAGATACAGACATACATGCAGCTGTCTCATAAAGTAAACCTAAACTGGGCACAGAATTTTCTTTATGGTTCTCACAAATCATGGATTGTCTATTCTGCATTTACAGCAGAACATTCCTGTAAGGCCAGCTTTTTTTTAAACCACTAAATCAGTTTTCTTCTAATGCAGTCCCACCCTTGAGCGCTGAGCTTAAAAGACTGTGAAATGCTGCACTTCACGTACATGAGACTTTCCCACCGGAATTCCAGCCCCAAGGTCTGTTACACATCTAGCAAAGGAAATTCAGAGGTGTGTGTGTCTGTATATACACTGAATTACATGTACATATTTGTTTGAGCCCTTCATAGATAGTCAGAGATCTTATTTCAAGGCCGGTTATAACCTGAAGGATAGTAAGTAATGCATACATTTTTGTACATGCTTTTTGAGTTTGCCAATAAATAATGAAAAATAGTTGCAGATCAGCCTTGGAAAAATGATAAAACAAAGAACATTAGAGTATATAAATGCATGTTTAATGCATTTAAACATATGGTCAAACACTCTAGCTGTACTTGGCAAGATCAGTTGCTGTACTTGGGGTTTTTTTGAGTCCTCCATGTGGCCATGGAGAACATGACAAGAATAACACATGTAAACAAAACTCTGTCCACCTCTAGACAGGGACCATTTCACAAAATGTGGTAAAAGACTCCCTCTTCTGGTGGCTTCCTTAAACTGTCTTAGATTAAATTAGTTCTTTTATATAAATATTCAGTCAATTGAACTCAAAGCCCGAAATATTTTGTATTATTACTGAAAAGCTACATCAGTTGTACATCAGTAACACTGTGAAAGGATATAAATGTGCCTAATAATTAATAATAAGTGAGCAATTCTACTTGTAACCTTCATTAAAAAAGCAAAGACTATTTGCAAATACATTTTCTTAATTTTAGTTTACTTTTTAATTGTATTTTGATATATTTTCTGTTCGAACCTGTAGTGGTCTTGCTCCAAGGAAGCTCTACCATCATCTCCAGATAGTTGCGGGTGAGCGCATACTCTGGCATGGACTGTGGCATCTTTTTTAATCTGTGTAAAAAAAATTTAAAAAAAACATTCTGTCAGATAGGTTAGGGTAAATGTGGAAGAAATCCCAGGAGGAACCAGTAGAACATTGGTTGGTGAAGCCATTAATGTTTTATTAATCAAATAGTGACTAAACTGTAACGAGTTTTCTATAATACATTTCAAGACAGCAGAACAGTTGCAGTCATTGGTCAGTAAAAAGTCCCTCTGTCTAGTACGTAGCTAACTATAAAATGTGGTTGCCTCAGAACGCACCGTTTTAGCTCCTTGAGACACACACGCAGTGCTGCTTCCGGCATAGCTGCTGCCTTCACTTTTTTCTCCAGCATAGCCATGTCATCACCATCCTCATCCTCTGCCTCCTCATCCAGCGAGAACTGTCGCCCCGGAAATACACCACCTTTACGGATTGCCAAAACCTACGAGAAAAAAGGACTGTGTAACAACACAGGAAGTGTGGAGGAGGGTGAGAAGCAGAGGAGAAACAGATGTTGGCCTACTCTTTTATCATCATCAGGTCTGAGTTTGCGTGTCTTTTGCAGCAACTTGAGCCCCTCAATTTGTCTGGTGAGCAGAGGAAGAGCCTTCTTAAAGCGTTCCTCCAAATCTACTGCATCCAGCACCTGCAAACAAACAAAAAAATGTAACAACAAAGGCATATCATTTAGTGTACGATCACACTAATCAAATCATTTCACACAAACAATAAGCCTTTTTACTCCCACACCTGCAGTTTCTCTTTGTTGGAAGTGCGTATCATGGAGGCCAGGACATCCGGTAGGGTTTCTCTGGGCAGACTGTCTAACAGTCTCCTGAGTTTAGCCACCACAGGCACTGACATGTCCAACATCCCCACCAGCTGGACAAAAAGAGACCAGAGGACACTGTCAATACACTGAATGAAAAGCCCATGAATCATCCTGTAGCATTTGGCGAAGCCTTTATTTTCATTCAGTGTTGAAATGATGACTCACTATAGATGACTACTTCCAAATGGGAAAACACACAATCACATTCATCATTCACTTTCATTCTTTTCATTCTTGATTATTACGTTTGTCAGCAAAAACTTTTTTTGAAAACTTTGGATGCCATTAATAAACCGTTTATTTCAATTGTAGTCCATTACACAACAAATATTCAAGTTGGTTATTATTGCTGTTAAAACAAAAGTAGGCCAGTGACAATTGGTTATCGGAATTCTTTGATAAAGAGATTGCAAATGAGAACACTGTGCATCAGATAATTGATTCATTTATTAATTAATTATGTATTTATTTATTTTATGTATTTAAAACATTCTTTTCATCAAAGAGCCCTGAAAAAAACGTAAAAAAAGTTTCTTGAGCACCAAATTAGCATATTAAAATGATTTCTGAAGCATCATGTGACCCTGAAAATGTATCTTTGCCATCACAGGAATAGATTACGTCTTAAAACATGTTACAAGAAAAATGAACCCAGACCTGGGCAAATACAGCAACCCCAGATCATAGCAACTATTTGCTTAGTTAAATCCAGGTGGTGACTTTTTTGGATGGGCAGTGTATATTACACACAGGTGTACCAAATGAATAATATCTGTGATTTCAGGATGTTTGGCGGTAACAAAAACACAAACGCTGGTTCCTCCGTTCCTGACCTGTACAGCTGCCTGATAGAACCTCTGTGACAGCTCCCCCAGCTCTCCATCACGCTGTACCCCCTCTGTGTACTGCTCCAGTTTGTCAAGCTGTTCCACCTCTGCCACGGGGAAGGGACTCTCTCTCAGCAGTTGGGCCACACGAAACCGACACAGTCCCGTAATGAGCAATGTGTAGTGCGGTTTTGGCCAGTTGCTGCCCACAACCTGGACCGCCAGTCCTGCTGTGCCAATACTGAGAAAACAGAAGTACAGATTAAAGTAATGAGGTCTGAGTTTTGTTTCCTATTAAAAATCTAATTAGTGATGTCTGAATAGGTTTCGTGCCAATTCTGACATCTAACAGAGGCACACATACTAAAGAGTGATTATTAATAATAACAATAGCTTTATGACTCAATATTCAGCATCTTGTATCCATGTAAAATTCTTCTAGACATTGAAATTAAAAACTAGAAAAGGAGAGGTTCTGCACATAATCAAGACCCACAGTGCTGCATATTGGAAATGCTGGCTGTGTGTTAATAGCTAGTAAGATGCCAACCCAGGCAGAATCACAATCTGGCTCGGAAGTACTTTCATGATGATTGAACAAGAATTTTGAAAATAATTCTTCATAGATTGCTGGAGAGGATTTCCATTTTGCATGGACGTAAAGCCAGGGAACTGTACGCTTACTAAAACATTTATATATATAATATTTATATGAACATTTAGAACTATTAACATTTTTTATATTTATATATTTAGATTACATTTACAAGCTCTGTCTTTTTAATATTTTTACACGACATTGAGACACAGCCATTGATTTCTGAGCAAAGCAGACGGACAAGGTTAAAGTCCAACTGCTGCTCAAACGAATATTCTAGTAAATATACATTGCTGCCTGCTAGCAGTCTGTAACATTTAAGGAAATAAATAAAATAAACAAGAATGCAGTTTAACTGAATATAACTCAACTGAACATTCTCAGGGTAAAGTTCAGTGAACATAAAAAAAAAAAAGTGTCTGTCACCACCCTAACAAACATTACCATATTATAGTGTATACTAGTATTTTTGAAGCATACTAAAGTAAAGTGCATTATACTGTACATATTATAGTATTTACAGTAGTATTTAACACTTTGTTAATGAATGCTACAACATACTGTAGTGTTATTTATAGTGACCTGATGAACTGTAGTAAATACTTTAATATACTTTAGTTTTTACTACAGTAGTGCATTGTAGTATAATATACCCTATAGTAGAAAACTGTTGGGTAAAGTAATGTTTTAAAAATTACTATAGTTCTAATATTACCACAGCAACTATAGAATTGCCAAAATAAATTAATTGCTATAGTATAATGTAAAAATAAAAATACGTGTAAAAATACGTAGTAATTTTTCTTGTGGGATGGCACAAAAAAGTGATACATGCTAAAGTTATGCATTATAAAACTTTTACAATGCAATAAAAGTTACCTGTTTTGTATTATACAATCATAACAAATGACTCTGGGGGCTCATAAGAAAACTCAATGACAGTTAAACGACACCGTCTCTGACAGCACAGACCCACCTATGTAAAGACGGGAGCTCATCACTGTCATGCTCGGGGTCTCTAGTGTTAGGAATAACCCCGATGATGGTGCTTTTTAGCGAGGTGCCCTTCAGCAGTCTGCTCTTCACTAACTGCATGTTTCTCGCCGTGTCGACGCTGATTCTCATGGTCGAGCCCGGTAACAGCACTCCATCATGAGTGCACAGCAAAGGCAGCCGGCTGGGGATCTGAATACCACTGTTAGATGACATTTTGCAGGGTTTGGATAAACGATTAAAGACGTAAAAACACTGGTCGCGGTGAACTAAGGTGCAAAGGACGCCTTCATCGTATGACAAACTGGGACAAATTAATACAGGAAGCTGAAACTACGGCAGGTGCAGTAGGACACTCTTTGTGTGCAAACGGAAACGCCAACTTTTCTGTGAAAACCACGCGGAATGCAGCCAATTGTCCACAGTGTTCTCTCTCTTGTAGCGTGTTGACTTAAATAGGCTTTGGGACGCATTTGTAAAATCAGGAAAGAACGGGGAAATTTGAGGCGGTCGGGACAGGCCGCGGCCGAGGGCCATTAAAAACACCCGAAAACGCTAAAAATCTAAATGTAATTTGAAAACATATTTTTAATTCATTTGTAGACATTCTAAACTCACAAACCTAGTTTTCTGTTCTGTTCTATTCTATTCTATCGGCACTTTCTACTTTTGCTACCAGAGGAAACAGCATAGTTTTTTAAACTTATTTAATTACATTTTTTTTGTACGTTTGTGTTTATTTAGATATGTAATTTCTAAATAAAAAATTTAGAAATGTTAATTTAGATATGTAAAAATAAAATTTGGTAAACGTCTTCACCATATGATGTTGTCACTGATACAGTAAAGCCAGCAGGTACGTTAAGTGTGTGTGAAAGGTGAGATTGTTTTAGTAAGAACCAAACCCATCTCTTCAAAACAAACCATATATCTGAACACGTGGGGTGATAGTAAGAGGTTTATTTTCCAAGCCATCTTACAGCAGTTACCAGAACATTCTGTGGCAAGAGTCCAAATAAATAACCTAGATTAAAATCTGTGTATAAAACATATGCAAACCTGATATCAAACCCTCTTAATAACTTTAAAAAACCTTTTTATAGAAATGCATTGCAATCTTTCCACATTTGACCAGCAGTTAAGCACAAAGTAAAGAGCCTCTGGGTAAAAGCAACGCCAACTAAGCCAGCAGTCAGCACAACATTTGCATGCAAATAATAGACAGTGCCCTCCACTAATACTGACACCCTTGGTAAATCTGAGAAAAGGTGACTGTGAAAATAAATCTGCTTTTGATTCTAAACGATTGAAAATAGGGAGAAATTATTGATGACATAATTTTTTTCTCCAATACTTGTTAACCATAATTATTGGCACCCCTAGAATTTTTTATGAGTAAAATAGCTCTAAAGTGTATTCCCATTCATATTCACAATTTTGAGACATGACATTATGGACATGAAATTGTTCAGCCATGGTTTCTTGTTTCACAGAAATATATTTAGGAGGGAAAACAAAGCCCAAAATCCCTTAATCATCAACACGATGAGAAAAACAATCATATCTTTATGATGCGCAGCAAAAGATAATTGAGCTTCACCAATTAGTAAAGTGGCTTTAAGAAAAGAGCTAGAGCAGTGAAGATTTTTTTCTATTTCCACCATCAGGGAAATAATTTAGAATTTCCAATCAACAAAAAATGTCACAAAGCTGCCTGGAAAAGGGACACATGTCTCTATCATCCTAATACACGGCGAAGGGTAGAGTTTGAGAAAGTCTTTTAAAAAATAGTCAAACAGCCTGTTCAGTTATCAGACAGGACTAGAACTACAAATGGGACTGGCTTCTAATATCAGATGAAACAAAAAAATGACCTTTTAGCAGCAAACACTCAAGATTGGTTTGGTGAACGGGGACAAAAAGTACTCCATGTGTCCAATGAAGTATACTGCTGTGTTTTTGATGTTGTGGGTCTATATTTCAGTTGGAGGTCCTGGACATCAGGTTTAGACACATGGCATCATGGATTCTATCAAATTCCAACAGATAACAAACCTAAAACTGACTCTATTAGAAATCTTATAATGGGCCATGGTTGGGTCTTCCACTGGGACAATAATCAAAAACAAACATCAACACACAAGAATTAGTCTTTGAGCACAAAATGAATTTTTTGACATGGCTGCCCCAGTCCTCTGACCTGAACCCTGCAGAAAATGAGTGAGGTGAACTAAAGAGAAGAACCATCATGGAGGTATTCTAAAGGATCTGGAGAGATTCTGGATGAAGGAGTGGCCTCTTTTCTCTTATCAGGTGTTCTCCAAACTCTTCAGGCATTATAGGAGAAAACTCTGAGCTGTTATCTTGGGAAAAGAACATAGCAATAATTGGGTGCCAATAATTGTGGCCAACATGTATTGGAGAAATTTGTGAATTTTTTGAATGTAAGATCAAAAGGATAAACAATGCAGATTTATTTTCACAGTCTCCTCTGCTCAGATTTACCAAGGCTGCCAATATTAGTGGAGGGCACCGTATGTACAAAAGAGCTCCACGTTATTTATACATCTTATCTAAACCTTACCGAGAACATTTACAATGTGGCAATGATAATATACTGTTTTGGCATACATCAAGGACAAGATATGGATTTTCCTGAAAAATACATGTCACAGTGGCAAAGACTTTTTTGGAATTACCAATAGTAATTGCTACAGCGAAGTATCAAAGCTGCTCTCCTCCACAGAGCACACGCACAGTGCATACATGATTGTTTGTTAGCTAAATACCACATAAATATGCAAGTTGGCAGGCAGGTGAATGGAGGTATGAATGTTCAGAATGATGGAGAGCAATAGCTGCAAGGTCAGTAAAGTGTCTTCCAACAGTTGTGACGGCCGTTGCACTTTTTACTACGGGTAACGCAGATGGCACACAAACACGCTGCATGTCTCTACATAAACTGGCTAACACCCTTGTACACCTACACCAGCAACACGAAGACAGGATCAGATCCGTTTAGATATGCTGCTATGTAGTTTTTTCCCCTTTCCTTTTCACTTCACAATCTAGAAATGAACAAAGAGAGAGAGAGAGTAGAGATAAGTGGTCACTTATTTGAATGACACATGACTAAACATAAGTTGCTCATTAGATTGTGTAGATCAGGGGTAGGCAACGTCAGTCCTGGAGTGTCAATATCCTGCAGAGTTTCACTCCAACCCAAATCAAACACACCTAAACAAGCTAATCAAGGTCTTCAAGGCTACAGGCAGGTGAGGTTTTTTAGCTAAACTCTGCAGGACATCAACACTCCAGGATCAATGTTGCCTACCCCTGGTGTAGATAAACTTTTGAAGATAAGCCTCAAATTCTTATGAAAAGAATCAACATACAATGGTAATGTTGATACTACTGATTTTCATGTTCAGGGTTAGCACCGTAACACAATTTCACAAATGGTAGAAGGCATAGACCAGGCATGTTCAGGCTAGTAACAACATGTGGGCTTTTAAAGTATTTTACATCCTTCAGACAACCTCAAAGCCTGAATCATGCCACCATCTCATTCATCACCGAGGGGATAAAGACGTTGATTCAATCCCCTAGCATTTTTTTTCATTCACAAAGGCTGATGTTAGACCACAGACTCGCATCAACAAACAGGAAAAGTTTAAATTTTTTTGCTACCGTGTGCCTAAATTTTGGGAGTTGCGTGAGGTTATCAACAAACATTTGGTAGACTGGTGGAAGAACCCTTCTTGGACTGCAAAATTCCCCAATCCGTTCCAAGTTGTAGCAATCATTAGATGGACCTCAGCTGTCTTACCTCAAGCCCTTAAAATACCAATGAGTAAGTACCATAATTCCCCCCAAAAATTCCAGATCCCAAAAACATATAGTCTATGTTTTGTGGAATTGATTTAGTGGACCTTTACCCAGGTGAGAAATGTAACCAATCGGTGTTTAGCAGATCAAAACCATAAATGTAAAGAAAGCAGGTTTCATGTACTACTTTTACTTACAATCATAACTCTCGTCCTCTTTTGAGAAGCACTCTTTGAACAGGCAAAGCATGCTCCTATAACTGTTGTCCAGTATTGACTTGGGTGTAACAGACTTCCATCCCTCGTAATATTGGTCTGTCAAGCGATCCCAGATGTTTTGTATTCTCTCTGGAAGTTCTCTCTTTTTTGAAACAGGTGCAAAGATATTTCGATTATTATGAACTTAAATAATCTGAATATATTACTCAGACAACAAATAACATTATCACAGACTGGACAGACTCAAAAGGCCAAATTAAGTTTAGAGATTCTTTAATTAAAACTAATGCTTGTATTCAAAAAGAGAATAAAATGATTAAGTGAGCTTAGAGATACTGTAAACCATGGTAATGACAGACAGAATGATTTGTAATGTGCTGCTGTTTAGAAAAGAGAAATCAAATCGTTGTTCTAACCTGTTCATCTGTGGGATTCTGTTGCTTATAAACTGTCTCAAAACGTCTGAAGAGAGTCTCCAGGTTGAAGAGATATTTACGACGTGTAGGATGTCTCTCGGGCAGCACCCTTAAAATCCTCTTTATCCCCTGCAAACTAACCTCGAGCCACAAATCCTGTAGATCTCTCTGCTGCACTGGCTCATCTTCATTACTCATATTCTAGAAAACAGAGTGAGAGATGAACAAGATAAGAAAGAGGGAATGAAAAGAAGAGGAACCGAATAAGGGGAATGTTTAATAATATTAGGATTGTTGTGCTTTATAGGCTTTTTTTTTTTACACAATGTCAGAGTCTCATAATGTTAGTTAGGTCAAAGGTCACAGTTCAGGTCAAGTTTGGTTCAGGATGTATATTAAATACTATAATTTCCCAAATGTATATTCCCCTTTTAAATAGCAGTATACAATCTAACATTACAATACAGAACTCACAGGTCTTAATAAAACTTGTATTCAGTCCTTTAACGCTAAAACACTAATTCTAATAAAAAAAAAAAAAAACTACCTAGATTATTCTTCTATTACATATATATGGTTTGATATATCTCTGATATCTTTTATCTAGTCTATATAATACTGTAATACGATAATTTTCTTTATTCTGAATTGCACAATTATTACATATTTTAGTGATCTAGATACGTCTAAACAGGTTTTGTGAGATTTTTTGTAAATGCTGAGTCACAAGTCTAAAACTGTAATTCCAATCTGACTCTATTATAAGTCACGAGTCTTAAATATCTGTTAATTGGTGACAAACAGGAAAAAAGAGTTAATTTGTGCGGGAAGTTGTGAACTGTGTGGCTTTAAATGAGTCAGAGGGTTAGTTGGGAACAGTGTCAGTGGGATAAAGACTTACCAGCCTGCTGATGTTCCGTAGTCTGAACACCTCTTCATAATGCACTTGAATAGTATAGTTAATAGGAAAGTTCATTTTCTGTAAATATACATGTAAAACCTTTTACTGACATGCCATTCATTCTGTCTCATTGTTTAATTGATTTTTTTCCCCCAAGTAAACTTAACAAAAAATATAACACTATAATTTAAAAAAATCGAAACCTATGTTTACCATAAAACGTCTCCTTAGGGTTGCATTCAGGCTGTTCTGTACTGTCTTCAGAGGATCACATAGATTTGGTGACGTGCTCATGCACACTGGTAATAGACAAATAAAACCTAGAAGGACAGAAGAAGAAAATAATGCCTTTTAACATAGTGACATTGCCTATAATAAAAACCATCATGAAATGATTGTTGTTGAACTTCGAATGATTTGAAAGGTCATCAAAAGACCTGTACATTGTCTAGTAGCTATACAAATCTTAAAGTTAAATTTATTTAAAAAAGGTTTGAAGATGCAATATATATTACAATATATGTACTGATTATAATAATACCACTATTTACTTTCAGTTTTTGCTGAGCAGAACTTCACATAGACTGGTGCGATGTCTCTTTGAAGGCAATGACGCATAATAGATAGACTTGTGACAAAACCTCAAACCACAGTCTAATTTACAAGGAATAAGGTGGGTTTTTAGGCTTTAAAACACACTGCTGCAAAAGAAAAACTTCTTTCAACAAAAACAAAGGCTGAACATTTAAAGGCCATAATTTCCACAACACAATGTGCATATGCGGTAAAAACAAAAACAAGGAGGAATATTATGCATAATATACAATGTTTTTTGGAGCTCTTCAAGAAGATCAAACAAGATCAAACTCAAGCAGATTAAATGCGGTACGCTGATCCTGCGTCTATTTTAACTGGAGATTTTTTTGTTAAAGATAAGTGATTCTGACTGGCAAGCTCAGGGCACCGGCAGTCATCTGTCACTTTGCTGTGGATCACAATGAGGTTGGCCTCTGTGGTTGAGCTGTGCTATAGGGCAGTTACCAGACTGACAGTCAGCAAAGTCTCAGAGACCATGAAGCAGACTTCCGAGGGCCAGAGGCATTTGTCATGCCACAGAACTTGGACTATTTTACTGGTGCCCGACCACTCAACCCCCACCTCCCTTAGTTATTCTGGCATTTTTGGACTGGTATCCCACTCTTTGCCCTCTCTTTTACCTTATGCAACTCTTGTCTGACTCTCTGTCTCCTAAACACAGGAAGTGGTGACATTATCAGTCACATCTCAGTTCTTCAATAGCAGCACTATATGCAGTAGCATTTCTTAAACTTTATGTTCAGATTGACTCATTTCAGAAGAAACAAGAGACCAGATATACGTAAATGTTAAAGCCACACACACTCAATCTTAGTTTTCTAACCCTGCATACATAATCACCCACAGACATTTGTCCTTTTTGCATAAACACACGAGAGCCTCTTAGCTTAGCTGAGGAAGTAATGAATCAAGTTCTACTGCAGGCCAATTAAAAAAATATTTGTGTATAGTACTGTCACATTCCACAACAATGGAAATCTTCAGTGTCCTCAACTGGCACAATATTATACAACTTAAATCACTAAATAATTACTTACCCAGCAGCCCCCTGAGGAGCCGGCATTCAGACTGGACCATGGTCCTGCTTATTCTTTGCTTGCACTGTAATATGGGTCTAAATTCCAGAAAAATCTTCTGTCTTCTTGGTCTATAAAGAAATCAAACAAAGATTTAGATTGTAAAACATTTAAACATCCAAAAAAGACTGATCTGGCATATCTGATTTTATGGCAAGAAAAAGTTGTAAAAACTCAAAGTGAATCAGGGAAAGGGAGCACTGCTCATCTGGGCTAGAGCTTTGTCATAATGTTCCTCTGTTTTTCCTCTCCAGAGCTTGTGCAGCTGTGTAAAACAAACCCAGATGTTGTGTCTTTTTGCTTCTTTTGAAAGGAAAAATTCCTTGTAATCCTGAAGGGAATATAGCTTCTTGACATAGCAAGTTTCTGACTAATAGGCATGTGATGAACACGAGGGAGATATGTTGTGTCTTTGTAAGAAATGTCTTTATATTATTTCCTCGGATATGAAAACATTATCATTACACATAGTAGAAATATTGATCTGTAAAGCGAAACCACATGCAGCAAGAATCTATGAAGTACAGAATATGAGTCAGAACATATCACATCCTTTATGTAACTTCTATCTTCTATCTATTATTTGACAAGAATTTTTATTCTAAATCTAAAAGGTTTGATTTTCAATGCTGATTTTGCCTATTGAAAAAAAGACAGATTGCTGCATACATAAATTTCTTTTTTTTTTTTTAAATCCAGCTATTTAATAGCTAAATGCTGTTTGCCAACTAAGGCCAATATTCTGGTTATGCCTTAAAAAAAACCGTTGGAAATAGAGATATTCACATTCATGTTTTTCACAAATATTATATACAACACGAATATAAAAAAAATCCAAAATTCTGATTATTTCCATCCTCTGGCTTATTCAGATTTACAAATTGGAATAATGGTTTAATTTATGGCAGTCACGTTAATACATTAATATGACGTGTGAGAAGAAGAAGAAAAAGAAGAAGAGGAAGGAGTAGGAATAAAAAGAATATGCATTTTTTTTAATTCATTTTATTGCGCATATAAAGGCAATGAATGACTGGTTTTCAAAACATGAATAAAGGAATTAAAGATTGAAATGAATTACGGAATGTACGGAAAAATATAAAACTATGAAAATATAATTAAAACAATACATCCTACATGAATGAAATGACACATTATGCTTATAGCATTCACGTTCGCGCCATGACTTACCAACTGTTGATGTACGCTATTAGTCAAATTTTGGTGACAGAACATGTAGCAAATTCACCTGTTATCTAAAATCAGATAATAAAAAAAGTCGAGCCGTCAGGTGACCGCTGGATCGCTGGACCTTGGCTTAGATATAAAACGGGTTGCGCATTATTCCAGTATAAGACGCATTTAGTCGGATTTACACGCGGCACAGTTCAGCAGCACAGCGAATATAAATAAATCCACAAACCTTTCGATTCGATGACCTACGTTGTCTCAGTGAGTTACCATCTGCAGAGTACTTAATAAGCAGCAGTTGTTTGCTTAACCCTGTAGAAACGGTCGCTGACACTTCCAGGCGTGCAGGGTAACGTTACTGACTGAAGTAGTAAATGCGCCCCTTTTCAATGCAAGTCCACCCGAAAGACTCGGAAACTCCCTTTTCTTTATGTCAAGTTAAGTGTATATACACACGCCTACAGGCTTCTCCGCTCGAAGACACCACGAGAATAACACGCTGAGTAAAGGACGGCACAGAAATGTTACTTTCACTTTGTGTCCCTATAAGTTATTAACTCATCAGTTGCTGGATTTGAAAGGTGTAGCGTTGTTGACCTAAGCGGAGAAAAGTTTACTGTTACCCACTAGTTTGATTAATTCCAAGTTTGAAATTGTTGGGGGTCTTTTACATTTAAGTAAATACGTTCAAACGGTGATTTCAAACCCAAATATTTACGAGTAAAGTTTGTCTGCTCGATGACCTGTAGCGATCGGTACATTACATTAAACATACGCTATAAACATATAGCGTTGTAATATAATTTAATGCAACAAAAAATGTGATAAACGTATCATATTTTGTAAAACACGTAAAAATGCATATACCGTATAACTATGTAAGTGGTCGCCCTTATTTTGCCAAGACTGTCCAAAAATATACTTATCCCAATCCCTACCCTTAAACCTAACCCTGCCCAAAACGTATGCATAAAATCAGTGGGAAATGATAGCTTATTAACCCTGATCATAGGCCTAAAACAGATATTTCCTGAAAAATTATCCTTCAAATCTGATTGGTTGATTGGTATCAGGAAATGTACTTGGTAAAAACACCCTCATCATCATAAGGATTTTTTTAAATAATAATGTGCATGCTGCAATCAATCTGTGTAGCTTTACAATATAGTCAAAGTTAACAGAAATTTGTTCAGCAAAACTAGTTATCGATGAACCATCAACAACAAGCCCGCATGAGTCAAGCATCATTTCAAGCAGATCCAGTGCCTATTTTCCCAATTTCCCTGTAAACCACATTCACCCACGCGGATTACTAATTTATTCCCTACATTTACTGTGGTTCTGTGGTGACAGGCTTGGCACAGTTGTACACTTTTAGGAATTTCATGACAATTTTTTTTCGGACTCTGAAGCGCCTCATATCTCAGCACAATGGACAATGGGCATGTGGATGACCAACGCACACTGGCCTTGCACGTTGGGTTGCTTTGTTAAAGGCCACAATGCCCCCTTGTTTTCTAGTAGTAAATTTAAACTTTAATTTTGGCATAATCGCTTGACCATAGTTCTATCTATGCTGCCCTAACAAAGGCCAGAGCCACTCAAGACAACAGACGAGAGGGGCATTCCGAGTCCCCCACCCAACCTTAAAAAAAAAAAAAAAAAAAATTTTAAAACACCATCTGTCAACCTACATTATATCACATCAACATGGAAACCCCCCAAAGGAAGATTGAAAGAAAACTTAAATGTGCCTCAAAACATCACCAGGTTTAAAACAACCTCCACAATATCTCAAGCTTTAATGGCCTGAAATCACTTTTTTGTCATCTTTACCAGTGCGGTCACTTAAAATTTTAAGACAGTTTTAATGGGTGGGCCCCCATTCTCACAGACCCCAAGAGAATATTCCAAGTCCTCAACATCCTTAATAGCACATTCTTGGGGTACATTCACAATTTGAGTTATCCAAACATCCAGGTTTGGGATAGGGTGACATTAGAAACCAGGATTTAGATTACAAATTACAAAAATCATAGCCTTATGTTGGCAGTCAGAAACAACTTGAGGTTACTGCAATAGCACCATGTTACAAGCAAGAGATCACAAAACTATTGACTGTAGACACTCTCTGAACTGGAACAAGCTTGTGTAAAATGCTTGGGGGGGAAAAAGAAAAAAAAAAAGAAAAAAGGGGCCTACCACATATTTCCCAATTCTCCAACTTTTCCACATCATGACTTTGCGACTCTGGAAAACCAATTAATGAATTTTGTCATTAAAGATGCAACTAAAGTAATAACTACTGTTAATTTTATTAACATTGTGGGTTTAAGTGTGATCAGAATGTGACTCATTCTAATGGAATACTTATCAAAGTGTCTTCATGTTCCACTGACTACAGTTATTTTAATTAGAAAATGACATAAGAGAATAATATATGGAACAGAGTCCTTCTCTAAATATAGTGACATGCCCCGTTTAAACTATTGCTGTAATAAACTTCAAAATAGAACACAAAAACAAAGAACTTGTATCATTCAAAGTTTTAAAAAGAACATAATTGGTACCTATTTTGGTGTGGAGAATAACTAAAGTTAGCTGTAACTTCAGTCCATGGTAGTAGTCAGCCTAATGAGAAATTTAAGCCAAATTACAGAAGAAAAAAAAAAAAATGCTATTGTACACATTACACTAGCAGTGTTCGTCTCTAAAAGAAAAAAGTATTAGGTCAAATGCAATCAGATAGCGATCTATGAAATCCCTTTTTTATATTTGGTGAAATATCAACTTGCTAAGACTATGACTCATTGTCATGAGAAAGATTGCATGATCACTACTGGACTTCACCAAAGAGAAAAGAAAAAAAAACAAAAACTTAAGAATACAGTGAAAACCTGCTTTGCCTGTTGGGTTCAGTTAAAGACAAACAACAAGTCTTGTGACAAAGACGGAAGTACAGAATAACGTAAAAAAGTTTATTTACAAATTTTCTCACACAATTCATGAAAAACAGCACTATTTCTTTCAGGTTCCCTGGGGTGGATGATTATAGCTCTTCCATAAAAAAAAAAAAAAGGGCAAAAACCACAACAGATCTGCTGTATCCATGTAGAGACAAAACTAAAGCTATTTTACAACTTCACTATTTTTACAAGAGTGGGAACAGCATTTTAACTTCCAAAAGGAGACAATTTAAACACCCAAAATCCAAATGATGGAATGTTTTATGCAGACTGACTCATACAATGAAGTTTTTGATTTAATTTGCATTGTGGTAGCTACAAAATTAGTAAGAGACATTTTTCAAGTCTACACATATAAAAGCCACCCCTGCATACAAGCATTCCTCTGAAAATATTTGTTACTATGCAACAGCTTTGTAGGAACTAAAAGCAGATGCTTTGTACTGAGTACAGTACCAATAGTCTTTAAAGCAGGACAAGGTCATTGACCACTGGGACTGTGACAGCTCCCAGCTGGCCCCAGTTAAAAGGGGAACTTCCTTCAGCCATCACCAAAATGTTGCTCCTATACTTGTGGTAGGAAAGTTGAGACCACATCCATGGGAGGAAAATAGATTTTCTCATGGTGCGCCAGCCAGATGCAAAGATACTAGAAGGCATAGCGTGTTCGGATGTCTTCCAGTTTCTTCGACACCTCTGGAGGAGTGCGGTCCAATTCCTCAGAGACACTCTTCTGCTTATGTGGGTCCATGGAGTTAAACTGTTCACAAAGATCTCCATCGATCACATTCTGGAAGCATACAATCAAAGTCACTGAGAAAGATGGCCAACTGATGTAGGAAGTACTTTGCAAAGTGGTGGACACAATTTTAAAGCTGCCACACATAGAAAAAGTAAATGATTGATTAAAAACTAATTAAAAACTGTTAATACTAAACCTGTGTGATATCAAATAGGTCATGACGACACAATTTTAAGTTTTCCTTTCTCTTTGGAGTATTACAAGCTGTTAGTGCATAGATAAGATCCCTAAAGTTTTAAAGACTAAAGTCTCAAAACCAAAGATATTCTTTATAAAAGTTAAGACTTCCCCACACCCCCTTAACACCTCGTTTAAACACACCCCCACATCTTTTTTTTCCCCCTAATAAAACTGCTTGTGTCAACAGTAAGAAGCATTGAGGACTTCCTGTGGGTTTTCCATCAAAATAAAACCTCCATTAACTCCAACAACACAGTATTGTAATATTACTGTTATTAAAATTTAAAAAGTCAATGATGATGATAATATTACAACAGCTCTATTAATACGTTTATTATAACATTCAGTTTTCAAATTGGGATCTGTAATATTTTGTAATGTTTTAAAATAATTCCCTTCTGCTCAGCAACACTGCATTCGTCTATTAGTCTGATTCAAGAAGGGGGTCTCAAATACGGACACAAAATATTAGCTTACTAACTTATTAATTTTAAGTTAAATTGTGATTAGTGTCTGCTAGAATGTTAAAAATGTCTCATAAAAGTAACCAATTACCAGGGAAAGTAACTAGTCCAACACTATTACTACTATAATAACTACTACTGCACTATAATGCCGTTTCTTCCACCTTCCATCATTGTAAAAGGATGGAAAATGCCCTTTGTTATGTTTAATAAATAAATGTCACTGCCTGCCAGCTGCAATCTCCAAAAAAAAAATAGATAGTCAAATATAATTAAATAGCAAATGTTTTTTTTAATATTGCGATGTCATTGAAATTTTATCACCCACCCCTAGTTCCAACTGGATGCAATAAATCACGACATAACATTATGGTAAGGGCGTAACATTTCTGTTAAATGCCGTTTTTCTTGCTTCTCAAAAAAAAAAACCCACACACATTTCAGAAAGGTGGGGCATAGGGGAGTAACAATGAACAGCATGTAGAAAATGTGTTTTTTGAACCTTAATCTCACATTGTACCAAATACACAAAATAAAAATGTTCTTTTTTGCAACATATGACCCCTTTAACTGTATTTGCCCTTACCTTTACTGGAAAATAGTATGAGCGGAAGCTGAGGTGATCACGACCACAGAGAGGGGGAAACTCAGAGCGCATGTGCATCTCCAAATGCTGGAAGAAGTCATGATCCTAAAGACAGATGAGACAAACATTTCATTCACACAACTAAAAAAAACAAACAAACAAAAAAAAAAAACACCTTAATGTGCAATAACTAAAGCTGCCCCATGCATGTTACAGTCTGTACTCTGATGGCCTGAAGTTGAGCAAGTGGCCTGAGGCTTTCATCTCTTCTGCTTCAGTGGTTTTAAACTTATGAAAGACTATTACATTACTCTCATGTAATTATTGGTTATGCATTTAAGAAACTGTACCTCATGAGAAGTGAACGGCACAAGGATGCCAATTCCTCCTGATAGCGTGGTGTACACCAGGGACTCTGACCCTCCAGGGATGAGAGTAGTTTTCTGGAGGGACAGAACCGTCTCTCCTATGTGATAGTTAATAATCACCTCTGCCTGTAATCAACAAGAAAGAAAGGACAACAGATATAGATTAAAACGGGGCTTGAGAAGGCTATTTTTGCTGGCCATAACATAATTGGAAACATAACAAAAAAAGCATTTAATGAAGATTATGCAATTTACGGCGACCGCATACAAATACCTAGAAAAGTCCACAGTATCCTCTGCAAGTGTATTAAAGACAAAATACCTAATACCATCAGTAATAATACTAAATCAAAGAGATTACAAACTGGATGTACAGTGATCCCTCGCTACTTCGCGGTTCGTTTATCGCGGATTCACGACTTCGCTGATTTTTTCTTTGGAGCCTTAT
>JAUMHI010000063.1:12422393-12439276 GCA_032359435.1 Enteromius unitaeniatus | reverse complement strand
TTGTTAATAGTACTATGTAAAGGGAGGGTTTTAAAAGTCTGAATACTGAATACGTACCTGTTAAATAAATACTGTAATATCTAAAACTTGTAAATTTTGTTCATATCACATTCAAATGTGCAAATTGTTTATTAAATAGTCTCTCTAAAAATACAAAACTTGTATAATCACGTAGGCTATCAGATGCATATTAAAACTGAAATATAATGTCATTTCAGTAATTGACATGTTTTTTGGTAAATCTCTTCTAGATTACAATCTGCCATCAAAATGATAAATTCAATTCTTCTATCAGCTGCGAGAAAAGGCTGTACACGATCCGTCACTGCAGCAAAACATGTGATATAGCCTACTAGCCAGGATAACTTCTTTGTTTACAGACGTGATGTAATGATACGGACACATGCTTGAATTTCCAGCAAAAATCTACCAGTACCACTAATGTTAGAAAACAACATTACCTTTTGAAAAGTTTACCTTTGTGCATCGGGCTAAGGTAAGGAGAACACTGGCTAGTTAGGTACTTGCTCAAAAATTTATTTTGGATAATATTTCATTTTTCAATTTGAATAGGTGGAAATGACAAATGGGAGTTAAATATATAACACTGGCAAATAAACATCCAGTACCATTAATACAATCAAATGACACTAAACATTAATATCAGCTAATCATTTATATTGGAATGATATATTGTGCATCCCAAGGAAAGTTCCAAAATATTTTTTATACCAACCACCCAGTCTAGCTCATTCCTGATTACACATGCTCTAGGCATGTCCGTCAAAGCTAGACGCAAGTCATTGGTGTGCAAATAGGGACTTTCCCTTGTGTCCACCTAAACATTTCCATGTTCCTAATCTGCACATAATGATCTTTGGCGAGAGGACAAGATTTGCTGCTGAGGTTTCAGAACCAGAGTGGAGTGTGGACTCCTGCCAAATGTTTTGGGGTGCAGGTCTCCGAGTGTGCGTAAGGAGAACAGCAACCGCAAAAAACAACCAGACAGACAAAAACAATGAGGGACAAGCGGTAAGGACAGCTCAGTGCCAAAGGTCTTTCCGGGACCTGTGGGAAAGTTGAGCAATGAGGGTAGAAGAAACGTATACCTTTTGTGATGCACCATTAAGCAAGCCTCTGTCCCACAATGCTTTGTTCCCTGTGGGGTCCTCATCGACATCGTCGCTGGTGTTGGGAGGTAGGCGGACCTGAAAATAAACATAAAATGAGTGTGCTGTCTATGTTTGTAGCAAATGTATACAAGATGACACCTCAAATTATTATTATCATTTTTTTTTTCTTCCATTGCAAATGCTAACAAATTATGCCATGTTAAAAATGTTAAAAAGCTCATCTGCACTAAAATACTATCTGGAATCAAAGTTACACTAACTAGGCAAACAAACTCAGTATCTGGTACATGTGTGGTAAAAGTTTACCAAATAAGCTGGGATTATTTTTTAAACCTGGCTTATTCTGTAAATTTGTTTTATGAAACAGGCCCCTGATCTCAAAGATTTTAAAACCAAACAGTTGACGACACTCACAATGCAGATATTTCCAAACTTATCCGCAGCAGCCATGGTGTCATAATCAAGCAGGCAGGCGGTTGTGACCCAACGAGGATATGTATCGTCGGCAAAGATGATGAGCTGGTTCTCGTTGCGTCTGTAGCGCACCCAGAACAGACTTTCCTGAACATCGGATACTATCACACGTTGCCCAATAGTGTGGATGCCAGTTACCAAATTAGGAACATGCTGCAAGAACAAGAAAAAGAGACTCAGGTTTCTTAGTTTAGCAAGTTGCACCTTTTTTTAAAGCTTCCATCAAAGGCATACAAAGACATCTCATAAGAGCAATACTTTCCACTTAGCTGCTTCTCAAATGTAACACTTTATGCCAGTGCAAATTACTTGTGTGAAAAATAATAAACTTGTCTGCAAGTTTATTTAACTTCCGTGAAGTACCCGACCACTTTTGTGGTCTGAGCTTCTGTTTCAGGGTTTTTCATGTGGTTATGCATCAACATCAAGTACTACAGTAGTGTGTCACTGATGTTACTTTCGTATTATTCAGTGTTTCAAAGAATAGAAAAATGCTTGTTCACTTCCTCTGGAATAAAAAAAAAAAAAAAAAAAAAGTGATTCTGCAACTTGTGATTCTTCACACCTTGTTTTCACACTTGCGAAGAAGTTTCTTCTTTCCCAAGTCATAGATGCGCAAGAGTTTGCCTACTCCAACCAACACTCGTCCCTGAAAGGGAGCAATAGCCAGGGGCACGTCCTCGACAGGCGTCTGTTAAACAAAAGCAATATCTAAATCAATTCAATTCCATATTTATTTTAAGAAGTTGACCAGAAAAGAACCATTTAACATATGGCTTTGATATGTAGCTGGGTCAAAACATCATTAGACATCACATAAAGTGGACCACACATTCACAACATGGCATTATTGGGCCACAGCCAGAACACCTACAATAAAAGAGTTGAATTTTGTGATTTGCTAAGCTTATTTGGATTTCTTAGGCACATTTAATGATTTGTGGGGAATTCAACATTGCTAAGCCCCCAGCTAACACATGGGACCAATCAGTTTCATGCAGTCATTTCCTGTTTCGCTCACCTTGTGTAAAAACTCCAGCTTGTCCCCACCTCCAACTAGACGATAGGTATAAATATAACCTCCACCAACAGAGCGAGGATTTAGTATCATATCTCTGGCAACACCCACCAACACATACCAATCATCGCCTCCATTGGAAAATCGACATACAGCCACACTGCAAAATACATAAAAAGAAACTAAAGTTAGCGAAAGACGTGGGAATAGAAGAGACAAATTTAATATTATTCTAAATTTAACGTTTAATTCTAAATTAAAGAGTCTTGAAACCCCCTATCTATTTCAGAGGTGCTTTTTCACACTTTGTTTGAAAAAGTTTCTGAAAATTCACTGTTGGTAAGGTGTGGGGGCAGAATGTGCAGAAAAAGGCAGAGACTGCATAAAAAGGGAGTTACAATAAGTGAATAAATACTGCTAATTTGCAAACTGACTACAGGTAATGTAAACACCGAACACACCTAATGTAAACACACACGCTCGCAAGATGGACATCGATGCTGAGAGCAACAGCTACAGCATTTCTGAGAGCTGTGTGGAAGTGGAGGACTTCTCACCAGAATGCCCACACTTGATCAAAAAGATGAAAGTGCAGGTCAACTGCCTTATCAGTTTGCAAACACTAGAATGCAAAGACAAACCTGATGAAGCGACAATAAAAGTGGAACTGGTAGCATTTTTATAAAAGTAAATTAACAATGAAGTTTATCTTGTAACACATGCCACATTTGTGCAGAAAGTAGGGATGACAGGAACTGGCACGGCACCTTTCTTTAAAAGATGACAATCCATGGAACCGGTTTCCATTAGTCCCCAGTTCACAAAAAACTGTCCGGTAAAAATGTTTCAGTACAAACATGTTTTTTTAGGACACTGCAAACCAGCAGTATGGCGTAAAGATTGGATTAGAAGAGTCCTTTGTCATGTATAATGTTACAAAGCTCATGAATAATGCCTAAAAGTGGGCGCTCAACAGGATGAGGTTTATGCGTAATGTGCAGCAACACATCTGCTATCAACTAATAAAATGTGTTGTGTTTGATGATGCTTTAAGAACAGATGGTCTGGGTAGAATAGTAAGGGAGTCTGCATTGTCCCGTTCAACATTTCTCACCTGAAAGCAGCCTCATTCTGCTCCAGCTGCACCAGGTCCAGTGTGTTTCCTTGGATGGGGTTAATCATGCGCACTAGTGAAGCCCACTGCCCAGAGCCTGCTTTAGGTGCCCCAAAGATGGCTTCTGGCAAGTTTTCGTTCAAGAAAGCTGCAGCCATTTCTGCAGCCAGCTCCCTTTCATCCTCTCCCGCTGCCTCCACCATTTCCTGCATAGAAGGGAATTTTTTAATTTGCATTAAAAAAAAAGAAATCTGCATCTTATTTTCAAATAACTGTCATTATTGATTGGGTGCTAACAGGTATACCACTCTATGTTGACTCTAAAATGGCTGTTGATATTTGCCACCATTCAGACATGAGCTGAGTGAGCTTAGGTCTGTGCTTGTGGAGGTCAGTCAAGTTCCTCCACACCAGAACCACTAAATCACTTGGTGCACAGGGGCATTGTCATGCTGGAATAGACTTGTGCCCTCCACAAACTTTTGCCACAAAGTTGGAAGCACAAATTTCTCTAGAATTTCACTGTATGTAGTAACATTACAATTCGTCGTCACTGGAATTAAATGGCCAAACCAAACCCCCTAATTATAAGTGACTGCCCGCAAACCTTTGGCCACATTGTATATAAGAATGTTTTCGGAACAATTTGCAGATAAACAAGAAAACTTCATGCTATGCAACACATTCTGAAGCAACCTTTTTACACCGCAGTTGCGGACTGTTTATTCTTGCTTGATATACTAAACTGTTGAAAGAACTGCATTAATTTGATTTATCTTTGAGGGACCACCACAGTAACCATGGCTTATTTCACACTGCTCGTCACTCGTCAATGTGGAATTACCCTTGCAAACATGCACTGTGATGAATTAACCACAAAACGGACATGACAGAATACTTCTGACAAGAAAGCAATGACGTTTTGCCTCAGTTAGTGATTAGATTGGGAAAACGAGCATACGAGTCAGACAGGAGAGAGAGGGGGAAAGAGTGAGAGAATAAAGGGAGATAAGGAAAAAAATTCCAGGGGAGATGAAGAGAACCATTGTTTCTTAACAGCACCAATTTCACTGACCTCAGCCATCTGCTGCTTGCGCTGTGCTTTGGTGGCTTCAGTGTAGGCATTGTGGTCAGTTTCGATCAAGATCAAGTTATTCGTCTCTGGGTGGATGACAAACTTGCGAGGCGTGTACTGCAGTGGGAATGCCACCTGGTTGAAGATGGCACCCAGTTTCTCAAGAGCCAAAATCCTGAGGGAGAGATGAGACGTTTAGAAAGGCATGCAGTAAATTTAAAGGCAGAGCAAAAACATTAAGACAACAGTTACAGATTGGATTACTTATTGTAGCCATAAAAGCCCAAAATCACTTGTTTCCTGGCTATACTTTGACAGACTCATGCTTGTGCTGATAAAACGACAGCTGATCTGAAAGGCATCGCAAAATAAGAGGTTGATATCTACAAAAAGGGCAATTGCTACACAAACAGGAAGTTTTTACTGATTTTACTTTGACTAATCAAAACAAATAATCCTGCCCAAAGTGGGATGTCATGCAGCATCAAGCCAGTAAAAACATTTAGGGAAGAGTGAGCTCCACACAGTGACTTGCTAACAATCCTCAAACTGAAGCAAATATTTACTCAAGTTAATCTCACCTAAACTGTCAAGCTACATCCAGGCCGTATTTTAGAAAATAGAAAATAGAAAAACTAGTAAGGATGGAAACTTTAGGACCAAGATTTGCTTCATTCATGCACTTTTAATGTACACCTAAAACTATGAATATTGGATCACTGATCGAGTAGGAAAACATACATCACAAGAAACCACTACAGGAACTGATATATGAAGCCAACCACAATATACTTGACATTAATGTTGTCACAAACCTGCAAAAATTCTACAAAGCTAACATTCTGAACTGTATATACACAGAATGTGTGTTTACCTCAGTGTGTTGGTGGAAATGGCAACAATACCCTCTGGACACTGTTCAGAGGCAAACCCTGAAGCATATTCCAAGGTTTCATATGACAATGGGGTCAGGTGGAAACGAGACTGGTATGAGTAACTCAGCCAGGAACGACTAGACATGGCCAGAACCTGGACAGTGAAAGGTCATGTAATGAGGTCAGCAAATTAGCAAGCTGTACAATATTGCAACTGACAAAATTTTTTATTTCACTTACAGCTTCTTGGGCCTGCATCCGGACTCTGAAAAGCTTGACGGGACGAGAACCAAGATACCGAGTTCGAGTATCAGACAGGTCCCCGGTCACTGGATCCAAAACAGTGCGCAGTAACACACCATTCTACAAACAGAGGCGATTATTGTAAGAAAGAAGAAATGGATTGTCTGGTATAGTCATTTCAAGTCACATTGTAGCTTTAATGGTTTCCCTTCAAAGCTCTTGTCCCAAATGGCACATTTGAAGCATTTTTCTTTCAAAAATTAAAATGGATGAGTTGTTTTGCTGTAGGTTTACGTTTTTGAAATTTACGAAATCAAGGATGTGTGCCTTGCTCAAAGGCAAAAAGGTATAAAGGAAAATCTTAATTTCCCATTTCAATAGCGGCTGTGTAATCAAGCAAGCTCAAGAGTTTCTAACCTGCAGGCCAATGTTGAGGTATAGAAAGCCAATGGTGCCCTTTTCTCCCAGCTCATCCTGTTTTTCCACTCCACCCATCTCTACAATACAAAGAGACTCTGGCTGGGCGGGAAGAGCCTGCATACTCAACGGCTGAAGACAGTCCTGTGCAACAAAGAGATTACACACTTCACTCAAGTTCAGTGGGAACAGTGACTACGATATTCTTTTAACGTCCAAGTCAGCTAACCAACTAAAGAAGAGCAAACTGTAGCTTACGGATGGATCCAGGGAGATGATGCGGACTGTATTGTCCACCAACCCAACAGCCAGGAAACGGGAACGCTGTTCACCTGGAGGCACATTTGCCAAACTCATGCACACCACATCTGCTGACATCTCCTTCCTCTCAGTGTATTCATTCAGCTGCCCAGACTGTAAAGAAAGAGAACTCTTAATGAAAAGAGACATTCAAACAACAGATAAACATTCAGGTGACAACACAGAACAAAATATGCATGTTCGCCAACATACCGGGTCCATCTCAAAGTAGACAAGTTCTCCTCCAGTTAAAGCAATGACCACCTGCCTCTGATTGACAGCACATCGGACAATTGTCTTCTTCCCCGGAGTCTTCCATTCATTCACTCTCTTATCTGCACGTATATGACGGATACCATCTGGATAGACCTGTAAAGATCCAAAAGATTAAGCAAAACCCATTAGAATGAGAAGGATCATTAAACATAACCATTTAATATAACTTTTGAAAATAAACAAATTTGGTTGTGTCATTTACTCATGTTATTCCAAATCTGTATGAATCATGTTCTTCTGCTGAACACAAAAAGTAACCCACATTCTTCAAAATACAATTCTTTTGTGCTTAGCAAAAGACAGACAATCACAGCTTTGGAATAACCAATAGACTGTTTTTTTGGGTAAACATTCACTTTAAAAAAGAAGCAGAAAAAGTTCAATGGAGTATTATTATGCATGCATGTAAGTCAGAGAGATGTCACTCACTTGTACAAGCGCATCTTCTCCAAGCAACGAGCATGACAGGGTGGGTGTTGTCCCTAAGAAACCAGAGTCTGTCACTTCTTCCACAGTCTCGCCAATAGAAAGCACCAGGGTGGCATTAACGAAGGACACAATGATGTAGGCATCAAACTCATCTGTGAAAAGAAAACCCACAATTCTCTGGTTGGAAACTTGCCAAATGTAGGCTCATTTGCAACCATAAAAGGAAACCAATACCTAAAAATAGTCACAAATTCATGTTAGGGTTGGAACAGACTAATCCTTCACATTTATCAACCAGCATGCTGAAAATATGTCTGTGCATCATTATGAAAACAAGCATTTTATCTTAAGTGACTGAAAACAGATGAGAAAGAAAATACAGGTGTACAGTATTCTTAAATCTGCAGGCATTTGGTGTTTAAGAGACAGCAGTCTACAAAAACATGCTGTCTGTCATTAACGGTAAACAAAGAACAAATGAAACTTACTAATCTTGACAATATCTTTAACAATTTGAATTAATAATAAAACTGAAGTGTTTAACTTAATTACAGTTTCTGTAGGCCACCTAAAATTTGGTTTAGTTGTATCTTTTATGCTATTGCTAATTGATTAGTTTGTTCCCATTTTATTATAGGCAAAACTTCCTCTTGTAGGCTTAAGCGTAGGCTGCTGAGTTTTCCCTCATGTTATTTAGCTGCAACAGAATACTTTGTAAAAAAAAACAAACTTCAATATAACAAATAAGAAATGCCACATACATTATTTTATACAATCAAATTTACAAACATTGCATTTTCATGTAAATAAATTTCATTTTTGCAATAACAATTGAAAAATTTTACAATCCCACCAAAATCTTTTATATAATTTAAAAACATTAAAAAACCTGGAGTAAATGAACAAGGCCCTACTGAGAATGAGACCATAATTCGTTATTATTTGCATGCCTCTTACAAAGCTGTACAGTCAAAATGAAACTTATTCCCTCAACCACTCCAGTACACAGACCACAATATAAACCTTGCAGAGCTCAGGCTGCATGCACTGGCCAAAAAAAAAAAAAATTAATAGCGAATCACATGATTTCAGAGAAATATCTGGCTGACAGTGACTGTGAGGCCAACTCTGCATGCCAAGCAAACATTGATCTAGTAGAATATGACTCGGTAAAAAGCCCTTACAAGTGAGAGCATGCTGCAAAACTGATTTTTTGCTTCAAGGGGAGATTCTAGGATGTACTTGTCTATTCATGTAAGCTCTTTAATCTTTAACCAACTTAATCAAGAAATCAGCTTGTGTGGTCCTGCAGCACTCTGAGAAGTTAATAAATGGCATTACTACGTATTCTGACGCATTTAACCGAAACGGTGTTTCATACATTCCTACGTAATTTCCTTCCTGTCAGGAAGGTGACTTTGCGGTAGTGACATGTCTAAATACTTTTATTTTCCCTCCATTAAAGTGCTTGCAGAAAAATCACTTTATACATGTCTGCATAATTCATGCGAATGCGCGCGCGCACACACACACACACACACACACTAAATTAACAGGTCTTTTACCTTCCACATGTCTTCTGACAGTCCACACAGCATTGGGGTTACCTGGCAGTTCAGACACAGCCATTTCTGAAACCTGAAATAGCATGCATTCTTTAACACTTCAAAACATAAATAGACTGTGGAAAAACCTATAATGTAAACCATGAAACCACATAAAGTGCGAAGGATGACTTAATGCAGTGGGTGACAAATTTCCATTTTGCAAGCATGTTGTGAAAGCTGTCACGGAAATGCAACTCCTAGCAACACAAACCTCCAGTCCATGTCTCAAAACCCTCAGTGTAGATCTGGGTCCTCTGCCACATGCCACATACAGCTGTGGGGTGTCTTCATTAGCCAAATCAGCAATCTGCAGAAGTTCCGAAATAAAATCAACACTACTTAGTCAGGAATTTTGAAGTAGCATTTCTTCATTACATAAGTGAACGGATACAAAAGAGGACAAAAAATAAGATGTTTATATGCTCAATTACCCATTCTGATGTGACTAAACACTCTCCCAGCAGTTCTATATCACATTCATCCAAACAGTGATTCATTCTTAAACTAATCTGTTCTCATTCCAACTTGTAACCCTGCTTCTGTCAGTAATTCCTAGCTTGAGTGCGAGCACAAATACAAATGTATTAATCTTCACTGCAAAATACACAATCACACACCTGGCAGGACATGATGGGAGAAAGATTTTCTTGTTCGTCGACCAGCACAAGGTTCTTAAGGGGACGAGGTTGGAAAAAGAATGTGTCTCCCTCCTCCAAAGGCATGGCAGAGGAAAACTCAGGCTCCTCGTCATCATCACCCAAGTGGGCGATCTGATACAGGTAGCTAAGAAACAAACAAACGTTTTGGATTCACACCAAGGCCATGTGTACTACAGTGCAGATGAATGAAAAGCTTTAGGTCAAAGAGAACCCAAAACAAGTATGGTTACACGGACACTTAGTAGGCTTCAGGTAACTGAAACTACAGCACCCACATTCCTCCTTCTTATTATCAGCAGTCATCTAGGTAATACACCGAAACTTGGGGAAATGCCACCAAATCTGAGGTATTTAGTTATTTTGGGTGAATGAAAGAATGTGCAAGAGAGAAAAGTCACTTACTGGTTTCCAAACTCTGTAGAAACAAATAAGAAGCCAGTCTTTAAAACACACATGGCTGCAGCCACTGGGATGGTATCAAAATACTTCATCCTGATCTCGGTAACCTAAAATATTAAAAGTAAAAAAGAAATTTAATCCAAATCACTTTCCAGGATTTTAACCTCATGTGTATTCTGACACCAGCTCTCACTCCTGTTTATTGGAAACAACCAATGTTATATTACAGCTTTCACTTTAATACGTTCCTTGTAAGCTTTATTAAGAAACCCACTAAGCAATGCTGCATTCCATGCAGTGTCAGACATTGGAAGTGTTCTGCAGGCGTTCAGAGTAGGGCTGCAACTAACAATTATTTTAATCCATTAATCTGTTGATTATTTTTATTAATCAGATAAAAAGAAAAATAAACAAGAAAAGCATTAATTTCTAACCCTTTATTCAAAAACAGAAATAAAATATTTAGAAAGTGCCCAAACAATGTTGCTCCTTGAGCTGTTAGATTATTAGTCAAATAAAAATGGACTAACAAAAAACATACACGTGTATGCTTTACATCTGCCAAATATATAGACTTCATTTGAAGCTTATTCATTAAATAAATACCATCATTGTAGTAAGTGCAAGGTTCATTTATACACCACATTTAAACACCTTAAGCTGACCAAGTGCTATAAAAGAACTTTAACATTAAATGAAAAAGTACAACACACAAATATATTTGTCAATAATAACCTATATGAGACAAAGCACAGAATATACACTGCAAAAAATGCTTTTCTAACTTCCAAATATCTCAAAAGAATTTTGAGCCCAGTTCGGTCTAAATATCTTTTTTTTTGACATTTGGACTGGAAACAAGACAAAATTGCTAAGTAAGAAAAGCTTTAATTGCAGTGTATCAATACATGACAACAGATTGAAAAAAGAATGGTCTAAAAAAGGCGAGTGAATAAAAATGTGCCTTTAGTCTTGCAATGCAATGTGACTATAGCACCCTGCTTTACTACTGTCATGCTAGATAACAAGTAAACACCAGCACCAGAAACATTACGTTCCTCACTTGAAAACAGAACAAAAGCCATGTCGCTTTTGCATATTTTGCAGTTAACACACTTTTTCTGTTTATTTAGTGACACACCTTGGATGACTTAGGTCGCACGGATTGCTCTGCCTCAGCCATGTATCTTTCCTCTACCTCTTTTTTTTTGCTCTGCCCTGTCTATGAGGCACCGCATAAGTGTGTCTCCGCGTCACAACAAATCAATTATGAAATTCATTGCCAACTCTTCTAGTAATTGATTTTTATCGATTTAATCGATTCGTTGTTGCAGCCCTAGTTCCGAGATTTTAACAGTATTTTACACATCTTTCCAGGGTTTCTGCAGGACTTTAAGACTCAAATGTAAGACTTTTTAAGACCTGCAAAAATAAAATGAATACCATATGAGCGGGGGAGGGTAATGTCTACAGAAACAAAGATAAACTTTACCTATCATACATAACCATTTGAAAGAAAATTGATATCAAAATTATAATATTAAATTAAACAATTCTTATTAACAAATATTTTTATACTCAAAATAACATGAATTAGGGGTGTGTGTTACTGACCAAAAACAAAAACTGTATCTTGATATTTTCTGGGATTTTATTTAACAATAATTAGACAATAGTTTGCTAAAAGTTATTGTGTGATATTTTAAAGACTACCGTGGATATTTTTAAATTCTGATATTTTTTAAATTCTTCATATTTAGTTCACAGCGATAGAAATTAACCTTTCCCTGTAAGTTTTATGGGCATTTTTACCTTTTCACACTTTTTTTTGTGTATATCATCTTTTGAATCAAATTTTTTTTAAATCTTGGCTCTTATCAAGCAATTTACACCTAAAACTTAAAAGTTTTCAAACATTTTTAAAACCTAAAACATTGAAAAAAGATATTTTAAATATAAAATTAAAACCGCCAGTAGGAGGCAGCATGTCACTGTTAAGTGAGTCAATGCAATTGAACTGAATCATTTAAAAGTAGATTCATTCAGAAAGAAAATGCAGTCAGAGAAGCAAAACAATGGGGTGGCTGTTTAGAACTATTTTTTGTTGTCAAAATAGAGCAAATCCAGAAAATGTGGTGTATTATGTGGTTAATATGAATTTTTTGTTTCATTGAACTGTTGCATAAAATCATTTGTAATCATGCTGACTTTAGTAGAAAAAAAAAACTGCACTCTTCATGTAATATTAACTATATGTTATAAATACAGGCAATACATTTTACCCCCATATCTTAAACACTGTGAATCATGCAGTGAAAAGTGAAAAAATGCCCCATTTGCACTTCTCTTTAACACCTTTGTACATCTACGAAAAAGAAACGGATGACCCGGTTCTGTGCACTTACCATTTCCTCATCAGTTTCCAGAGTAACCTTAAAGATGTCTCCCTGTTCTGTCTGGGCTAGAAAGAAAAACATGGATTTGGTCTTGTGGGTAGCAGAGCAGACAAAGATCATGCCTCGCTCAGGATCATCAAGGTCATTCTGAAAGAGAAAAGCGCTGTGGTCACAACTCACATCTGTGTTTAATTTATTCTGAAAACACAACGACTGAGAACTAAACAACCATACGAGGTCGAAACGAATACTAGGATCAGAGATCTTTGTGTGTCTCCAGTTAAATAGTCAGAGAAGAGACATGAAAAGCTCATCATTTCAATACTAATTGCCGTTTAGACTTCTCAAGGTGATGTTTAGTTGATTGTGCTCAGAGAACCACAAAGGGGAAGACCCCACAAACTCACCCTTCTACGTGGGATTGGGCAACGGATGTCTGGTTGGTCCCCAAAGTTTTTGTAGGTGATATAGTTCTCAGAGCAAATGAGCACACCGCTGGGACCATCCGAACCACCAGGAACTACAACGCAGAAGGGAAAAGGTCAGATTAACACAAATTCATAAGACACCTTGCTATATTTTTCTCCTCTAAAAGCAAAATGTTCTTTGCCGAGTCCAGGAAGATCAGATATCAAAACAATCTCTTCATTAAACAGTCAGAGAAGAGACATGAAGATATTCATCATTTCTGACACAAAGCAACAAAGAACATTATTTGTGATCTACTGTTCAATGTCTGGAGGGTTTTTGGAAGAATTCTCTTATGCCCATCAAGGCTGCATTTACTTAAATTATACAATAAAACCATATAATATTGTATACTAATATGGTGAAACTTTAAATGTTTCAATATTTTCACATTTATTCTTGTGATGAAAAGGTTCTATTTATAGCAGACATTACTTCAGAGTTCAGTGTCACATGATCCTTCAGAAATCAGTCTAATATAAAAACTTCCCGCTAAAATTTTTTAGTTTTTTTTAGGACAAAATCTTTTGCAAATGTCTTGACTGTCACTTTTTTAAATTTAACATTCGCTTAAAAAAATATATTTTTTAAAGAAATTATCACTTTTTTTTTTATCGCCTCAAACGCTAAATGACAACTATGTTGCGCTAAAGGTTTAGCAACTTGCGAATCCTTATTTAACATCTTGACCTTCTAAAAAGATCAGAACCTGTGATGAGGAAGTTGCCGTGCTCCTCCAGTGCCTCGCTGTACTTGCGCACCACATGGTTGAGACCCAAGTCCAACTCATAGAAGGTCAGAGTCTGCTGCGTGTTTGCCGCAGCCTCTCCGGTAGGATCGTTATCTGCCTCCTGCAAAACCATTTAACACTATGAGTTAGAGACATGTCACCTAGCTGATTATACATGTAAAACAAAGATGAAATACTATCATGGCATTGGCTACATGCAAAAACGCCCCAATCTGTAAAGAATCTGTGTTCCTTATACAGCTAACTGCTTGTGTACACATCCTAGGCAACTTAGCGTTGGTCAGGCCACCAATGTGAATAATATTCCCCCACTAGCTCAGTGGTTCAATCTTTTTGACTCAAAAGGTCCAACCCTTTCCAACACAATACTCAAAGACATTCCTTATATAGACTAAGATACTTCTGATCAGCATTTTCATTTAGATTCAAATTTCATACAAAATGAAATATTTTATATACTTTTTAAATCATGTTGCAGTCTTTTTGGGAGGATTCAGACGCTAGCCCTTTGGTTGAAAACCAATGCACTACGAGAAAGACACTGACCTCATAGTCCATCTCCAGGCAGGCAAACATTGGGTTCTCAAACCCCACATCCACACCAACCACATGGTAAACAAGTGTATTAGCCTTGTGGGCCTCTAGAGGGGAGGAGATGGTAAGGCGGGCAGCTGCATCTCTGTTCAGGATGTATACCAACTTCTGCTTCTCTATGGCACCTGGGAAAATGGAATGTGCAAGACATTTTGTGTTAAATTTTCAGTTCAAGAAATAGTTCACCCCAAAATAAAAATCTGCAGATAAAGTACTCGCCCAAAGACCAGCCATGATTTATAGGGCTTGTTTCTTCATCAGATTCACAATACTTCCTCTGAAGTGAATAGGTACCGTCAGAATTAAGCCAAAATACTATTCAATAATGCATCTTCCACTGGAGAACGTACATTGTCTGTTACTCTCAAATCAAAACCCCCAATTGCTTTGGATCATATTCACTTATGAACAGAGCTTGATTTTTCTATGGACTCAGAAGAGACGATGCTTTACAATAAGGTGTACTTGTTAACATTAAGTTAGTTAATACATTAACTAATGCATTTATTACAGTACTTACTCATCTTTGTTAACATTAGGTAATAAAAATACAACCATTCATTGTTAGTTCATGTTAGCTTACAGTGCATTAGCTAACGTTAACAAACAACTTGTGATGTTAATAATGGATTATTAAATGCTGAAATTATCAAATAGGTTTTTACGCTCGCATGAGGTGGTTTTGCAAGCCATTCGAAAAGAGTATTTTACAACGGAAAAGGGGTTTTCGCATTTACAGGTCACATGGCATATGTAAAAAGTCATATGATCATTCTTAAATGTATTATAACCTCCAAGGAAACACTTAATATGTGCTCCCTCAAGAGTCTTTAATCTTTTTTCAGCAAATTTTCATTTTTTGCTAACAAATCGTTTTACTGCTATCCTAAAGCATATCAAACGGCTACCACCTTGCAATCTTTACTACACAGATTCTGTAGCTTTACCTATCATAACAGCTCTGCCCTTTGGGTCCACAGCGAGGAACTGCCCTGGCACAATACGTCTGCAGCCGCTCTTGCCGAACGTCTCCTGGTGAATCTTTTCAAACATGTTCTTGGAAGGATGGTACTCCAAGATCACAATTCGGCCAGAGTCACTTCCAACCACAACATAGTCTATTACAAGGTGAGAGATCCATAATGAATGAATAAATCTCTTTATACGATTACGCAAAACAGCTATTTGAACCAATCTACTCGCCTTTAGTTCCACCTGTCAACCTGAAAGCCATGAGTGATCGGATAACACCAAAGACCTCCATAGTAAGCAGCGTGTGGACCTTTCCAGTGTTGGCATCAGGACGCAGCAGTTCCAGGATTTTCCCACGGGAAACAACAATCTCCTGCTGCTTCGTTCCTAGTTACAAAAAGAATTTAAACATCACGTGTAATGCTCCAGAATAAAACTAATCGCTGGTCTTGCAGTGGTATACCTGAGAAGTTTCCATGGATGGCATGGGAGATGCCAGTTGCTCGCTGCAGGGTCAGATTGTACAGAAACATGGCTGCTGTCACTGGACCTTCAGGCTCAGGACAAAGAGCTTAACCAGCACCTAAAAGCAAATCATACAGAGACTGCATAAGCATCATACAGACGACAGCAAGGCAAAAACGTATGTTATTGCATCTTATTAGCACAGAAACATTACGCATAAAGCATGGTATTTATACGAAATTCTTCCCATATATGGTCTTATGCTTTAAAATGCTAATAATAAAGTATGTTGGAGTTCAAACACAAGGTTTACGTAAACATTTTGTATCTTAATTAGCAGCTCTATGGCGAATCATATTCATGTAGGACAAACAGAACTCTGCAGCGAGGGCAAGCTGGACCCTTCGTCGAATTACAATGTTACAATGCATAAAAAAACTCGCTGAATACGTGTTCTTGTAACTTTACATCATGTAACACAAAATAAACACATAATCTACTGCAAACTGTGCTTGAATTTGCAAGCGCTAGTCGGTTTCCATTCATCATTAGCCGGACGGCTAACAAACTTCATAGTCAGAATAAAGGTTATTACAATAATTTCTACAAATTCATTTTTGTCAAAGAAAGAAATGTGTATTATTTTCGAAATATATTAAAACTATTTACCCAATTAGCAAGCAGGATGTTGTCGATATCAACCAGATGGTAAACTTTTATATTTCATTGGCCTAGTCGCTCGTTATTTCAAACGGCGCTGGAACGACAGAGGGCCTCACAGTCCTGTGGCGCACAGCGCTATTGCCCAAATACATGCCTGAGCGAAAACATCGCCCTCAAAAAGAGAATTGGTAGAGACGTGCTGTAAAAATGATGGGTTTCATATTTTTAAGCAATATTCTTTTATTCCATTCTAACGGTTATGTTTGACTGCGAGACAACAAAGAACGGGTTTTGTAGCCCACATTTACCACGTTAATCCTAAAGTGCATATTTACTGTTATTACAATAAAAACAGCAGCGTATTAAAAAATGGTATCACATTCTTTTGAAAATAAAATAAGTTTCCCCACAACAGCTGTATAACTATTATTATTAATATAACTAATATAACTATTAACTATTAACTACTATTACTACTAATTATAGGTTGCATAAGCAGCAAACAGTCGAAAAATACTCGATTGCAGATCTAATTACATGCTATTTTTTCTGTCA
>JAUMHI010000063.1:12407963-12421998 GCA_032359435.1 Enteromius unitaeniatus | reverse complement strand
AATTATAGGTTGCATAAGCAGCAAACAGTCGAAAAATACTCGATTGCAGATCTAATTACATGCTATTTTTTCTGTCATTTTAGCTGTATAAAAATATTTTGAAAGAATGTGCTCGAAAGTTTACTCTTTTAGTGACAGTAGCGTCACTGTAGTTCAAGTCGCGTGTAGAAGCATCGCCACAAGGCGGCAGTATTGCATTAACCGAGACTTGTTTGGTTTCACATTTAGGATTCATTGAGATTGCCACGTATTTAAACCATACGTGAGGGAGTATAACACATGTATATCTGTGGTATAACAACCGTTCGACACCGTCAATATTATAAAAAGTCATTTATGTGTCTGTTGATTGTACAAAAAGTTTTTTTTTTCTTTCAGAACAGAGATTGCATTTAACATCAGATATGTAAAGACGAGAATTATCTATAATGATGCATTTATATATATATATATATATATATATATATATATATATATAAATATATATATTATCTTTGTGGACAGTTTGAATTTATAGTTCATCCTGAATCACAGCACTTAGCGGTCTGCTGTGAATACCAGCTGTTCCAAATGCATCATGGGAAATGTAGTTTAAAAAGCTACTGGACTCTCACGAAGCACCTGACACCACCTCACACCACTTTTCAGGTGTTGCGTATATAAATACACAATAAAAAAATTATTTGGGATTAGTCGTTCAAATAAATGTACAAACAAAATACCGGGTCCCAGTTTAGCGATTAATCATTTAAAGAACTACACATCCCAGTAGACCGTTAACGCGATTGGAGAATATGGGGTGAGGGTGTCTTGTTGAGGGGGGGCAGCACACACGGACTACACGCAGCATTGTGAGAATTACATTGTTGCACATTATCCAAGGGCTTAGAGACGATAAAATACCAAACAGCGGGATCAAATCCTATTGCACTTCTGCATCAGAATATTACGTGGACGCTGGAAACGACTACCGGCAGAGAATTGATGTGAATAATCATATGGAAGCTGAACGCTGTTCATTTAGTGCAACATCTACAACAGTCTGCAGAAATTTACATTCCAGAGAGGAGGTGAAGTGGGTGTCTTTACATCCCAAAACTGCCCCAGCTTTAAGAATACATCATGATGAAGGGTTATGCATCCTAAGAGGCATTGCAAGGTAAGAGAAACACGAGCATCATCAAATTTGTCAATTGTGTCCATTGTGTGAAATATAACCTGTTGTGGTGATATAATTGTGATGTGGTTTTCGGTCCATTAATGTCTCACCCCTCCTGTTTTATTTTTAAAGCAGATTGTGTAGCTAGAGTGGTCCCTGACCCGCATCATGCATAGAGGCACTCGCAAGGGACCCGTGGCTTGCCCCTTTGTGTCCAAACCCATCTCATTTATGTGAGGGTCTCATTCCACTCTGAACCCACCCTTACCGATCTGCCAGCGTTGCTTAGATACAGGAAAGAAAGAGGGGTAGTAAAGGATTTTCTCGGGGTTGATGTGATGGGGTGACCTAATCAAGTCTTTGTCTCATCCTTATGCAGTTTGTTCAGACCAGACACAACTCAGCTCAAGATGTGGATGTAAACTCAATAAAGTGAAATCAAACAAGCAGTATGTTGACCTGAAAGACCACCAACATTTATTAAGGATCTATTAACCCATCCTGTTTTCCCTTTATCAGGGATGCTTATGGCAAAAGTGCAAGACTGTGTAGAAACAATATAATGTAACATTTTTAACATGACTGGAATTTAATCATCACTTGTGCATTAATAACCCATGATTTTCATAGCTTTTGGAGTTTTAGCAGACAGATATTTGCCATGCCTTTTTCAGCAAAGAACTACATGGTTAGATCAGTTATGACAGGTAAAATGGTTTTAAGATTGAAATACATTTTAATTTATCATATGTAAAAAAATAGATATATACTGAATAAGCTGCACCTATTTAAAACTATTAACTATTACATACTAAAAATACAAGATGATTCAAGTTATATATATATATATAAAATCAACTATAGGTCCTGACTGTTTAATCTTTAATTTAATTACATGTTTGTTTACCAGTATCTGAATTCTTATATACAGCATATGAAACAAAGAATTTTGGTACATCATCATAAGTGTCACATTTTCTCTAAGATTGGGGCCATTTTGTGGTGATTTAACTCCTATAATATCTCTCTGTAAACAGCTTCTGCGGCAAAACTTTTAATTAATTTCTGATTCTGTCATGACTTTCAGTTTGCCCTTTGCTAATTGGTCTCTTTTCAGTGACTGTATTTGAGAGGACAGTTGCTGTTTGGAGTAATTGCAGGACTATATCACTAAGACATTTTTAAACAGTGAGCTTCACAAATAATCACAAGAAATGGCAAGTAACACCTAAAATTTAGAAATATAAAGTAGTATTTTCTTGTAAAACATACTTTCATAACCTTTCCCCCATAAAAACATTCTAGATTTATTTTTCATATTGACACATTCGGTCAAAATAAATCTATTTTGCAGCTCACTGGGGTTATCAGTCCACAACAGAGCAAATGGCCAAGCTCGAGTTGAGTGCAATATGAGGAGTTAGACACCCGGTGTAAATTTTCCCTAGGCGTAATGGAGGACCATCCTTTTCTTATTATATCTGCTGCGACATTATGCAGAGCGACTCAGTGCTGAAACCATATAATGAATAAATCATCGCATTGAATATTTTAATCACCTGACGTGTTTCTTAAACATGCATGTCCTTGAGCGGAAATTACAGTTTGAACTACTCAAATGTCACTTAGGTGTAAAAGAGAAGATACAGAAAAGACCTTTACGTATTGAGATAGACTGTAAACTTGTCTTGTTTGAGCAACTGCTCTATTTGACAGATGTTCATCATCTTCTGTAACTAGGCTAACATAGTACCTGGGGAATTTCAGGAGCCAGCAGAAGTCCTGCTGACTTAGCCTTAACTAGGTTAACGCTGCGTACAGTGAGCACGCTGTCAAAGAGTCACAAATTAGAGCTTTTAAATAGGTTACTCGATGGGAAACCTTTTTCAATCAGTATTTAAATTGGTTAATTCAGAGCTTTGACAGCAGGGTTACCTGAAATCCTCCTCTATCAAGCTAAATAACTCAACTCAGCATTTATAGTTACAACACTTGCACTTTACTGTTACGTTTTCGTCTTAATTTGCAGATCACATGGATTGTACAGAAAAAAAAATAGGGCACCTGCTGCTGAACACAGTAGAGTTGTCTGTAGATCTGTATTCTTATTTGTGTGTGTGTGTGTGTGTGTGTGCATGAGTTCTCTGGGTTTCTCTTTCCCTGAGAGACCTGCTCCCAAACCCAAACAGATGGAAGACGTTTCTTTTAGATGCTCATCATATCAGATCACTGAAAATGTAATGGTTTTTACGAACAGTAACAGTCCCAAAATATCTTTTTGAGTTCAGACTAGACAGGAAGGAAACATGACACTCTCAGTTCTCATTCTTTAACCTTTGTGCTGTGCCAAAAATCCTAATTTGTCATTCCCTTTCCTAAATGATCGGCCTTGTAAATCTTTCATTATGGTATATTATTACCAAATCTTTGATTCAATATTTCATCAGCTTCTTTTCTTTTAATTATTACAGGTTTGGTATTTCTTACCGTAACTAATTGGTTTTAGGCCTCATTGATCTGAGCTTATAATGTGTGGATTATTTTGGTGGTGTTCACTCAAAAACTGCTATTTAAAAGAAAACAAGTCAATAAAAAGATTTGCTAATAATATAATGTGCAATTGATAAGCTGATATGTTTTTTGTAGGGTGGTTATGTTTGACCAGGAACACTATATAGTGCACAAAAAAACCTTTAGATAAATTTGCCAGTTCACACTCAAAAACTCTGCTAATTAAAAGAAAACCAGTAAATTTCAAAGATTAAATCCAATATTTAGGAATATTTACATGTTTGTTTTCTATTAGAACAAGTTTGGTTTGTTATTGGTACTAGCTGATTGTAGGCCTTATTGAGCTGAACTTATGCACCTCGGTTTGTGAAGAATTTGGGAAATGTTCACTCAAAAACTGTGCTAATTAAAATAAAACAAGTCAGTTTATTAATATATAATATTGAATGTAATATTTGGTAATGATATAACAACATAAGACATTTATAAGCAGTTTTGTTTGGCATGTTTGACCAAGAACACCAGAAGTGTAAAAATGTGTCAAAATCCTCAAAAAGTAAAAAAAATTATCATAATTGTGGGTTATTTTGGTAGTGTTCGCTCAAAATGAAAAAAGAAAAGGTACAAAAAATCAAAACATTTTAAAAGGTGTGAGAGAGGTTATTGGTTTTAGTCCAAAGTGTAACATTGCCTAGCATTTCGGTTTTGGGAAAAAGGAAAATCCGAGTCAAAATGATTAAAAACACAACATGAAGGTTAAGCACATAAGATTGATTACGTTATACAGCAGTCTGACTTTGAGCAAGCACACTCATCTGTAGCTTACCTCATTTGCTAATTGTAAGTTAATCCAAATTAAATGTTAACAAAATAGCTGTAGGGTTTATTTTAATTTTGGAAACTGACCGATTTTGGAAAGTTACAATAGGCGATGTACAACCTTTCAATCTGTCATTGCACTACATCTGGATATAGCGTGAGCAACATTTGAGCGTGGTGGTGAAGTAAGGGTTGACTGTGCCAGTAATGTTGTGTTCTGGAGCCAGTGTTGCCCCTGGTTTTCCTCTCGATCGATGGGCTCTGCGACAGGCCTTGGCATCTGGCCCCAGTCTAGGTGGCCTTAGAGGATCTCTACTGGATGAGTGAAGGAGAGAGAGAGACATCTCTGAGAACCGGGGAAGAAATACTTTGTCACACAGAGAAAGTGATGAAAAACATAATTAAAAGAAGACGGCACAGAAAGAATGATGGAGAGATGGCCACAGTAGGCTGAAAGAACATCTTTTTCTGTACTTGCCAAATAGAAAGAGATACTGTAGATAGAGGTACAGCCACAGATGCATGGATAATTCATGAATATGCTACAGGGACTCAGCAAGGAGATGTGAGGCGTCACACTTGTGCAACAGAGACAAGGTCAGTGAGGAGCAGGGTAATTGAGGTCAGGTAGACCACCTATTGTATTCATTTTTTGGGCTTTTAAGAAAACTTCGTAGTTTAAATCACTGCAAAAAAAAAGTGATACACCATATTAAAATAATGGCAAATACAGATAAGATGATAATTGTTTCTAAATCACTATTAAAATGATATTACATTACACAAGTATATAGGTTTTAAGTTATTTTAACGCTACAAATGATATGCATCACAACATAATGTACAGGATGAAAATGTTGTTTTAAAAGAAAAAGCATTGAGTTATTTATGGTTTAATTTTAAAGAATATTCCTGGATACATTTCGACAGTGAATTTTAAGCATAAACCTTTTGTTCGGCAGTCAATATTTGCAATATTGATAGGTCGCTTGCTTCACCTGTGCTGATGCCAGAAATCAAAGTCAATGTTCTTGAATAGGACCTTATACCCAAAAACACACACACACACACACACACTAGAGCCTGAAGCAGAGATGGGGGTGCTGAGTCAGACACTTGGACAGCTGCAGCTGTTAAGAACTCCCACGGCACACAAACACAAATTTCTGGTGAGGCAGTTTATGAGAGAATAAGACATGGTGACTGTACCATCCATCGCTGCTGTTATAAACGGATCTCTTCTGCTTCTCCTATACAAGCGTTTGAACTCCTAGTTGTGTGTGATGTGTTTCTTGCTTCTTTGAGATGATTTCTGCTCTGATTTCCATTCTAAGATAGAGAGCTACAGAATTTCCCAGATCCATGAGAGCTGTTCTTCAGCATTGTAGCGATGTCTCTGTGGCCTGTCATGGTTGCTCATAATAAACCAGCTTCTGCTGGACATGGAGGACATGACTGGTGGCATCCCCTGTGGATCTGGTTTGTCAAGAAAGGCATGATGAAGGGTCAACAGTTGCTCCAAGAGAATGCAACTCACTGTCTTGGGGCACAAATACAACTCAAGTGTTAGCAGTATGCTGTTAACTTCTCCAGTGGGTCCTCAGGGCAGTGTCCCAGTTAGCATGGATATTAAATATATTCTTAAAAGAGTTAAAAGAAAGTGTTTGCAACTGTCAAATCAGATGGCATGAAATGTTTTTAGACGCTTTTTATCTATGCCCAAGATAATTATGACATTAAGTTAATCAGGCAGAAACTTGTTTGGATGAGTCAAAATAGCACCTAAGGTTATATCTAGTTTTACTATCATGTTAGGTGCACAAGGCTTGATTAATTCTCCCTTGAGAGGGTATAAAATAAGACACAACAGAAAAAAAGAATGAAATAAAAATGAGGTAGCCAGTATTTCCTCAGAGGCAGGATATGAAATAAACACGACTGAAGCTGAAGGCTATACATAAAATGAATTTGAGACTTGAATTTGATTAGAGAGGCAGGCATCTCTCATTTCATTTTCCGTCATTTTAGTTTGAGGCTTGAAGCTCAAGTGGAGTGAAAGGTTACTGTATTTTTTGTGATTAGTGTGACTCAGATAAAGCTATGAGACGTTTTTGCGATGCAGAAACTGTAGCCATAAGGCACTTTGGTTAAAAAAAGTTTAATTTCACCTGACATTTTCAAATCAAGTTCTGTATTGTGAGCTCAGTTTGGGATTATTTATAATAAATCTGAAGAATGATTGATGATGAACACCAGTATTAAAAGAAGTCAGAATGATTGCCCATTTATTATTAGGCCACATTCCCATGTATTAGATACAATTCTTTTAGCTAAATGTGACCCTGGACCACCAAACCAGTGAGTCACAAGGGTACATTTTTTCAAAATTAAGATTTTTACCTCATCTGCGTCTGAGTAGATAAGCTTTCCATTGATGTATTATTAGGATAGGACAATAATATTGAGCCAGGTCTCATGAAAATTCAGTTCTACAAGTAAAAACAGAAACTTGTTTTCATGTGTACATACAAAATCATTGAATCAATTCTGATAAAAGCGCCTTTAAAGCTGTTTAAATTTAGAATTAAAATAATTAATTAATTTTTGATAAATTTATGGTAGGCCTAAATATAAATATATAATCTATAAATTCTAAATGTAAATATCTTTGGATAGAAAACACATTCGGCTGACACCAGATTACATTGGAAGAAAATGTTCATTTAAATAGCTAAATCAAAATTTTTGTCTATTTTTTAAAATGAAATGAAAAAAAAAAAAAAACACAAGACACTTGTTTCCCCAGAGAGGCCTAACAAGCAATAATGTATCCAGCTTTAAAAGGGTTTAATCCATTAAACATGAAATTAGATTAAGCCTTAGGGCCAAGCCGTTGAAAATTACTATTTTATGATTAGATTAATCCTCAGCCGGGGAGAGAGTGCATTATTTGTCAGTACATTAACCCTAGAGTCACTGGACAGGCATCGGTTTCCCGCTCTGCTTCCAACCTGATCATAGACAGCACAAAACTGGAGCTGTCGACTGTTGAATATGTAAGAACAACCTGTCCAGCAGTGAGTCGGAGAGAATGCAAGCCCACCCAGTATGTGAATGTCTGCTCTTCTCTTTCAATTACATTTCCATTGCAGCCAGCTGTGAGGTTTCGTTGCCAAGGCAACTCAGACACCCACTCTACAGTGTTCGGCTCACCCTTGCTGAGCAGGCACATTGGTCAAGACCCACTAAAAGCGACCGAACAACAAAAGAGAGGGAAATAAAGAGTAAGCTAAGGTCAGTGGATGTTTTTGTGCGTGATACCTGTGTGTGGCTGAAGAAGGAAGAAATTAATAATCTGGTGGTAGTGTTATCGTCTGACTTTGTCCTAGAGAATGCAAGCATGCTATTGTATACGTATGGCGTCAATAATACGTGAAAATGTTTTGAGCGCATGTGTTGACCAAAAGCGAATAATAATGGTTACATATCTCATTTGCCTGCTGTTTGTTGTGAGTAGCAACTGTGTGCTGATGGCGTTATAAATGAGAAGACTGTCATTTTGAGATATTGGATGGGGTAGGAGGATGTGATGCTTGGTGAGAAAATGAAGCATGAATTGAATAGATAAGGGGAGCATAATTCAGCTTTAAGAGGATTTTGCCTTTCTTTTGAGATTTTTTAGCCTATTTATATATATATGGTATACTGACTTCCATACGTTTTTCAGACATGAATGCTATATAAATGCATCACACTTATATGCTGGTCTTGAGGTAGTCGACCATGCTTTCTTAATATTTTTACTTTACAAAGGTGCCTATCAAGATTCATAGAGGCTGCATACATTTATGGAAACAAAAAAAACACTTTACAATCAGTTTGGTTACATTAATTTTGAAGCTTGTACATATAACAACTAATTCAATATGTGAAATTATAAATAAAAGTTTACAAGTTAGAGTTCACTATGAGGCAGTGTTGGTGAGTAACTTGTTATATGTAATGTAAATACGTAGTTTAATCACAAAATAAATATAATTGTAATCAGTTACAGTTTCTGGGGGGGGTGTAATTAAATTACAGATATGAAAATGTTGAAGATTACAGATGGGGGCTGAATCTTGTTTGCACACACATACGCAAATACTTATTTAATTGACTTTTATAAATCGCAGTGACTGCTCTAAAATGAGACAACAATGTTTCAAAGCAAAGATTTGATTACAAAAACTGTATCACTGAATTATTTATTTTTATAATCTTAGATCTATTTAATCTGAGAACAGTCTCAAAGTAAAAAGGGGTGCTAAAGTCTGATTTTGTGCTTTAAATTATTAAATTAATTAAATTGTTATAATCTTAAGTAATGAAGGATCTTGAAAGCATTACAATATTACGTTACTCCCTAAAAAAAGTTACTAATTATGTTACTTATGAAAAGTAATGCGTTACGTTACTTTTGTGTTACTTTTTAAATACGGGCAGAGCTTGAGTGTTTGTTTCTAATATAAGAAGTTCTATTAATAGCAAATGTAAAAGCACACCAAAAAGTGTGACGAATAAAGAAGAAAGAGTAGAGAAGTAGAGAAAGTAGAGAAGAAAGTTCAATACTCTTTAGCAATTAAAAAACAAACAAGCAATAAAGCACAATAGTTATTTTTGGAAGTAATTTTTGCTTGTAAGTATGGTTGAATTGGATCATGAAAGGTCAGCAGCAAAGACATTGGTTAATAAAATGGAATTAGATCCATTTGTGTAATTTAATTTTTGCAGGTTTGCGTCATATTCTGAGTTTATTTAAATTCATTTTGATGAATACTAAATCTGTCTTTGAGAGTGAGATGAATTAAAGCACATTCACATTTAGTCTAGAACTACACTCAAAAAGTAACTCAGTTATATTACTTTAAAATTAAAAAGTAATGCGTTACTTTACTAGTTACTCTGAAATAGTAATATTAGTATGTAACTCGCGTTACTTGCGAGTGCATTACCCCCAACACTGCTTGTGACCCTGAAACACAAAACCTAAAACTTAAGTAGCTCGGGTTCATTTGTAACAATAGCCAAATCTATATTGTAGGCTATGGGTCAAATGTATCATTTTTCCTTTTATGCCAAAAATCATTAGAATATTAAGCTCATGTTTCAAGATTATTGTTTCATATTTATTTCCATCAATTAATTTTTGATTAGTTACATGCATTGCTAAGAGCTTAATTTGGACAACTTTAAATGTAAATTCCTGAATACCGATTTAGATTTTTTTCACCCTCAGAATCCAAACAAACCATACATTAATGGAAAGCTTATTTATTCAGCTTAAACGAAAAGATCGAACTCAAAAAGATGAGGGCATATAAATATCGAGCCTTGAGCGTGCTCATGCCTTTCAGAACGTCAAACGTCGTCTCGCTCACGTCGTGTGACGTCACTGCAGGTAAGCGAAACGATCAGCAGCACGAGGGATGCAGATGCAGAAATAAACAAGCGTCTAAAAAGAAGTAGCGTGTTTAAGGATGGAAACGTCTCAATCAAAGGAGTGGGCATTTACTGCATGCCGGAGAAAATGAAATCTGAAATTCATTTTTCTAATTGGAATGGAAGGGGAGAGCATTATGTGATCTCGAGCGGCTCACCCACGCATGCAATCACAATCGTGTGATTTTAATCTACGGCCACAGGGAAAGCAGCACGAGCCACCTGTTTGTTTGATATGTCGATATCCTCTTCTAAGCCCGTGACTGAACTGTTGGCAAGAGATGTTATGTTTTAAACATAAGTGCATTGCTGTCAGAGCTGTACCTTTTGTGTAGCTGTTTCTTTTAAACATGCAACTAAATGAATGTGTTAATTAAAATATGCAAGCATGAACAAATTGGTTGGTGTATTTTGTGAAAGCTGTGAAGTTAATGTTCTTCTAAGGTGACTGAACTGCTGTCTGTGTTCCACATATTCAGCTCTATTAATTTTAGCTTCGGCAGATGCTCTACAGAGAATGTTCAAACAGAAATCTGGGGGTCACAAGAGAGGCTCAAAGATAGAAACACTTTAACTGTGGTGCCTTCATAAAATGTGTGCGAGGGACAGATATCGGAGACGAATGTGAAAAGTCAGTGAACTGCTTTTCATTTTCATCATCATCACTGATCGTTCAGATATAGATCAGGAAAAAGAGTGTCTGGAAAATAAAGCTCGAGTTGGAGGGAGTAACCGTACTCTTTTGCCAGCATATTGCAGATATTACAAGCAGGATTATTTGCAAATCCTGCTATTAGGATAAAATTACATTTGAGTTTTTGTTTTTTTTTAAACAGGACTTGAGAATGGCAAAACGTCTTGGTAGTTTGGTTTTGCATTAATGACAAAAATGCTTTAAAGAGAACATTGAAATTTGTTCACATGGTCAGATTTAGAATTTAACTTGTTCGGTTTGTGATTTAGAAATTATGCAAAACATCATTATATAATTTCTTGTAACTTGCCTTGTATTTTTCCTTAATTTAATGTTTATTCACAATTCTTTCAGTGCATTTCAGACTTCTCTATACATTTTCTTTTGCGGTACAGTAAATTAAACCATTTTTAAAACATGGTCTGTGTACATTTCGAAGTCATATTGGTGCAATTTGTATTAAATGTGGAAAAAAATATCTGGAGCACAGCTTGGCGTGTAGTGGTGTTAAAAAATATTGCATGCCAATATTCTTTTCTTTTTGCCAGTTCTCTGAAAATCTGAATATGAAAATCCATCTTAGAACTTGTGCAAACAAAAAAGTGAAGAAAAATAACTTTTATAAATAAAAATAAATTTGCTGTATTTAAATGCAGACACCTACTTAATTCTACACTTGTCTGTTTCCCTGTAGTTTGAAAGGTCGCACGGAACCAAGAAGAGCAGCTGTAGATACCAGCAGCTGGATTTCACTACCATCCTAATGCACAGCACCCTCTCAGACTGATGGGTTTTCACTGGCAGCAAACTGGCAGATAGAAAGAGAGCTCACACAGGTGAGTCAGCTGCAGCAGCATCCCAGAGATTATAGATTTGCAGATTACAGGACAACAGCAGGTCAGGGCACATTGCCTTGTTGAAATCCGAGTTCTCCAACCTCACCAATTCCATTAAGAGCTGTCATTGTGAAATTGGCAAGCGAGCCCCGCGATGCAACACAGTCACCCGCGCTCGGCTGATCACGTACTCCTCTAACTGCTAGACAGATGCAGTGTTAGAAGAAAAGCGGATGCTGTTTTTGTTTGCCTTTTTCTTTAATCCAGCTCCTTGCCACTTAAATCCTTTTTTGTGCTGGAGCCGTTGGATTCTTTCAATCATATTTGTTGCAGTCTTCTTATTTGGTTCATTTTTATTATCCACCGACCTGGAGAGAGTCCAAGTGCTAAAATTATCAAACCATGATGGCAGAAAATCCTAATGTGCTTATCTAGACGGGAAAGTTCAAACCACAGAGTAAGGAAGAGAAACTGCTGGAACTAGAGGTTCCACATATTTGAATCCTCAAGCTGATTTCATTGAAGACACAAACGCAGTGGCATGTCTCCGCACTTAAAGTAACTCGCAGGATAAGCTACAACAGCAGAATGAATGAGATGGAAAGAGTGTTGTAGAATGTAAAGCTATTCAAGATGTCTGCAAAAGAGCTTCATTACAAGACTGTGAGAAAACCCCACCCTTTTCCACCTCTGGCTACGAAGTTCGACAAAGTGGCTTGCTAGACCGAGCATACGGTTGTGGACAAACGGGATTACAGTGACAAACTTGGACTCATAGAGGACTGTAATGGAACAGACACGGATGACAGCCTAGCTTGTCTGGCACTGAGATGTCAAAACCACAGAGGGGGCTATTCCTCCAACTGTCACTGCAGGGAGAATAGAGCCGATCACACACACGCCTACAAGCAGACTGTTTTTTAGAGGCGAAAGACGAGGTGTGTGTTTGAACCGTGGCAGTATAGACAGTTCAAAAGCGTGAAAGAGAGAGCTGGAGGAGATCCCATAGTGTAGGGGAAAAAGAGCGGAAATAAAGAGCAGTAAAAGGCTCACACGGCAGCGGTGACACACTGAAAGAGAAGACTGACAGACTGGAGATCTGCGCTGGCAGTTCACAGGCGCACAGTTTTGCGAGATTCACACACTTGTGGATTTAAAGGCAGTGCCACTCAGTACGCCTAGTAGTACTGAGTCCAGGCTGGGCACGGTGGCAGGGGCCGGTTCATGGCAGTGGGGCGGGCGCATGCCGTCTGTGCCTCTGCAGCGAGAGGGACGCTTAGGATTGGGATGGGGTTGGGGTTGGGCCGCATGGGTGCAGGCTCAGAGGACGGGTGAGCTGAGACCCTGGGCCCCCCCCGGAGTCGGACCCGCGCCGGCAGGAGAACGCGGGGGCATGAGATGCTCCCTTCGCTTCTGTGTGGTCTTGGGATCCCTGGCCCTACTGTTCCTCACCTCGCTCTTCTTTTCGTTCTCGCTGAGAGGAGGAGCCGGCTTGCCTTACTTGGAACCCCCGGGATGGGAAGAGTCGCACAGGGTTAAGCTAGTGCCCAGCTACACTGGTTCCCACCGGGTCGTCCCGGTCGAGAGCTCTCAGCAGAAGACATGTGCCTGCTCTCGGTGCGTGGGCGACCCTGGCGTTTCCGACTGGTTCGACGAGAACTATGACCCGGACATCTCGCCTGTGTGGATTCGGGACAATATCCAGCTGCCTTCAGACGTGTACTACTGGTGGGTGGTAAGTGATCTTTTGGTTACTCATTGCTGCTTTTAGATTTAGAAATCCTTTCAGTTGATGTGGTTAGACTTTGTTGCGGTGCAATTTTTGTGTCGCGCTCATGCTTTAAATAAATGGAAAAACAAAATGAAATGGCTGCAAAACTGTTGCATGTGAATTTAATTAAGAGACCTAATTTTGTTGTGCCTTCTCTCGTTTAAATGAGAGAGGTTAGCAATCTGCAATTGTGCTTATGCATCATGTTTAACCGACAGGAGGCAAAGAGGGCATTTCTATTAAAAAGAACATGAGTAGTGCCTGAAAAAAAGTGTGTCAGCTGAAAAGTGCAAGTCCGTAATACTTGCTCAGAGTAAATTAAAAGCAGGGAGGGTGTCGGACTGCATTAAGCAAAAGAAGCAGAAAGATTTTGAGATGAAGGTTGGGAGCATGCTTGCACTTATTACTAATTATGTAATTTGTTTTATGAAACTTCTGTTGGACGGATGAAATTCTTTGTGGAATATTTGAATTGCATTGAATTGAATTCCTCTTCCTTTTATTAAAATTCCAATTATTATACATATCTACACACACACACATATATGTATGCACATGTACATTTGTATATATGTGTCTGTGTATGTTTTTATTTTATTTTTTATGAATGGGCAGACTACTGTTTGAGAAGGGTTGGTAAGTTTTTCTTTATTTTTTTTCAAAACAGCGGTTTATTTTGTTTTATTAATTAAAAACCATAACATGTTGAAATATTACAATTAACAAAAACTTGTTTCTATTTCACTGTAATTTTTGTAACATTC
>JAUMHI010000063.1:12369481-12391357 GCA_032359435.1 Enteromius unitaeniatus | reverse complement strand
GATGAAAATGTTAATTTAAAACAAATATGGCAATAAAATGTTTCAAATTCATATTCATGTCCAGTTTTTTTCCTTATTTGGAAAGTAGCCGTGTAATAAGCAGAATAATGTAGAGTCAGCTGGTAGTTATCGCAGAAATAACCCCCGACAGTGTGATCAGGACCCGACGCGAAGCGGAGGGTCTTGTATCACGCTGAAGGGGCTTATTTCGCGGGATCTTACTTAATAATTTATTCATAAAGTATAGACAGGACAAACTTCTGAATATTCCACAAAAAGTTGATATTTTTGTTAATATTCCCAGAAAATAGATACGCTGCTACAGCCCAGAAGGCCTGCTTCTGCAATATTAAAAGTTTACAATATTAAAATTTGATGTTCATACGTTCCGCCGCAGAACTCGATGGAGGCGAGTGAGCCTGCAGGGCTATTTGGATCAGCCAGCAGTTCCTCCACTGGGACGCCAATAGACACTACTCTAACAGGATCAGGGTACGTCTCATCAAACACTGCCCGCAGACCTTGAATAGCTTTAGCTGCTGCAAGAGGGGCATCCAGGGCATAAACTTGCTGATGAAAAAAAACATAGAGAGCAGTTCAGTTTGTGAAAATCTGAAAAAATGCAAAAGTTATATCTGTATTTCACTAACATATTAAAAAAAGAGCTTTATTGTTCTGTTTTCAGAAGATATGCAAGGTGAATACATGTCAAAATGGTTCCAAGCAATATGAATACAAAGTGTTTGATTGAAAAGTGCAAGTCTGTCGAATGAGACTGACCTTGGCGTCACGAATCATGGTTGAGGCGATCTCTTCTGTGCGCCGCACTTCATCTGTGCTCATGGCCCCTTTAGCTGTGAAGTCAAAGCGCAGTCTGTCTGGAGCAACCAAAGAGCCTCGCTGATCTGCCTCTCCCAGCACTGAACGCAAGCCAAAGTTAAGGATGTGTGTGGCGGTATGGTTACTCATGATGGGCCTACGACGAGCCTGAGAAAGAGAAACATAGGGGAATTGTGTTACATTCTATGTCACATCCTATACATGCGTCTCTTTTTTTGTCAAAGTCTTATTTTGTGGTGGCTGTGCTTTAAAATGTAATTTTTATCATCTTAATTCAAGTGATGAAAGATTTTGAGAAGTTTGACAGTAATCAGTCAAGTCCTACTGCAAGTTTGACCCAGCCTGGTTTAAATGCTTCAAATGATTAACAGCTGAAAATATTCATTAGGGTACTGTTCATCAAGTAACAGTACTTTTACATTGGTTACACACTTTTACACCTATTACATTTTCAAAGTAACCTTCCCAACATAGCAAATCAATGACAAAACTAGCTTACCTCATCCACGTGCAGAGTTAGGCGGTCTCCAACCTTCAGTGTGCCATATACTGTGCCAATGTGCAGCACGTATCCTCCACGCACCTGAGTATTCTTCACAGTGAACTCCATCCTCTGAAACAGCCCAATAAAACATGACAGCACCATGAAGCATAACTAAATCATGCAGTTCAGCTTCTTTATACAAGCACTCTCAGTTTCTTACATCCTCAGCAGAGTCGTTTTCTCTGAGCATGTATCCTTCATCGAAACTCTGGCCACCCTGCTCGGCGTAGAAAGAGGTTTTGTCGAGCAGCACTCCACACTCTTGACCTGTGGTCACCTCATCAACAAATGCACGCTCCCTCCTGAGAGCCAGCACTGTGCCCACTGCCTGTTCAAACTCTGAGAGCGACACACAACGTCACAAGTGTGAAACCTACCTACCTATCAAACTGTAAAAATCAAGAGGAATAGCAAAGGTGTAATTCGTACCATAGTTGCCGTTATCATTTGAAGTGTACTTGTACTTGGGGCTGTCATCAGTGGCAGTGACGCCTTTGTTTCTGAGCTCTTCAATGGCGTAAATGTCCAGCATGATGTGGTCCTCATCCCCAGAGCCTTTACCCTGAGACTTCAACTGTGTACAGATATTTTAATTAGACTCATTTACATCAATACAAAAAATTTACATCACTGTTACCAGTCAATATTGGATATATATATTGAATAATATCTCAGACAATACAGGATTTAAACATCTACATATTAAAAATTCACTTGTAGCATATATACACATACACACACACACATATATAATTTAAAGTATGAAAAATGGATTTTCATCAAGAACTTTGATTACATTTAACAGTACTATTAAATTAGTATTTTAATCACTGACATTGGTACCACTGAGTTCTGGTAGTGTCCTCTGTGTTTTATATAACAGTTGCACTGTATGAAAGAATGAACTCATTTAAACCTGAGCAGCTTTCTTCTCATCCTCAAAGGCCTGCAAGTCCACTCCCATTCCTCGTTCCTCAGCAATCAGGGCAGTGAGGTCCAAAGGAAAACCATAAGTATCATACAGCAGCCAGGCTGTGTCACCTGTACAAAACAGTGGCATTTAGGGAGAAAAAATATGTAACATCAGCTTTAGAATCTGGATTTACAGTGGGTTTAGCATAAGGGGGAAAAAAGGACAAAGAAAGAAAAAAACAACAACAAAAAACACCTCTCCAGTTCAGTCTCAGGCCAGATTCACAGTGATTTAAATTATGATTATTAAATTTTCATTTAATTAAATTTTATTTTATTATAACATAGTAATAATATTTATGTTTTAGAACTACTGTACTAATAAGAATATTTTTACCTAACAGAACAACAGTAAACTCACAATACTGATATTTATGAACTCTTTACATTTTTATTTTGATGGATGAACACAGAGTGACCTTCAAGTTTCTCTTAGATTTATTGTTTCTCATTATAAATTTGGGAAAATGGTTGGTGATTGTATTCATTTTAAATGCGTTTTACAAATACTGATTGTTTTTTTGTAGTATTACAGGCTTTACCTGGAATAGTCTTGCTGTCTCCAAGACTCTGGATCTTGCGGTCCAGAATACGGCGTCCCCTGCTAAGGGTCTTGAGGAACTGTGCCTCCTCCTCATTGATGATGTCCTTTACCATATCAGGATCCTTCCTCAGCTCTGGGAAAGCATCACCCTGTAGAGATCAATGGCCATCAGAGAGATTTATCTAATTAAACATCATTTCAATGTTTCAGCAGCTGCCACTTTGAATCACCGTCAAAGCTGGGATCAGGGAATCCTTATTCATACAAAATCAGGAGATAAAATATACTGTCTGAGCGGTAAAGGCCTTACCAGAGACTGAACCACCACATCTACCAAAGAGGCAAAGAAGCCCCTCTGTGCTCCCAGCTTCTCGTGAGAGTATCGTACAGCACGACGCAGAATCCTCCTCAGCACATAGCTGCAGCACAAAAACAAGCTCACATACAAATACATTGACTGCATGAGAATTGTTCAGCAAATAATAACACAATCATTTCACCCCCTGCCCGTGTTATCAGGTCTGCCGCCATCAGACAAGGCAATGGTAATGGTACGAGCGTGATCAGCCAGGACACGGTATGCCATGTCAATACCATCTGTGTCCTCTGCACCAACCTTTCCTGTGTAAGCCCTGGCACCTGTGCCCTGAGAACCAAGAAATTCTTTTTAGCAACAAGCAAAATAGTATTTAGTCATGTCTTTTTTGGTTTTCAGTGATATTACCTTCTGAATGGCTTCAAAATAAGGGATGAACAGGTCTGTGTCATAGTTGGACATCTTGTTTTGTAGTACAGAGACCAAGCGCTCCAGTCCCATCCCTGTGTCAATGCTCTTCTTGGGCAGAGGCTTTAGAACGGTTTCTGATTCTCTGCATAGAGAGACCATATGCATTAGCATTTCATACAAGTCAAATGCATTTAAAACAATGCGTGCATTCTTGTATCTATGCAAAAAAAACATTAAATACAGAGGTGGTGATATAGGACCAGTGCTAAAATTCTGTCAAATAATCAAAAACATTACAAAATATTATAGTGTATATTAAAGAGTATTCTTATGCTCATCTAGGTTGCATTCATTTGATAAAATACAGCAAAATATTAATATTAAACTTAAACAATATTACATTTTTTATTAAAAAATTAAAAAAGGCTCCAAAAGTAAATATCCCTAACTGTTTGTGAAGTGTTTCCACTGTTAGCTGTAGTTAGGAAGGAGTGGTAATTTACCTGTTGAACTGGATGAACACAAGGTTCCAGATTTCAAGCACATTTGGGTCATCCATGTTGACCAGGTGGGAAGCATCTCTGCCACCAATACGATCGAAGTGGATCTCGCTGCAGGGTCCACAAGGACCGGTGTCCCCCATCTCCCAGAAATTATCCTTCATGCTCCCTGGCAGAATACGGTCTTCCTCCATTCTAAGACAGAGAGGAGATATTTTGTGTTTAATAATTTCACATCAGTAACCTAATTCACCTTATACAGATCGTGTACTCACCCCAAGTCCAGCCAGATCTGCTTGCACTCCAGGTCAGGCTCCAAGCCTGCGTCAGCATGACCGCCAAAATAAGTCACATAGAGTCGTTCAATAGGTATACCGAACTCTTTAGTCAGCAGTTCCAGTGCCATCTCACAGGCCAGGTGCTAGAGACAGAATGAGCAAGAGAGAAATAAATTGATGTGAAGAGAAAAGACCAAAATAAGTTTTTCCATTATTAAAAAAAAAAAGGAGCAACAGTCCTATTAAGAAAATGCCATAATTTTATAATATGTAACACTTTTCTATCATTTCTTACTTTAAAATAATCTCCAAAGGACCAAGATCCCAACATTTCGAAGAATGTATGATGGTACACGTCTTTGCCCACATCATCAAGATCATTGTGTTTGCCGCCGGCACGAATGCACTTCTGTGTATTTGCAGCACGGCGAAGTCTTGCCATAGGGTGGGATGGGTCGATGGTGTTCAGGAAGATGGGCTTGAACTATTGAAAAAAAAAAAACAATTAATTGCTTCCAAACAATTTTCGCCCATTTTTGTAAGTAGGTTAAGTTCTCCTTACCTGGTTCATCCCGGCATTGGCGAAAAGCAGAGTGGGGTCATCAAGAGGAATGGTGGCAGACGAGTGGACGTAATGGTGCTCATGGCGTCGAAAGAAGTCGATGAACTTCTCACGGATCTGTGCTGCAGTCAGTGAAGAGTCCATGCTGGTTGAGTTTTTATCAGTGGACTGGAGACATATACACACACACAAACACGCAGTGAGCTAGAAACCGGTTTCACAAAAACAGCGGGTGGAGTAAACGTGCAACTGCTTTGTACGGCTGTTAACCGACAATTAAACAATCTTTTATGGAAACCTGCAGCCTGTAAGAATATCACGCACATTTCACCATCATTGCATCAATACCGGGGCATGCGAGGAAGAAATCTGGTCAGTGAGGAAGCAAAGCTTGTAAATTCACCAGACAGACAAAATCCTCTCTGGCATGCAGAGAAATTAAGCTAAGAGGGAATTATATGACTAAATGACTTCTTTATTTAGATAAAAGGAACTTTTAATTTAGAATATAAACATATATAAATAATATAACATAGAAATATCTCCTAGAAACTTTCAATTAAACTGAGAAACTATCTTTCTCACTGAAGTGAAGCTCCTCAGCAGGTGGAGTCAGTATGCAGCAAACAAAGACATCCCTGAAGCAATTAAAGCACCACTCCCATAACAACTCTTCCAAAACATAAAGACATCTTTTTCCAAAAGTCAACCCATAAACACTCAAGCCATGCGTGCCAGATACTGCATCCACTGACAAAGAGAACCTCTTCACCGTTTATGTTCAATGTTTTTTCTGGAACCACTGGAAAAATAGCCTAATTTAAAAAAAACTAAATCATTTAATTTTATAATAAAACTATTTATTTGCCAAACGTCAACAATTAAACTCTGACACATACAGACTCACATAGACACATGAATACCGATACTGCTGTATCAAAGTCTCATTCTACTCTAAATCATGCTTTCAAAACACAAGTTCATTGAACACACAAACAATCAAAAGACGAGCAAACTTTCTTAGGATGAATCCCATTTGTTATACTGCCTAATTTGCAAGTTGGTTTGAATAAGAGCTTCTGCTAAATGTAAATGTAGTGACGACACAGTGGTAGCTTTTATTTAGTAGGTTTTTATTAACATACTAATAAAATTCTAACTGAGATTAAATCCCTTAAAAGCAGGGACCTGGCAAATACTGCTGCAAAGAACACAAAAACAAGCAGCGCACACCTGGCAAATCAAGAGAGCTTTTCAAAGGGACTTTTAAAAGAAATAAACCAAAAGAAAATGCTGACAGGGATCTTTCTTACTACTGAGCCCTGAATATAAAAATACAGAGTAAAACACATCTGGCAAAGCCTTGTGAAGGATCATAAAAATCAGGCACATGGCATCAAAATTAGTCAACAGACCAAGAGCTGCACACATTGAGCTTCACCTGACAACAGAAGAAAGCTTTGGCACATAAAAAAGTGAGATGAAGAGCCATAGATAATGATCCTATAAGAAGTAAAAATGCCTTAAGGTCTACAAGAACTCATTCACAAGAATACAATATAAACGTAAATGACATGACAGTTTCTACACATATATGAGCATAGGCTGGCATAGGCCAAACCCCAATAGACCTAAGTATGATGCAAGCTTGTGCTGACTTGTACATCATCGTCTCCATCCGGATTTGCGGTCTATATTACATAAGTAACCGGGTCCTTATGTCAAGGTAACTTACATATAGTGACGGATAATTCAGTTCAGATTTATTTTACACTCGCATGCTTCCTCTAAGCACGAGACAAGGCTAAGCTGACAATGCAGTCATTCACCGAAACACCGTTTACTTAAATGTACGAGGTCTCGTGATTCAGGTCTAAAAAAATATAATAACAAATAACGCGTGGAAGCAAATGCAAATAAAACTTACGATTAGTAATCTTGTAACCGCTTCAGAAGCCAGTCACACTACTTCCACCACGCCGGCTGAAACCGAAAGGAGATGAGAAGCACCGCCCACAACACAAATGATTGGTTCAGGAATATTGATGTTTCAGTGTACGTCGTTTCTATTGGTTTAAGAAGCTTTCGATCAAAACAAAGACGAGCTTGGATATGTCAACGGCGGAAAGGACGGAACTGGATGATGCAATGATAAAGTAACAGTGCGGTGATATTTTTTTATTTGTAATTATATTTATTTCGTCTTACAAATGTGATTTACAACCTCAAGCTCATTTTTATTATTATTATTATTAGCTGTAGTATTAATAGTTATAGTAGCCTATACAAACGTCCAAATTGATTAATATCATGAAGCAGCGTGATGGTGGAGTAACTGTTAGATTTTTGCACAATACAAAAACAAGACAAAAATGTATCATAAAACAGTGCAAAACATGAAACAATATTTTAAAACAGAAATTTCGGTTTTGTGTATTTGCTTAATGTAACAGTAAGCATTTCCTTACAGCAGGTGGCGATCAAAACATTTTTCATTTTCCATTGTGGACAAGCATAAGTAGAAAATAGATTAGTTTTTAGCCATATGATAGTTAATTATTCACATCACAATAATGGCACTTCTATTTAAATTTAATGCCTACCTGCAATAAATGTCACCTGCTCTCTGCTTACTTACTCTTTAGCTATTCTTGCTATCTAATAAGTTACCTTTCCTTTCCTCCTAAGTCTCCAGTTCCATTTGTAATAAGGTACAAATGCATGGTCAAGTAAGCAGTCATGTAATAAAATCTAGCTAAACATGAAATAAATTTTCTCTAACATTTTATTTCCACCATGATGTAAATGTTTATAGGAAATTGAGTAATAAATAAGAAAAAGGACAAGTACAGAAAACACATTCTGCAGTCATATTTACATGCATATATATTTTTTAATTATTACAAAACATTTATATCAACAAAACAACGGCATTACACTAAAAGTATCAACAAACACTGATTTAAAAATTGTTAGTAGATAAAACTATATATAAAAGCTAGGGTGTATTCACATGGCTGGGCATTTTACATGTAGAAAAGCAGCTTTCAAAGTCTGTGTGAAAGCATGCAAATATATGACATAAAGTAATCATAAAGCGATTGTTACATACTCTTTATATAAACACATCACAAACAAAAATTGTAACACGCAAAACAGCTGTCATCAAGTCAAGTATATAGCATTAGCTGTATCCTTTTTCCAGCACACTAAATGATTTACGGTTCTCTAAAGTTTACAGACTTGTCTAGATTTCTGGGACAGCGTTCCTATTTTGCATTTTTGTCCGAACAATAACAGTGGCTTCTCCTTTTACATCTCTCAGTCTGTCTGAGTCAAAGTCGACAAGCAGTTTCCTCAGGCCAGCACGGGTGGGCTTGAAGGAGAATTTAACTGTCACAGCCTGACCAGGTTCAATCTTACCACTAGAGAAAAAGAGACATATGGATGTAAACAGGCAACCAAAACCTGGATGTCTTAGATCATGTCTAATGTACTTAAAGGAATGTATACTAAATACTAAAATAAAAGAAATAAAAGAATATTTGCAGAAAATGTACTGTTTATGTTAATGGAAGTTTCTTCACTGGAACAGATTATTAAAAAAAACACTTGCTCACCAGTGGATCCTCTATAGTGAATGGGTGCCGTCAAAATGAGTTCAAGTAATTGGCAGTCCATGAATTACTGTTTTGTCAAGTGCTTTTAGAATATTTCTAACTGTTGCAAAAATAGTCCAAAACATGTATAACATGACCACAAATATGTGGTCAAATTTGATGCAAGAAGACAACACAGGGTGGACTTTTTAGTGAAGGAAGTGTTATTTCCTATAAACAACAGATTTTGTTGATGGACTGGAATATTTGTTGATTATTGTGATGATTTTATCAGCTGTTAAGCACCCATTCACAAGTGATGTAGTTCTAAATTTCTCAAACTGGTAAAAAAAAATACTAACTTAGGTACATTTTGAATGGCCTTGTCTATTTTGGAGTGAACAATTTATTTAATTTCTAGTACATGCTCTAAAACTAGTACATACTGTGTTTTTATTTCTTTCGCCTCTGTTAGTCCTGCTCCCTCCACTGTAAATACACCTCCTTGTAGACTAACAGGCAAGGGATTGGTGAAGGAGATCTGTGCTACCAGTTTACGTGATATAATGGCTTTTCCAATAATCTGAAAAGTACAACAAATATCAGTCAGTGATAAAACGACCAAAGCCAATGGCACAGTGCTAGTATTAATGGAATGGTTCATCACCTTGATATGAAGAGCTGGCATTTTCAAGGGGATGTTGATTTCTTGTAGGATGATGTTGTCTTGATCAGTGGGTTGGAGGAGGGCTGTGACCCTTATCATGTGATGTTCAGACACACATGCCCCATAATGGTCATACTGAAGTCGCAATACTTCTTTATGAGCTATAAATTCAGGCAAAATATTTTTGAATTTATTGTAAAAAAGCTTTAAGTAGAAGTAACATTTGTTTGCAGATGCCGTTATGCACAAAATAATTCAGTCTCCTAGTCTTACCTTTGTGAGCTGGTACTGTGAGAGAAGTTGTCTTTCTCTGGCACTCTCCGCGGTGGATACTGTTGTAGGTTATTGCATTCGATGTGACCGTAAGCTGTGCATCTGTGTCCTCCCTACCAGCGTTATACACCTCTACGATCACATCAAAGTCCGTCCCATGGATAGCTGGGGCGTGTTTGATGAAGAGCTCGAGCTGTCCTAGGCTTTCGTTCTTTTGGCCCACTTGTCTGCCTGCCTTTTTATAAACCTCACGTTCCTTCATTGATCCTGTGGTGGGACAGAGCATTTGAATGTAATTAATATCAAAATTTCACAATTTCAGAATCAGTCGGTATGGACAATTATACTGAACAGTGAATAGTGAACATTACTATAAACAAACACCAATGGAATGTCTTTTTTCAGCATCACAAAGGCCTGTTATTTTAAAAACAAACATGCATCATTATGCTAACATACTCAGACAAACATTACAAGTAAACGTAATGTGTAAGGTTTCAAGTACAATAAGAGACTTTTAATTAACTTCATATTACAACAGAATGCTAATAATTAAATGAGAACATTCAATAAGGTGCTTGTTTTTACCTTCAGGGTATTTGTAGTTAGCAGTAATGTCCTCTCTGAAGTCTCCATACACACTCTTAGTGCTAATGTTCCGCCCTATAACTTTACTGTTTTGAGACACTTGAATCCGTTCTCCATCTGGATGAACAATCCAGACAATCAGATCAGCATTCACCTCAGAAAACACAAATGGGGTGTCGTACTTCAACCCCACCTCTCCCTCCTTGACCGCATTGACTGGACAAGGCCCACAGCAGAAGACTCCTGTAAGAAGATGGAAGCTAGCTAATATTACAGTTTTATGTAATGGGAGATAGGAGAAGTTTTTTTTCTGAATGTTCTTGCTTTTATACTTCAAAGAGTAAAGCTTTACCATCACTCCTTTCTTGTGGAGTAGGGTCTAGCACCTGCCATCCATTGTAACTTTCTGAGAGGTCATCGCGTTTCATCCAGGACTCAACCCAACAGTGGTAATTCCTGAACAAGAGGATGAAGAGGAAAATGTTATTGCTCTTTAATAACTCAGGAAACTTAATGGAGTTAAAATTGTTCTTAACATTTTTATGAGAGAAAAATGAGGAACGGTTGTCATACAGAAAGGATTTAGAGCTTTAAAAATGATATCATGACTCACCAGACGGAGTCTTTCCTGCCTTCAGACACACTTTCAAGTTGATCATTGAAAAGGTAATCCACAGAAATGTTTGCATCAGTGTCATGAGCAGATGAGTAATTTGTGACGCATCTGGTTGGAATGCCAAGACAGCGGAGGACTGTTGAAAATGAATGTTACACATCACATGAATCACCAACAGAAATAATAACAGTGTGCATTTCTGAATTTAGAAACACTTAATATTGCTTTCTTACCTGTGCAGGCTACTCCTGTGAACACCCAACACTGCCCATAGCGCACTTTCTGTCCTCCACCCTCAGTCCAGCGCCTCAGGATGGGCACACTGCCAGTCCAATGTGTGGGTGCCACTCCATCACTGTACTCTCCGTCCCAGCGACCAGATACCACCCCGCGATCATCATTAGCATTCACCTGCATATTTGTGTTAATGTAGAGTGTATATATACAGACACTTTTTACAGATTACTTAAATGAAAAAGTCATTTATGCTTGAGCAAATATGATTAAAATAACAGGGGTGGAGAAAATGAATGACCATGTTGACAAATGCCTTACCATGGCAGTAATAGTCCTGCTAACATAAACAGGGCTTCCTCTGTTAGCAATGTCCATCACAAAATTTTTCAGGGCTGTGGGTGAATTGTCCAGCACTTCGAAGCAAATATCCACCACATCTTTTTCAAACTGTTTGAAAAAGAGAACCCAAAGGATATGAATATCTTGGTTTGTTTGGATTGGTACGAAATGTAGGTCCACTGAAGGGTGAAGAGGTTTTCTTAAAGGAGTATTCACAATTAGAGACATGCTGCTGATCTACAGAATATCTTGGAATAAAATAAAAAATAAAGTAAACTTAAACTTGAAATGGAAACGATAGATAGCGCATTTTTCATTTGTGAGTTAAAAATTATTGTGCAAATTGACATTAAATTAGATGTCCCTCTCCGGCTTCAGTTCCCACGCTTTATCTGGAGAATCAAATTTCTCCTTAAATGGGACTTGTTTTTGAGACAGACATGGTTGCTGAAATGTCTGACATGTACAGAGAGTGATTACCCAGCAGACAAGCCCTTTGCGGTTCTCCTGCCACTGATCTGTCACAATTCACACTCTGCCTCATCTGAATTCCACCACCATGCAACATCACCCATAAATCCTGACTGTGTGTCAGTCATCTCAGGCCATGATGCTTTCTCAGAGAGGGCACTGACCACAAGACTATCTAAACAGATAAGGGCTGTATAAATTTGGATCTTGAGAACATGGGAATAATTTGCCGGTTACCTGTCCAAAGTTCCAAGGTACAGTGGTGATATCATCCCATGAGCCCTGGTACAAGATCCCATTTTCATTTAAAATGTACTCCTGCAGCAGTTCCTCACTGGGAAGGTACACAGAGTCATCTATAGGAAAGAAATACAATTGTCAGAATTTTGTGTTGAATGATCAAATCAGTGACATCCAACTAATTTAGAAGTTTTCTGGAATCTTAAAGTTATCTTGAAATGGATTTTGATTGTCTTTCAATGTATATTGTTCATCAATTAGAAGAAAAATATAGTGATTCCAATGATATAATTCTTCTGTGTTGTTCTTGTTGTGTGGACTTCCCTATTCTCATAGGCAATTTTTAAAATGTATGGTTATAGTTATCATTAAATTTTTCATTTTTATTGTGAGTAGCCTTCACATTGTTACTACAGTAACATTTTATCTTCCATGAAACCCCCCAAATAGGCTGTCAAGCTCCAAAACAACATACGAGCACCGTAAAACTATGGTCTTCATTTCAGCTTTCTCAGGTTTTTGAGTGAAGAATGCCTTTAAATACTCACCTTTGCACCAAGGATTGAAAAGCAGGTAGAAGGTCTGAGATTTGGTTTGCTCCAGTATTTGCCCATCAGCTGAGAGCAGTACTACAGTCATGCTGTACAGACCCACAAGAGCATCAGCCGGGCTGTGGAGGGTCAGCATCACCTCACCCTGAGCATTACGCTGACTGAACCACCATTTCCCATGATCCTGCTCTGAGTCTGACACCTTCAAGACCACCTCATTATTCTTACCTGTAACACACAAACATATGCACAGAAAATAGAGGATAAATACTACACATAATATCAAGATATGTTTCCTAGTGATATTATGTGCATTTTAGCATTTTTTGGTTGTTTTTTTTTGCTTGAACTGAACCAAACTCTAATCTAATAACTTCTTTTGTACTCCAACTCAAGATTATTACAGCTTCAAGCCCCAGTCCAAAACCTGTAGGCCACCTGTTTATCTTCCTCCATGTTTAATATGTGACTCTCTTCGTCAAGTTTACTCACCCAGGTGTAGTATGAGGTTAAGCTGGTAGTCTGGGAGCCGTGGGATGTGGTCAGTACACTGCAGTACTATGGAGAAGGGCTGACCTCTGCGCACCAGCAGTCGCTCTACGTCCATCTCCTCAGTGCGGTGAGCATGGTTATTCTCATAGCACTGCAGATCTATACCACTAAGTTTGGCTGGGCACAAAAGTAATTGATAAACAGTTTAAACAATACAAGCTAATATAATCTAAGTATCCATTTACTTTATTAAGCCTTGGTCCCCTTATGTTAATATTGGAATAGATTAATGACATGGTTGCCAGTTTTCCAGCCCTGCAGACCAGTTTGTAATTTCATACTCAAAAAATGTGTTTCATGACAAAATGCATTGTTTAAGTAAATATGGAAGCAGGGCACTGACTTGTTTCTTATTTTATTTGGTCTGGTATTGGATCTCTTTTGAGGTCTGGGCTTTAGAGCTTCAGCTTGGAAAGCAATCAAGAAGTGCTGTGACGGTAACATTAAAATTATATGATTAATATTAAAATATTTTCTAATATTTTGTCATTTTGGTCATTTTCTTGTGATCTGCTACACTGAATTTTATTATATTTGCTTATATTATCTTCAAATATAGAGTAGGGTCCAAAAGTCTGAGACCGACCGAAAAGCTGGAATAGATTAAATTACTTTTGCCATGATTTGCAGTCTGGACCCGTCAATGTTATGCCCTGCCAGCACGTCCTGATTTTGTTGGGTTGAAGTGTTCCTAGGTTAATATATTTTGTTGACCTTGGAACAACATCTTAATCCAATGAATTGCTCATATCTCTAAACCTAAACCTAACCTTTATCCATGAGCAATGCCTAAAATCAGATTTAATAATAGATGAATGATTCTGATGTGCAAGCACCAAATGCTGATTGCAAGCCTAAACTTCACAAAAAACTATAAACTGGTTCTTCAAATCTGATTGGCTAATCGCAATGTTGTTCCAGGGTCAACAAAGATGTTTACCTAGGAACGCATGAAAATCAGGTTCTGCATATCTGCCAAAAAGTTAGATTGAAGAGTTTGATTTTTGAGGAGTTCACAGAAAATCATGAGACGCATGTTTCTGTGTTTGTTGTGTTTTTGAATGTCTGGCTATGTGATGTCCACAGTTCAGTTTAGTGTATGTTTTAAGATGTTGTGTAATGTATTGCAGTCTTATAACAAAGAAAGGTTATGACAAAACATAATATGAATGAGAAATTCTAAGATTTAGGATCTCATAGTCAATATTTCTTGCTTTGACTGAAAAACATGTATATTTTCAAGTCAATCTCAGAAATAAAGACACAAAAGCTGTCTCTCAAATACACTGCTAATATATACCTTTGGAAAATGCACCATTTAGCACAAAGATGCACTATTTAAAAAGGTACTGCTTCTGAGAGTGATGAGATGATGGCAAACAACAGTTTTTAAGAAAGGAAGAGAATATCATAAACTGCTGATGATAAGTGAAGTTTCATAGTTGGTGGTTTCAAGGGTGTAACTTGCAACGCAAATTTGCTAAATATGTTGTCAAACACTTCTTTGCACAAAGCATAACAATAATTATTGACAACAATGACATGTCTGAAGTGTATGAACACATTTCTATCTGATCAGCTTGGATTCGGCTCATTGCTGCTTGATGCTACATTTACTTTTAATGTTATTGTAAAGCTAATTTCATCACTGCTCTTCAAGCTAAATCTAAAAAGCTCAGACCTCACAAAGAAATCTGATATGGGACCAAATAAAATAGCACCACCCGCCAAAAAGTCAGCAGTATGCTTCCATGTTTATTTCAGCTCCTGCCCAGCATGAATCAAAACAGAAAAAAAATCAGAAGTATTACTTTTGCACTAGCATCTACTATGATTGAGTAAGATTATGATTCAGTGGAAAGGCTTAATGCATTTTGATCCATGGTTGAAAGACCACATTTTTTAATTATTAGTGGTTTGGTGAGCAGATGTTGTTTTTAAAACCTTCAATTTCATAGACGGAATGGAAATAGAAAAGTCTTGCCAGCCTTCTTGGCAAATCTCTAGACCACCACATCGCTTTATGTAATACATTTGAGTGCATTAACACAAACAGTTTTTCAGCAACTTTACAATACCTTTTCAAAGCAATCTTTACAGTTATTTAAAAACAAAGTGCATCTTGTATTTAATATGATACTATGTATATGCTAAACAGCATTGCTATCTATTACATTGATATACCTCTGCAATATTTAAGAAAAACAATATTGAAGTGACGTTCTTACCATTATGGCTGGCCATTGAAGGATTTGGCTTGACACTTGTTGTAAGTAATCGGTGAGCCTTTGTAAAATCCTGTTCTTGATGTTTGCTGTAAATTTCTGTAGTTCCGTCCAAAACAGCTGTCTTCTCTGTAATACCTTTGCTTTTTAGGATCCGTTTTATAAGGAAAGACCATCCACGCCCATTGATGCCCCACTGTCTCTATCGCTGACTGCCCTTCTTTCTGCACAAGACACACCCTGACTCACACATCCTCTCCGCTTCCTTTATGACCTCTGACATCACACACACATACAAGGTCCTCCAGCAGTCTAAGAGGTGCTAAGAGTGTACAGTCTATGTGTGTATACAGCTCTGCCTCCGTGGAAAAAGAATCAAGGCTTGGGTATTTACTACAACCAGCGTAGTCTCTGCAAACACGTCATTGCTGGAAACTTTGTCTCTTTTCCGTAAAAACCAGGGTCACACAAGGGGCCTTTGTTAAAAACAGAAGTTCTGATGATTGGGGAACACTTCCAAACATCTACTCCACCTTTATTTCCCTGAAGTCAGTTGCTTTCTATATTTAATATTTCTGTAAGCCTCCTACTTGAGCAAAGGGAGAAAAGACAAACCCCAATGAGTAACATGCACAATATAGCAGTTTAACATATATTATCTATAATGTGTAAAGTGTAATGTACTGGTATGAAATGCCAGGGTGTCAGCTGAAGGTCAAGGGGTCAAACTGCAGAAACAACTAAAACTTCTGACATAATTTTGTGAGACATTTCCCCACTGTTTGTGGAGTTAATTAAATTCCATTAAGCTCCCTCACTGGAGATATGACAGCATTAAACCTAGCACATAGATCATTAGAATTCTCTTTCCTAAAATAAAGTCATGTGTCTGCTGTATTGTCTGGAAGAACAATGATCGCTCCGGCAGTGGATTCTCACCATGCTGTGACATTACTACAGTTCTTTTTGACCACAAAGGCACACAAAAGGCTGTCTGTCTTGCTTATACGGTGAGAATCAACACCACCACACCTACATATAGAGAAAAACGTATTCGCACATGTGTGTGACACTAAAATGAAGAATTCTGGAACAGGTTCAAGACAAAATACTCACACACAGAAACAAGCACAGATTTTTGTTGAATTTCACATTGCTTTCTCATTGATTTATCATCAAAGCGATTTTGTCATACAAGTGAGAAACACACCACTGCATCTTTAGATAAAAGTTATTGAGAAGGAAGGAATGAAACAAACTGCTGATGTTGTGTAAAGTTTAATAGTTAGTGGTTGCAAGGGTTTAACTTGCAAAGCAAACTGAACTTGCTGATTATGTTGTCAAAGTATTAAAACTCTGTTCTTTGGATAAAGCATAAAAATATGCTTTCTGTTGAAAACAATAACACATATAAAGTGAACGTTATCACCTTTGATATTACATTTTCCCTTTAATGTCACCATCATGCCACTTTCTTCATCAATTTCAAGACTGAGGCTATGAAGTTTAGACCTCACAAAGAGATAGGGGACCAAACAAAATAACATGGCACCAACAAGTCAGAAGTCCCCTTCCATATTTATTTAAACAACCATTTCTAACCCATCTGCTCAGAATGAAAAACATCCCTTTACCATCTGATACTGCTGTTTTGATTATTAAATGGAAAGCTGTAATATATTGTGATCCATAGTAGAAAGACAGACAGACACACCCAGAGAGTAAACATGAGAAACACACCAGTAGCTCTTTGATTAAAAGCATCTGCTATATGAATGAATATAAAAGGGAGTAATAGGAGTGAAAAAAGAGGTTTGGCCAGCTGGACTTAAAAAAAAAACATAAAAAATTGAGGCGTCAAGCTCCACTGTCCCGATTATTAAAACCAAAAAAAGAGGCAGTCAAAATGTCAGTGTCAAAATTATTTCATTGACCAATTAATCAAAGTAGGAGGGGTTTACTCAGGGCCGGCCCAAGCCTTCAGGGGGCCCTAAGCAGAATTTTTTGGGCGGCCCCTCTGTGCCACCAATATGATTAATTATTGTCAATCTTTTATTACTCGCACACTATAAATCTAACACAACCAATATGAATTGTATTTGTTTGTAGCTGTGTTGCTTACATCATATACCAATGTTTTTACCCATGCTATGATCTTTAATTGTGACAATAGCAAACCCACAGGAGTAGTCAGGTGTTCATTTGCACTTTAACATTCAAATTCTTGCGGTACCAGTAAAGTAACCACTTTATTTTTTTGCAACATGTAAAAAGTGCAATACAATTAACTACAAATAAAATAAATAATAAAATATAAGGCTAACGTTAACCAATTTAATAACTTTTGCTCAGAAAATTTTGCACCTATATTGACCCTGTTGTCCCTCTGTTGCCAGTTTTGTGGACTTCTTGGAGAACAATTTCCAGCAAAAGCAGTAGACTGCATCATTTGTTTTTGAATAAGTAAGCCAGCTTCGCTTGATTTTTTGTCCATTAATTAGCTGTCTGTATGTGTAGTGGTAGTGGAAGCTTCGCCCATCAGGATTTTTAAAGGAATGTGAAGTTTTCCTTTATAGGCAATGGTGCTCTACTTTCAGAGTTAGACAGGATAGACGACCACTCAGCTGGGTCAACTAGAGGAGCTGCTGATCATGGTGTAGTAGTAGCTGAGGGAGTAGATGTAACATTGAATTAAATTAGAAATTATATTTAGAAATATTAATCACAGGATTTTCTACAGTAAACTGAGCAAACACACAGTGCTACTAACTTACCTGCCACCTCCACTGAGGTTGAAACAGAAGAAGGAACTGTAGGATCAGTGGATAAAGGTGCTGGGCACTGCTCCTCACCTGCAGAGGATGTACAGTACCTTATTAAAGATAAAATAAAAATAATTATTATAAAAATATAATAATATAAAATAAATGTAGCCATGTTAGATTTCATACTGAAAGGTGATGCTGTCTGCTAAAAAAAAAACAAATGATCAACAAAAACGGTATGAAAAAATTGATCTAGGATTGTTTTAAACTCACATGGAATATGATCCTCAGCTGTAGCTCTGGTACTGGAGGCAGATGGCATTGGTTGTGCCCCACCTCCAAAATATTTCAACAGTGCTCCTAAAAAGTTTCATAAGAGCATAGTTGAATAGTTGTCAACCTATATTGCACCGCAGCAAGCCATCACCTAAAACATTAAGACATAATGATATTATAACACAGACCCCAAACGTAAGCCAGTCCAGAGTAAGTAACGTTAAACTGTTATCAGTACCAAAGTTACAAAACAGCTTTTTTTCGGTACTTTTTGTCCGTCTCATCCTTTGCATCCTTTAGCTTATACTTAAAACTTACCTTTAGCTTGCTGTGTTTTTTTCTTCCTCTGATTTCTTCAGTTTTTGTTTCTCTGTACCAGAGAGATGTGTCCTTTTGGTGACATTTTTAATTGTTTTGCTGCAGCTTGAATTGAAGTTACCTCAGGCATGGTATGGCTGTCATACTCCAACTGTGCATGCATCCTGCAGCAGCCAGGTAAAATAATATTGCGGTTTTTTTTTGTTTTTTTTTTTTATGAAATAATATATTTCTTTACCAATATGATATCAACTGAAATATTATACATATATAAACGAAAAAATAAAATAAAAATAAAAAAACTATGTAATTTCATGTACTCATGGGGGCCCCTTTTTGGCCTCGGGGCCCTAAGCAGCCGCTTAGTTCGCTTATGCCTTGGACCGGCTCTGGGTTTACTGTTGATAGAACAAGAAGGCCTGCGTGGAAGGCAATGAGCATACTATCCATCCTACATTCTATGTGATATTAGTCATTTTCTGGATAGTATGCACACTGGGGCGCGGGGAAGGAGAGAGCACGTTTTCCAGACAGTGCAACCGTGTCTACACCAGATGAGACAAAATACAATTGAATCTATTCTGCTGGCTACACTAGACGCGGCGCCACGCGCCAAATCCCCGACAGAAAACTAATGCTGCGTTCTTTTTATGACGTACTGACACGTTTCAAATAATCAAATAATTTCAACGGTCGCAAGTTGCTCGTTTTCGACATATAGACATACAAATAAGAGTGAAACTGTGCATATTTAAAATATCATTTTCAAATTGTTCAAAATGATTAACATTCTAGAATTACACCTGATATATTTCCTTCACCGATCTGTATGGACGCCCGTTTCCGCCACTGTATAAAAAATAAAAAAGGTTATTGCGACTTTTTATCTCACAATTCTGTGACAAATCAATCTCACAAATCAATTCTGTATCTCACAATTTTTTTTCTCAGAATAATAACATTTTTATTTTTATACAGTGGCGGGAACGGGCTTTTATAGATCTGTTACATTACACTTTGCTCGGAGTAACGTAAAAAAATCCTGCACAGACCAATCTTTTCGCTCTATAAAACTCTGGCCTGGCCTAATCACGAGCCATGTGCATTGATTATTTTCATAATCATTATTATCCATAAAGGTTTGGAACTAGTTGGGTGAGTAAAAAATGACAGAATTTTCATTTTTTGGGTGAACTGTTCCTTGCATTGACTTGCTGCCCTCTACTGGCGGTTTTAGTTTCATACATGGTAAATAAAGTAAATATTCATATTACTATGAATGCAGTTGTAACTGCAGTGAAAATGCATGAGTCTGTGTAAATAATCTTTAGGTGCAGCTTCTGTATCAATTCTGCAACATGGATTTTGTTGATACTTATTTTATTTGCGATAGTGCCTTATTATTAAAATTAAATTAATTTAGCATGGAGTAATTAAATACACATTAAAGTAATATAATAGGCTTAAAAAACTTACTTATAAAGTTAAATTGTCCCAGAAATCAATATAAAAAAAATGTCATCTAAACAATGGATAGTTTAATATCAGTCACTGCGCATAGGTTTAGGATTACTTTTCAGTTTTTATCCTAGCTTTACTGAATCCCAAAATGTGTTCTCAGTTTTGGCCCAAAATTATATTAAATTATGTGTTGCCTTCACACCACTAGAGGGCAAAACATCCGCGGTGTCTCCATGTGTCAGGATGGCCGAGCGGTCTAAGGCGCTGCGTTCAGGTCGCAGTCTCCCCTGGAGGCGTGGGTTCGAATCCCACTTCTGACAACACTGTTTTTCTCAAACTAGGTGAACAGCTGATGCTTACTTAGCAGAGACCAAAGACCGTTTCATACTCCATGGAGAGTAAAGTACTGAAACAACAAAACGAGCAAAAATACACGAGATGAAACTTTTACGTCTGGTCGCAGAGTCAACGACTGCAGTACAGGTTAGTGACATATATAAGATGTTAATAAATAGTTTTTTTTAATAATGTGAGTGGTTCAGAGCAAGGTGTGCAAAGAGCATTGCATTCAGGAAGAGCATTCTGCGATAGATAAAAAGTCTTGTTATATACATATATATTAGTGCTTTCAATCGATTAATCACATCCAAAATAAAAGTTTTTGTTTACATAATATATTATGTATGTATGTATCAGTTTTTTAACACCACCATATATGATATTTTTTCTCACACACACACACACACACACACACACACACACGTGTTGGGTTTACATGTTTTATGGGGGACATTCCATGGGTGTAATGGTGTTTATATTGAACTATGTGGTATTGCCCTATGCCTAAACCTACCCCTTTGAGGAAACTGTGCATTTTTGGATTTTCAAAAAACTTAACTCTGTGTGATATATAAGCTTTTTTCCTCATGGGGGACCTAACAAATGTGCCCCCAATGTCAAAATTTACTGGTATTCCTATCTTTGTAGGGACACATGGTTCCCATAAGGTGATAAATACCAGGAGCACACACACACACACACATCTGCTTGTCTCTCAGCTTGAGAAAACAATTTTACTGACGGATTCATGAAGACGCAAACACCATCAACATATCTCCGCATGAAAAGCATTTATTAGAAAGGGAGGGGTGTGATCGTAGGACGAAAGATGCAACATAATGCCAGTGGGGGTCACTCATACTTCATTAAAGAAATAACAGACATTTAATTTTTTCCAAAATGCATAATACACGGAACTAACAACGGGTGGTTGCTAAAGGTGATATGCACGGTCATAGCTGTGCTGTATCGTAAATAAATTGGTTTTTAAAATTAAGGATGCAAGATTCAACATATCGCCAGCAGGGGTCACTAATACCTAATTAAATAAATAACAAACATTTAATTTTTCCAGAGTATGTAATGTTGCTAACGGTGGTTGCTAAGGATGTTGCTCAGTGATACGGTCATATAGCCGTGCTGCATCATGAATAAAACACAGCTGCTGACCAGTCAGAATCAAGGAATAGTACTTACCTTTTATAAATAATAAATATACACAGAACACACATATTATGCAAACAAAAACCTTTATTTTGGATGCGATTCATTGTTTGACAGCACTAATATACACTCAAGAAAAATATAAATACAACACCTTTGTTTCTGCTCCGATTTTTCATGAGATGGACTTAAAGATCTAAAATTCATCCCAGATACACAATATTACCA
>JAUMHI010000063.1:12347229-12366397 GCA_032359435.1 Enteromius unitaeniatus | reverse complement strand
CTGGAATGAATTTTAGATCTTTAAGTCCATCTCATGAAAAATCGGAGCAGAAACAAAGGTGTTGCATTTATATTTTTTTTATATATATATTAGTGCTGTCAGATGATTAATCACAATTGCCTCCAAAATAAGTTTTTTTTTTGTATATATAAAACATACATGTGTATATTTAATAAATAAATAATATGTTATTCTTTTAATATTAAATATGTTCATATATAATATAAGTTATAGCAAAATATAAATGTAAATGCATTTACATGTAAATATATACTGTATGTGTGTGTATTAATATATAAATAATAAATAAACACAGTACAAGCAGTTTGCAAGGGAAAACTTCTATTTTGGATACAATTAATTGTGTAAATTGATTTGTCAATGATTTTGAATTTGTAAACACTGCAATTTGTTATCCTGCAATTTTGACTTCTATTGTTTTTTGTGTCTTGCTATTTCCTTTTTTTCACAAGAGGAAGGTAAAGGGTTCTCATTTTATTATTCTTGCTGAAGTAATTTATTACTTAGATACACAGTATCCGCCTAACGTGATCTCATTGTAAATACATTGTAGGTGTGCAAAGGCATAGAGAGAGAGAGAAAGAGAGAGGGAGAGAGGGAGGGAGGGAGGGAGAGAGGGAGGGTGCGAAAGAGAGTCAAAACTTTTATCTGTTCAGGCTGAGTTGTTAGGTAATGACAATACCTGCGTTACCTGTTCTGGTGTGTCTCCACTGTGCTACATTATTTCCTTTTCTCCTTTTTCAAAGTGACATTTTTATGTAATCAACTCTTTATACTGAGAAGAAATGGCGGATTTTCCTGGGAAGGTCAACACTCAGACCAGCTCAAGTGAACCTCAAAGAAGTTATGGGGTCCCAGCAAGGGTAGACATGGACTTCATCAAGAGTATTCCTGGTATCCTACTTATAGCTGAGATTGTGAGTTCCAAAAAACTACATTGAACTTTCTGTGCTTTGGCTTATGTTGTATATGTATTTAACATGAGTGTTTTATTTTTTTTTTGTAGCTTCATGAAAATGGTTTATTTCTCCTTTCATAATACTCTCACACCCTCAAGCCCACCTTTCTTTTTAGTTTCTTCAAAACAAACGAACAAAATAAATAAATTAAAAAAGCCAAATTGCTATTTTTTGAGAAAAACTGAGACTGTAGGTATTGGTTAATTAGATGAAACTAACCAGGTTCAGTAAGTACTATGAATTATGGTAATTATGTTTCATACAACTGGGATATTACACAAAGTTATGTGCATTAATTGTGGACCTACAATGAGAAGAAATGTCAGTAAACCTCTGTGCTCAAAATATCAACATATTCAAGTATGAACATGATATAATCAGTACATGTACAAAAAAAGACTTACAGCAAACATCAGTATTTATGATGTGTATTGTATATTATCTCACTGGTCATTGGGTCAATAACCATAATAAAACACTCCCTTCAATACAAATACATTTCAGTCAAGTCAGTAAATATAAATGGAATATTAATGGATTTCAGTAAATATTTGGCTTGTTATGTGTCTGTTTTAGTCTTTATTCTGTGGAGCAAGTCACATTTGTTGTTTGTAACTATCTTGTGTCAGACACATAGCCTGAAATCTAAGACCTTTATCAGATGAATAATACATCGTGAACTTTTTATATTCTTTGTACAAAGGATGTCATCCGTATCATCTGTTTGTCTATATAAAAAAAGCTATTTTTTGCTAACTTCAATTTGCAACTGTGTGAAAAAAATTCTCAGGACATACATCAGTACTTCTAACAGTAAATATGGTGCTTAAAATAACATTAATTGTTGACAGTGCTGTGTAAGTGTTTCTGGTAGGTTAGGCCTCTGATGAGATCTACCAGAATGATTCACACTGATGTCACTTTAATAATATCTCAAGCTAGGCAAAAGAGAGGAATAAAGTCGTACAGATTTGGAATGGCACAAATCATCTATTTTCAAGTGGCTTTGTATTGTCTTTGATGCTTAACATATGATCATCTTCTGTCTAGTTTGTTGGACTACTGGTGTGGTCGTTGATCGCCAGTACCATCTACACCGTGATTCCTGCTTATGGTTGGGTGATGTTTGTCAGCGTGACACTGTGGCTCCTGAGCATTGCCCTGTTTATTGTGCTGTTGTTGAGGTTTTATCAGAGTCTACCTTCAGTGCCATGGCCTTTAGTGGTGAGACACTTGCTCCTCTAATGGAGCTTGTATGATTTGTGTTTTTGTCAGTTAAATCAAGATGGTAATCTTGTCTTCCTTTACTCCTTGTAGCTCATGGTGTTCTATGTAGTTGCAGCTGTTCTGTACGTAACTGCCTTTTTGGCTGATGCGGTTTCTGTCCCATCCCAGAGATCTGTCTGGCACGGTCATCTGGGATCTTCTGCAGTGAGTGAAAATATGTCTTGAACACACACTACACAAATATTCACAAATGCTGTGAGCTGAGGGAGGTGTGTCCATCCGGCCTTATTTCTAAAGCAAAGTCAGGCTTATCTGTGAAATACTCAGATAACAGTATAATGTTACAGCCCACCAAGATCAGGTGATTCAGGTGTTAGCAATGCTCCCACCTAACAAATATTTAAACTACCATTTAAAGGTTTGGGAGTAAAACAATTTTCTTAAGAAATGAATACTCAAAAGAAGCACAAAAAATGTGTGTCTTGGTTTCCACAACAAATATAAAGCAGCACAACTTTTCAAATTAAATAATAATAAAAAATGTTTCTTGACCACCAAATCAGCATATTAGAATGATCATGTGACACTGAAGTCTGGATCTTTTCCATCACAGAAATTAATCATATTCTAAAATATATTACAAATAGACTATATATTTATTTTAAATTGTAATAGTATTTTATAATGTTACTGATTTTACAGAATTTTTGATCATATAAACAAACATTTAGAAACATTTAATGTTAGAAACTTTTAATGTTAGTGTAGATATGGCTTTCTTATAAAAAAATACAAATTATTATCTAATATGAAGCATTACCTTCACTTGTCTGGTTAAAGCATTATTCATCACTTACTAAAATGCTCAATACAGGTATGTAGATCAGATGAAAACCATTTAGTGAATGGTTACAATGTGAAACTGTCAGGTAAATTCAAAAGCAAGGTTGTAGAGTGCTATGTGTGTTTTATAGGGCTTTAAAAACCACATCGGCCATAGTCCACATGAAACTGTGGCAAGCACATGACAAACCTGTAATGCTTTCAGTGGAGGAGTAATCACAGTTCATACCTCCTCCGTGTGTAAAGGTGAACAGTTATTACAATGTCTTGAAATCTACATTTCTACTCCATGCTGTTTATATGCTTTCCTGTAAAACAGTTTTATACCCTGGTTATGATAAATCATTTATCTGTTGTTTATTGTATATTAAACATTACATTCTTATTACTTTCTTCAAGGGACAGTTCATGCATAAATTAAAATTTGTGTCACTTTCTTTATTCTGAAGACTGATTTTGTCAGCGGAGTCCAAAAACTACACGCAAAACTATATGCAAGGTCTATACATTTTTTATCATTTTTTTCAAACTTCTTTTCTTTCAGTTCTTTGCCATAGTGGTGACTTTGTTATATGGAGCTAGCAGCTACCTCGCCTTTTTGGACTGGAGGGGTGAAGGGCAAAATGCAGCAGCGAGTACAGTGCCTGTGTAGACCATTAACATTCTGAGTCACTATGTGAAAACACATCGAAGGTACTGTGAAGATACTGCTCCGATTCTTTGGCACTGTGAAAATCCTCTGGAACTTCTGACAACACTTCTGTATAATGGTGCCCAGCATAATTGCTTGATGGTTCATAACATGGACATTGTGTGTATACTTATGTGCAGCAGGTGTGGGGTCAGTAAGATTTTTTTAAGAAGTGACAGTAAATACATTTTTCACTGTTATAAAAGAATTCATATTTTATGGGATCGGGAAAGTAAATACTACTTCATGCAGCAGCTTCAGAAAGCACATGCAAATAGAAAAAGCACCAGCAAATCAGTTTTACAGCACATGTGCTGCAAATGCTTACAACACAAAAAATAGAAATGCACAAGTAAGAAAATGAAAATTAACAATTTTTGATTGCCATTTGTATACCCCCAGTTTGTTAAACTATGGTTAGTGTAGTAAATGCATGGATAATTTTTTACATAGTTACCATGGTTAAACTGAAGCATGGTATTTATATAGTCAATGTAAAATAAAAAATATATATATACATATATATATTTAAATATATAATAGTGCCATCAAATTATTAATTTCATCCTAAAATACTAAATAAAATATTTACGTAATGTGTGTGTACTGTGTATATTTATTATGTATATATATACACAAATGCACGTACAGTATACATATTGAAAATATTCACATATATTCATATAATTTATATATAAATGCATAAATAACATTTTCTATAATATATACATGCATGAGAATAACTATACAGAGTACACACACATACTACGTAAACAAAATGTTTGTGTTGTGATCATTTGCAATACGTTTTGTCAAATTCTTAATTTTTTTTGCAGTGTGTTGAGCTCACTAGGCAACCATATATGTTTGATCAAATAAATGCCTGAGTAAGCATTAAGAGATTAAAAAAAAACAACATGCAAAAATCTTACCAGCCCCAAACATTTAATGTACTATTTTTTCAAACTACACTAAATGACTTGAGCAAATATGTATTTAATGTTAAGGCTCTTGCATTATTGTAAAGTTATGCTTAAGAATGCAATTGATTGTTTTGAGCATTAAAATGTTTTGATAAAATAAAATCAAAGAACCATTGTATTTATTTCTTTCACACACGGGCTCAAATGTCTATATATACAAATAATAAACAAATGTACACAATAACGCAACATTCATCTAGTAAGAACACATTTTTCTAAGACAAAGAAGGGAGTAAAAATTATTAGAAGCATTATATTCAAATGCTCCAATGAGACTTTCCTTCCCATTGTCACTCTATCCAAAACATGGACTGCAGCTGTGTAGGATTATTGATGTATAAACTGTATAAACACTATTTTAATTCTATAGTGTCTGCTTGGGCTTCTACTAAACGAAAAGGGGTCTTTTAGATCTGTTATCATATCAGGCACATTGTATAATACTTTTGTACTGAACAGCCCTTTATGATTGTCAAGTGAAAGGAATTATTGGTATATTATATTATGAAATATAAGGATTTAACCATTAACATAAACGGCAGCTTTAAGATACTCAAATGCTCATTACAGCTTTCTACATCAATTTTGGTCAGAAACAGCAAAAGTGGCCAACAAGATATGAAAGACTGCTTCAGACTGAGTGGATTTTGTGACAGATGAATACTGTGGGAGTCATACTGGATGAGCTGACAGTTAACCACAACATTATGTTTAAACATTAACCTAAATTAAACACAGATTCTCCACTGTTACTATAACAGTGACTGTTTGTTTTGGGATGTGTGGGAAAGGAACCGTCAATAAGTATTCATCTTTTTAAATGGGAATAATCATATATGTTGACTGATCCAAGTTCATTTACATGAGATGCCCATTGGGTCAGCTGGATTGTGAGGCCATGCTAGAGGTCAGAGGTGAACCGGAGGCAGAATTGAATGATTTCACCACCAGTCCAGTACTGAGGTCCAATCCTCTGCCCTCCTTTTCCTATAAAAAAAAGATGGCAATAAATTTCTGACACATTCTATGGTAGGTTTATAGCTTCTGTTCATGATAAAAGCAAATAGGCCAAGATTTTTTAGTGGTAAGTTATTCCATTTCAAGTTATTTTATTATAGACAAGAATTGCTTTCGAACTGGGTAGAAGAGATTTTCTCTGTACTGTAACGCATTCCAAATATATATATTTTTTACTTACTGCTTTGTAATCAATGAACATCTCTTTAAAGGCCATAAAGTCAGTGAATGTCAGCAGCATGTCAAATATGTCACCAGAGACCTCATCTTTGTGCTGTCTAATTGAGAAAAGAACAGAAAAGTAATTTAGGTCACAATCGTAGAATAATGGTCTGTGCAAATACTGTTTTATGTAAATACCTCCATCTAGCGGTAAATTATGTGCATCACAACAAGACACTTCAGGGGTTGTTAAAAAAACGTAATAAATAATACAAGACGTAGACGAGTAGAAAAAGATGAATATGTAATATAATAGGAATTTAATGTTTTCCAAACATAAATAGAGTCTTCTTTATACACTAAATATATATAGCTGCCTTCTCAATTTTGTCTCTTCATACAAGGATCGTCATTTTTTAGGGTCTGTCGCAACTAAAAGACTGAAAACCCCCGTTTAATAGACTGGATTGCTATTGTCTTTATTGGTTATTTCTATTTTTAACAGTATATATGATATTGTGAGTGTAAAAGAAATAACATCAGTCATTGTCAAGCATGAACACCAGATAAAGCGATGAAGTCAAATGGCATACTTAAGTGAATGGATGAAGGAATCCATGTTGAATCCAGGAATTCGCTCTACCAACTGCTGTTCCAGATGTTTTTCTAAGACGTCAATCTGAGATCATTCAAACACAGTTCTTGCACCATTACAGGGGTCATAAATACACAATAAAACTATGCTGAAATACCACATACATATTCATTAAAAATAGGTGTATAGCTGAGCTTGTTCTCCTCGGAGTCTTCAAACTCAAGGTAATATTTCTCCATGAAGGACTGCTGGAGATGTTGGAATTCATCCTCTGTGGAGAAAACTGTATGCGTCAGTTATAATTCAGATGAGTGGATTTCATAAATACATGTGTAGGTCTCTTTTATCCTAAACCACAAGAAAATATAAATTCAATTCTGCATAAATAAAAGAAAACAAATCATATTAAATACTATTTCCACCAAAATTCACTTGCACATGCTCTTGAGAGATTCTGTGATATCCACACGTGTTATATCTGGATACTAACTGATAATGTTAAAGTTGACAGACTTATAAATACCCATTATTATATCTTCGATGTTCCCAATAACCATGTCAAATTCTGCATCAGCTTCTGATGATCTGAAGAGGCAAAGTGTCACGGATAAATTGCGAGGAATATACATGGATGTTCACTCCAGAAAACAAACTATGTAACTTACTTTGAAACAGCAAAGTCCTCGTCTTCCAAATTCTGCATTTCAACTATGTTGTCATTGCCACCCAGCAGATCTTTTGAGTTTCACAGAGAGTTCAGATAGAGAGGTTTAAATAACGTTTGATTTCGTGAGAACACGAGTAACAGATCTGGTCACAGTTATGAAACTAGTCTGCCAGATTTCCGTAAGCTAGGTTAGCTGGTGGAAGTGCAGGTGCATGGCTGGCCCGCAGGCTGGACGGTACAGCACGACCAAACGCTTGGATTTTGTGGCATAGGAAACACAGTGGACTGCTTTCAATGAAAAAATTAATTAGTATAAAAAAAATAAACATTACCTGTCTCTCGAGCATCCATCATTAATCGCCCGAACGCTCTTCCTGAAGTCGCTGCTGCCAGGGCAACGGGAGAACGCGTACTTGTTTGAAATGTGTTCGGTAGAAAACTCTTTCCTTTTATTCAGTTCCGCCTCTTTGAGTCTTTCAGTGGACCGCGCAGGCAGAAGGAAAATCCGGACCGTTGCACAGACTTTAAAATATAGCTGTCCTTTTCTCTTTTAATGAACAAGCGGAGTAAGTGTAAGTCAAGCGGTAAGTGTTTCAGGTTGACAGAATTCCACACTTTGAAAAGATCGTACCAAAAGGCAGCACACAGAAACTCCGTCAGTGTTATGGTTTTAATACTGACCTGCTTTATTATTGAGAGAATCATAAAAAATAGTTTTACTGAAGATGTAAAAGTGCATTCAATTACAGGACAAATAATAATAGTAATTATAATAATAATAAAGAATAAAGAGAGAAAACCGAGAGAGAGAGAAACTATGCCACAACAACAACAACAACAGGACATATACATAAATAAAATAAATAAATAGATAAATTCTCAATACAATTATATGATTTTTTTTTCTTTCACTTTTCTTATGATACAATGTATAAAATGTGTGAAATTTGGTTTGTACAATGCCTATTTTTTATTTACGAGAAATGTATTTTTTAAATAAAATGTCATCTTTAAATACAAAATACACATATCCCAGTTTTATCCTAACACACACATATATATATATATATAGGCTATTTACAAAAAAATCATGTTTTTTAATCAATATAACTAAAAATGCAGCTAACTAACACAATAAAACATGATAAAATGATTTTTGAAAATTAAAAAAGTATTGAGCACAATTAAAACAATTGACACACTAAACAGATTCAATGTAACATACTTTTTTCTTTGTCATTAATATAAAACGTGTTTTATGTTTTGATGTCGTTTTTTTTAAAGAAATTCAGTATATGCCAGCACATAAACACTCGAAGCGTGCAGCAGCAGCCTAACAACTTTATTTTAAAACACGTCTTGTTTAGTGCCACGCACATGACGTCACCGAGCGTCGGCCCGTGACGCTGCGTCTCTTTGTTGGCCCAGCAGCAGCAGCGTCGCTCCTCTGTTGTTGTTTTCTCTGCTCCTAGAAAAACTGGAATGCTAGCAAGCTAAAGAAGTATTGTGGTTTTGTTTTGCTCTGTCTGCCAAATAACACACGTCAAACTCGTCCCGCTTGGCGTGTCGCTACATTAAACGCAACCCAGTCATGGACTCAGACGAGGGTTACAATTACGAATTCGACGACGAGGAAGAGGAATGCAGCGAAGACAGCGGCGAAGAGGAGACCGCTGACGACACCCTGGAGCTCGGCGAGGTGGAGTTGGTTGATCCCGTTGTGGCCGGCGGAGAGCGAGACGACTGCGGGGAGACGGGAGGCAGCGGCCTCGGGCCTGGGCAGGATGAGGAAGACTACCGCTTTGAAGTGTTAACCGCCGAACAGATCCTGCAGCATATGGTGGAGTGTATCAGGGAGGTCAACGAGGTCATCCAGGTAAGTGTTTTCAGGGCTTCCCCTGAGCCTAGATCCACCTTCGTGACAAAAGAGGAGATTTTTACATCGCTCCGGGAAACTTTGCCCCCCGTTGACAACACGGGAGGCATGAAAAATGCATCAGCTGTCCTTTGAAGCAAACTGATTTTAAACCTGATACGTCAACAAGCTAAATGGTCATGATCATGCACATGAAGGAGAAGGTTTGCGTCAACCCAGCCTTTCCCCTGTCCTTAGCACATCCAGTAATGACATAAGATGCTTATCCAGCTTCTAGTTCACCTGCATACAAAACCAGACCGATAAGTCCCATTACAGGCGCTTTGCTTAACAAAACTGCATTTGTGTTCGCATATGACATCCCATGCCACTTATAAAGTATCTTAATAATATTGCAAATCGCTCCATTTTCATCAGAATTCCCTTGTTCCTGGTCACACTAGCTTAGTAAGCTAACCACGAGCGCACAAGCCCAATTTAAGCACCCCAGAGACGACACCGCGAGGTGTTCGCGTGTTTCTTATGTATTCAGGGCAGGCTGTTGATAGTCTGAAGAAGAAGAAGAAGAAGATGAAGAAGGTGTCGTCTGTCAAGCTGGGATATGGGTTAGGTCGCGTTAGCATGCGAGAGAGTTACCTAGTTGCTCCCGACAACAACATGGCGGAACCGAAGCTTCATCATGACTGGTTATGTTTGATTAAAAAGCACAAAAATAGCCCATCAAAGTGAATTTGAGTAATGATTTATGTTAGCTTTCTGCTGCAGTGTCATATCCACAGGCTGTTTAGAGTATTAACTGTGTCCCCGAGCTCGACGTCTCACTCTGCGTCCCGCAGTTTGTTTTGTTTATGCTGATTAATTTCCAGATTTTGTGCTAATTGATTAGATTTGCTCGTTCTGTGCCGTCAGCAAATGCGTTTTGTTATGTTTACATGCTGTTACTGTTGTTAGTTGAAGTGATTAAGGCTTGCTTTATACCTATATGGTATCTTCTGTGTGTTTTCCCCAGTACGTTTCAAGCATTTACAACAGAGGGGAAAGTAGACCTTGCTTTAGTTGAGGATCGTCTAGTTAGTGTGGTTGCAAATCCAGAAGGTTATGGTGGTCACGTCTCCCCGCATCCCTCTGGATTGCCTGTCAATATGCACCTTGACATGTCAGCCCACATAACCTTTTCGGAGTGCTGTGGGTACAGGCTTTGTCTCCCTGACAGGCAAGAGTGAGCTCTGTTGTCTAAACACAGAGGGAATCACATCATCGCTGCTCTTTGGGGTGTTGTTCGTGACACAAACCAGCCAGCTGCTATTTAGGTTTAAATTAGTAATTTGTCACAAAATAACAACATTAGCAGACTTTTCCTGACAAATTAGCATTTTAAGCTGAAAACTGACAGTTTGTAACCATTATATTGTTATTATAGTCAGAGGTATAACTATCAAATAAAATGTTTTCACTTGATATGCACACTGTGAAATAGCTTTTATTAGTGACAGCATCAAATAAAGTTTACTAAAGTGATTTTATAGAAACAGAAAGGATTTTAAATGCTGGAAGTGTCTGCTTTAATGTTTTTTTTAATAACTTTTGTGAAGCTAAAATAACAATATGGGTAAATGAATGCTATGTCATCCTTCAGTGTCACACACGTTTATTTAAAAAAAAAATGAAGCACCATACTTAATCTGACCTTTTTAGATATTAAAGTAAATTGAAATTTAATTTAAAAGAGTAATTGACTATGCAAAATTATTGTTTTTAATGATTTAAACTTCTTGCTGACTTATGGGTAAAACCTAGTGTTTTAAAGGATAGTGACAAAGATTAGTAAATATTTAAAATTACTGCAAGCAATTCCCGTGAACTTTAAATAAAGTCATTTAATGTCATCTGTTGATTCTTGTTCAATATATGACTGACAAGTTTTTTGTTATACGAACTGTTGTTACTCTGAATTAATTTTCCTGTAAATCATGGTAAAAATGTATGTTAGTCTTAGAAAAAAAATATTAAACTAGACTCATTCTAATGCATGCGTGTGTGTAAAATTAATATTTTAGTTGCATTGTTTTTTGTTAAACGTGTGCTTGTTTGCTTTTTTTGATAGATAAGGATGTATACCTCTCTCTCTATTTTACAGAATCCTGCTACAATCACTAGAATATTACTTAGTCATTTCAACTGGGACAAAGAAAAGCTGATGGAAAGGTAACTGTTATGTGTGTTCTGTTTCCTCCCACCAAATTATTAGTCAGCTAACACCTGTCTTTGTTCAATACTGACCCAGCAAATTTTGAGAAAAATCTACTGTTTATGTCTTTGCAGGTACTTTGACGGTAACCTGGACAAGCTATTTTCAGAGTGTCATGTGATAAACCCCAGTAAGAAGTCTCGGACACGCCTCATGAACACAAGATCGTCAGCACAGGACATGCCATGTCAGATCTGCTATCTCAACTATCCTAACTCGGTCAGTGCTCCCCAACGGAATCGCTTTCCTTGCCTCTGATTAATCCATTTCCACGGCTGCTGTACTGATAGCTTATTAGCGGGCTCACACAGAATCTTTGGCCGGAAGTGGAAATCTCATCGTTCACACATTTTTGCACATTCACTTCCCTTGGAATGCTCTTTAGCAGGCATTTTGGCAAATATGGTTATACTTTCAGGCAAGAGAAAGTGTAGCTACATTTCACCTACATTTTTGAGAATGCTTATGCTCACCATGACTGCATTTATTTGATCAAAAAACATTAAAAACTGTTACATTGTGAAGTATTATTATCATTATTAGTATTAGAAAGCATTTGCTTGTTTTGTGCCATCAGGAAATGCAATTTAAAATAATCGATTCCTAATTTAATATTTTTACATTTAATTTATTCATCCTTCTAATAAACTGATTTGATGCTCAAGAAACATTTCTTACTGTTTTCACTGTTGAAAATGGTTTTGCTGCTTAAAAAGTTTAAAAGAACCGCCGAATAATTCATTGCATCCTTGCGTTCATTTCATTTACAATTTTACAGATTGTACTGTAGTGTATTCTACAGCATCTCAGCCGGCAAGAAGGATTTCTAATGAGCTCCTTTCACCAGTAATCTCTTCACTGGATTACTCAAATTGTACACAAAGCAACTGAGGAGAAGAACAGGCTGGTCCTCGTATTTGCAGGGAACCTTGAGAAGTGTGTGTGTGTCAGTGAAAAGATAGATTAAGTGTGGCATGCATGCATGCTTGTATTGTTTCGATCAGCTTTGTCATGAGAGCCAGCGACTGTCCGAAAGAAAACTCTGGATTAAGCAGCAGGGATTTGGAAACTGTTCTATTTATTGCTTTGAATCGTGACTGTGAACTATTTAACTGTAACGTCAACCAGGAAGTCCCTGTCTCACGGCTTGTCTGCTTAAAATAAAGGATCAGTTGGGGCGACACGATACAGCAAACTTGTCAGTTTGAGGCTGGGAGTTCTGCTTAACTCAGAACTTTAATCAGATTGCAGATACATTTAAAGTAGTTTATTGGGACGTTTAATTTGACCCAATGTCAAACTGTAATTTCGATGTTAATGTGTTGCTTCATAAAGCTGACCACCACTTGGTTCCCATGAGACGATCCCTAAATACCATTAGTGCTGTCTGCCCAGTGCTGTTAAACTACTTGGGATGTTGTTGTAAGCAATGCTCTGCTTGCGTCAGTCCTACCACAAATATTAAGCTGATTTGTTCTTGCCGCGTTGTCCCTAGAGTAAGAACCAGGCATTTACAACCCGGGGGGCCTGAGACTGTAAATGCTTGACAAAGGAATACTTTGTAAAAGCAGTAGATAATGACCATGGATGACTCTTCTGTCACTTGCTCAGAACTGATTTGTAAGATCCTTATCTGAGCCAAAAAAACTTTGTCTTGTTGGTTTCATCGATTTGTTGAAGAGAACAAGGCTCATTGTGTTACATGGAAACACAACACTGGATAGCTGCTAGCTAGGATTGGTTTCATTGGGGGTTTTTTTTGTTTAATGTTTTGCAGTGTTTGTCATCTGTGTCCTGTGTTACTGAGTTTTTGAGTCACCCTTGCAAGATCCACCCTAAAAGAAGAACTATTGCATTTACTATTGACTATTGGAAATACATTTACACTGTTCTCAGCAGTTGCTTGCATTATTAATTGGAACATTCCCTAAATGTGTATTTGGTGTTGGTTGTTCTTTTGCAGTACTTCACTGGTCTGGAATGTGGGCACAAGTTCTGCATGCAGTGCTGGGGTGATTATTTAACCACCAAAATCATAGAGGAAGGAATGGGACAGGTACATATTCCAACTCTTAGTACATAGAAGTGTTATGATACCAAATATTCAAATAAAAGTGAAATCTTGGATTCATAATGCCACAGAAACAACTAATACAAACACAACGTTATACAAAAAGTTGAAGAGTAAACAAAATGAATAATATACACTATTTACACATTTAAAAAGGCTGGGGTCGATCATTTTTTCTAAAAGGTAGTCTGATACTCATCAGGAGTAGTTGATTAAAAATACAGTAAAAACAGCAACATTTGTGAAATATAAACATTTTAAATAACAGTTTTATTTGAATATATTAACACATGAGCCTGAAAGTTCTGCAGCTATTTCATATTTAGCTTTTGAACTATTCACACAAGCTATTGCTGATTTTCTTTTTTTTTCTTTATCAACTGACATTTTGTCTGTTTCTCTGACTTATTGTAACACAAGCTTCCTTGTTTCTTTTCTAGACCATTTCTTGTCCTGCTCATAGCTGTGATATTTTGGTGGATGACAACACGGTCATGTAAGTGTTTCAGAAATGAATCAGCATTTATAGAAAGGCACAAGTATATATTTTTTTATGTAGGCAGTTGGTTTAAAGAAACAAAACCCAGTATTTTTAATCTCAGTATTCAAATTGTTTCTCATCATTACAATTTCTCCTATTTAATAGTAGTCTGTCTCCTTCCCTTATACTGTCTTTGACTCACATCGCCATTGTGACCCACTAAAGCCTTGTTGGGTTCATTATTCGGAGCTCACCCATGAAATGGTGTGCCCTAAAGTATGTTATGGCTATCCTAGATGAGCGGATAGAGTTTATTCCTAGTCAGAACAGAAGTAGGACACTCTGTTACCCTGCCTTGCTGGAGGTGTGAGTCACAACACGGCACCTCCTGTCGATTCAATTAGATTATTTTGGATTCGCACAGCTGTCTTAACCTACATATGATCTCCCTGCTGCTTTTGTGATGCAGGTACAGGGTCTGATCCTTTTGTGTGCACTTTTGTGGAAAACAAATATAGTATTTGAGCATGCATGTTTGTCTAAATATATCTCAATTCCTCCAACAGGCGACTGATTACAGATTCAAAAGTGAAGTTGAAGTACCAGCATTTAATAACCAATAGTTTTGTAGAGGTATGATTTAATTACATTCTGTTATATAGTATGGCCCAAAAGCTCTGATACCACATGAAAAATTTGTATATTCATCAAAATAAAAGCTTTGAGATTCTGGATAGTTTAACATGAATTAGTAGGTAAAATGAAGAAGTGGTTAAGATTTCTTCAAGATCTTGGTCATTAATCAAACGTAAGCAAATTTGTGACATAAAAAGGTCAGGTTTCTTGTTTTTTTTATTTTTTCATTGAAACGTTTATCAAATAATGCTTGATAACATATCATCATGGTTCGTAAATGTGGTTTACTCTGTCTTCCTCTGCAGTGTAACCGACTGTTAAAATGGTGTCCAGCACCTGACTGTCATCATGTTGTCAAAGTACAGTACCCAGATGCCAAACCTGTACGGTGCAAGTGTGGTCGGCAGTTTTGGTAAGATACTAAACTGCTAATGGGTTCAAATACTTTCGGATCGTGACCTCAGATCAGTTTAAGGCCTTCCACCAGTTCAGGGAAAACCTGATCAAACAGGTGACACTAGAACTCAGGAGACATGTTCCCAAGATGGCAGTCTGGTAATCCTATCCAACCATCACATAACTATTCATTTTGGGAACTTTCATTTAGACTTATTAGAACCATTAAAGCAAAGAGTCATTTTATGTATTTGTATGTATTTATTATGCTCACCAAGCCTGCATTTATTCAATTAAAAAAAGCAGCACTATCATGTATTATTGCTACTTTAAAAAATGTGTATTTTATTTTATGTGTATTACAATTCCAAAGCGATAAAGTCTTTGTGTTCATGATGTTTGTGCTCTTAGAGAATGCTAATGTTTTCAATTATTTTGCAGCTTCAACTGTGGAGAAAATTGGCACGATCCAGTCAAGTGTAAGGTGTGTTGAGGCAGCATTGTATGTTTGAACCCGAAATGCTATCAGTGTTTATATATAAATATGTTGAGTCATGGCTTTGTGTCATTGGACTTCTTTTTTTTTTTATGCCTGTGTTTTTTAAAGTTAAGCACAGTTTTGGCTGTTATTTCTGGTTGACAAACCTGGATCTTACTTTTCCATAAATACCCCTGTTTTCTTCATATCTCTACATTGATATGAACCCCAAAACCCTGAGCATAACACACATTCTCAATAAATAGTCAAAATGAGGAGAATACCCCATTCAAATACTATTAATAGACATCCATTCTGAAATGAGTTAAAGACAATCAATTTTTGAGAATCGTTTGTAAACGCATTATAAATGTTACAAATGCATTGCTGAAACATGTTACAAAGACTGAGAACTATATAATACTTAATGGTGAAACTATACCGCTAAACAGTTTTTCACGGTTTTTGTGAGAAGGATTTATTGGGCGGGTCTAAATCGAAGCTTGGTGATGCAATGGAGCCACGAGCACTGCCCCTCCGAAACTATAAGAGCTGTGTTGGACTTGAAGCAGCACTGACTGCAAAGACGCTGTGTCGCTGTGTGACATCAGCACAGTGAGAGCTACAGAGAGCAGACGCTCTGAATCGCTCCTGCGGTACTTTGATGTCAAACACTGATCGTTCTGCACAGTGCTGCTTCACATCGAAACAAGCACATAACTAGAGTGCATAAGCATCAGTGGTTCCTCAATTCAGTCATGAGTTACTGTTATTACTGTTAGATACTACAACCTACAGTTTGCTATCTAGCCCCAGTGTTTGAGAGCAGAGATTTTATTTTATTTACTTCACTTTTTGTAAGCATGTAAATATTGACAACATTTTGTAAACATTTAATATTGACTATACACAGATTTTAAGGACCGCATTGAAAAAAAATGGCTGCACCTTTTAAGTGTAGTAATTTCAGTAAAATGCACGAAAACGTGTTGATTTGGTATGGCAAGTGTTTTTCTGTCTGAACAAAGGAAGCTAACAGACTGCCACCTCTCCTACTCTCGGCATTAAGAGGCTCTTCAGAGACTTGTCTTGTTATTGTGGGGGTAGTCTTGGCAAAAACAAAGGAAGCCTCTAGTCCCTTGTGCTTCTCATACGGGGATTACAATCATCTTCCAGTGAGAGAAAACATTTAACCCTTCATAAGCAACGGGCACAACTTTTTTTCTCTTGTATATGTTTATATTTAATATGCTGTCATGAATGCAATACTTATTAGTTGTCCTTATTGTTATGATGAATTGATTCCTGTATGTTTTTTTTACCTCTTGTTCCCAGTGGTTAAGGAAATGGATTAAAAAATGTGATGATGACAGTGAGACATCAAACTGGATTGCAGCAAATACAAAGGTCAGTTGTTAGGCTCGCTGTGATGTATTAATTTATTTCCTGTGTCTTCTGATGACCTGGAAAAATAGCTTTCTTCCTGTTGTGTCGCAGGAATGTCCAAAATGCCACGTCACCATAGAGAAAGATGGTGGCTGCAACCACATGGTGTGCCGGAACCAGAACTGTAAAGCAGAATTCTGCTGGGTTTGCCTGGGGCCCTGGGAGCCACATGGCTCTGCTTGGTAGGTGCAGATCTTTATAATCTAGTGTTATTTTTTTCTTTTTTGGTTATTTGAAGTTATAAAGACTTCACATTAACATCCAAAAAATGTAAGAATATTGAAGTATTTATCTGTACAGGTGATGTATTTCAGTGATTCTCAAGTTTTTATGAATCCTAATGTTTAGCCACTAATTGTAACCAAGAGTCATTGATTAAGTACTTGATCTCTCAACTTGCTGATCACATTTTTACGATTCAGAAATCATGAGCATGTGTGAGGTATGGCAAATGTGAAAAGCTTAGTGGTTATAAGATTTGTTTTAATTGAAAACATTTTACTCCTGGATAGCTGAGATTAACAATATCTGACATTCGGTGTCTGGAGATGTGGTGCTGCTCTTCTTCCTCTCTTTTCTGAATATTTCTTTTACACACATGCATTCTCTTCATTAAAGCTTCAAGTAAAGAGTTGCCAGAGATCCCAAAAAAAGCAACTTGGCATAGTTTACACAGTGAACACCGTTATTCTGTAGGAGAGACAAGCCTGTTAAAAATGCAATATAATAAGCAGCCATGGCAAAACAGATCTGATGTTACCAGTGTCCTATAGAAGTAAAAAGCAGGATATGATAAAGTAGTTTATTAATGGTAAAATGGTTCAGTTTAAGATATTTTAAATATTATTGACTCAAAACAATAAAATGGCATGCAATTATAATAATTCAACAAAAAATGTATAACCTACTTTTACATTAAAGTTTAGTTATGCTTTTTATGGGATTCAGTTAATGTCCATTTGTCATTATTTTTTGCTTTTTAATGTTTTTAATACTTTTTACGATTTTTTTCCCCCTACTTTTTATGTTTATTTTGTTCCCCAGTAGTATTTGTTGTATGTTGTCCACCTTTGAATCCTTAAATAACATTGAACTGCATTTCATAAGTTAGGCAGCATGTGAAGACGTTCAGAATGCTTTCACAAATACTAAAATAATACTTAATACTAAAATAAAATTCCTATAAATGTTTTATTACTGTGTATTTATGTAAGCTTTTTGAACCAAACTCACCTAAATAGAACTCCCTGAACTCTCTCAGATAAACCTAAATGCCTCTCCTCTATCTTTTCCCTGGGCAACATTTTAATATGCATGTCTTTTGATCAACAAGTTCACTTAAACTTGTGAGCTGAAAGGCTTGCTTTCTCCTCCTCCTCCTTCCATAGAGTCATCTGTTTACAGATCACTTGCAAACATCACTTAGGGAAACCCAGAGTGACTCATTCCATAGACCGCTGAAATTCAAACAGTTTAATGTTTCATGATGTTCAAAACAGTTGGTTTTATTTTATAGTTGTTTATTTATGCCTAAAACATTGGCATGTGTTTTGACTCATAGGTACAACTGTAATCGTTACAACGAGGATGATGCCAAAGCAGCCCGGGATGCTCAAGAGGTAAATTACATCAGTCCATTTATGCTAATGTCTGAACATGTAAATCACCAACTCATTAGTAAATATTTTTTTATGCTCGTACATACTGTGCAGCGCTCCAGAGCAGCTCTGCAGAGGTACCTGTTCTACTGCAACCGCTACATGAACCACATGCAGAGCCTGCGCTTTGAGCACAAGCTGTATGCCCAGGTCAAACAGAAGATGGAGGAGATGCAGCAGCACAATATGTCATGGATCGAGGTGCAGTTCCTGAAGAAGGCCGTGGATGTGCTGTGCCAGTGTCGCTCCACGCTCATGTTCACCTACGTCTTTGCGTTCTACCTCAAGAAGAACAACCAGTCTATCATTTTCGAGGTAAACCAAAGTTGATCATTTTTAAAGAGGTGCTGGATTATGCCGTAGGAACATGAATAATCTAATTTGAAATGTTTGCACCCAGAATAACCAGGCAGATCTGGAGAATGCTACAGAGGTTCTGTCTGGATACCTGGAACGAGACATCTCCCAAGATTCTCTGCAGGACATTAAGCAGAAAGTACAAGATAAATACAGGCAAGTGTACAAATTTTCTTTAAAGTGATGCAAGTTTATGCAAGAAATGAAATGGTCATGATTTAAATACCTTCATGTCTTTCCAAAGCTATGAATTTTTCACTCTGTTATATTGCAGCCATTTGCTAAAATCATTTAATTTCATTTTATTTCCTCATTGTACACACAGTACCCCATATTAACAGAAAAACATTGACATT
>JAUMHI010000063.1:12328232-12347129 GCA_032359435.1 Enteromius unitaeniatus | reverse complement strand
TTGATTCTCTGTTTTTTGACTTTTGGACTGTCTTTTGGATTACGATTCTCTCTGCCTGCCCCGACCCTTTGCCTGGATTACTACCTCTCTTGGATTTGCCCTTGGACTGTTAGCTTTGTCGCCCCTTTGTGGTTTGTACTTCTGTGTGTTTTCATTAAAGTTTGCTAATGGATCCAGAACCATCTGAGGCTTCATTTCACCAAGTATATGGATATTTTTTAAATGTATAATTGATTTAGACAGCTTATCATCAGGTATCAGGTTGACAAGTGTTCAATTACAAGTTTAAATTGCAATAAGGTGTTGGAGACAGTTTGAGCTGCAAGTCTTTACTTGCAACATGTATAACATCAAAATTTTGACATACACCCCCAGTGTTTTGTGTATGTTATGAATTGAGTGTTCATCACAAATGTTTTATTTAACATTTGAACAGATGACTTGGCAGCTGCTTTCCTAAACAAAGCAATAATTTTACTCCATAATGTTAATTTGGCCTTCAAACTGTTTGATAAATATATGCATCAACTTGAATAATAAACCACACATAACAGTTTATGTAATTGCACAACTAACATATTTTGGCCATGGGGGAGCAGTTAGGTCTTTTTCTTTCACCTTATGTAATGTATGGATCTCTAAGGCTTGCAATGCCCGAGCCGTAGCAATTTAGATTTCAGAGTTTAGAATTCCGACTGCAAGCATGGTTCCAGGTCACTCGTGTCACGGGGAGACTCCGAGAACGAGACTACATGCACGTAAGTCATGGCTCCACATCCTCTGTGTGCACCCTGCTGAGATGGAGGCCAGAAATGTCAGGGACCCAAGTGCTGAGGTGCTTTTGTCAGGGCCGACCTCATGCTCCTGCGATAAGACTTTTAACTACTGCAGACCAGCATTCATACTGGGAGAACCCTGAACCCTCATATTATGCCCTGTTTTAAAGAGAATCCTACATTTGTTTCTTTAACAAACTTAATTTTGTTTTAAGTAATTGTAAAACCAGTCCTACTTTACATTATTTGGTCTTAACTACTATATATTTACATTTAAAATAATCATTTGTACATGTGTAAATGTTTTTACATTGTACTTATATTAAAAAAAACGGAATCCACCTCAATAACAAAAGAATTGTTCTGCAATACAAAATGAGCGCAATACATACATTGTACTTTTAAGTTAGTATATAGTAGTTATATTAGGCCACCTAATATCAAGTGTGACTGTTAAATCACCTTATATATTTAGAAATATATAATAACAACATTGTTACTATTTTATTAAATAGTATTACACAACAGTATACAATATTTTTCTAATAATTTAACAGCCTGTCATCAATTATTCTGCTTATACTATGGTTGCCACACCTAAAGACATCGATCAGATGATATATTTCAAGGTATTTGTCTAGTTTTTTACTTAAAATACTATTGTGAGTAGGATTATTTCTCCCGCATCTCATCCATCCCTAGTTATCAATGTGTGTGTGTGAGAGAGAGAGAAAGAGAGATGTGAATTACGAGTCGATCTCTTAATAGTGTTCTAAAACAGTGAAACTTTAAGTTCAGTTTCTTCACTAACAGCGCCGTTGTTACCTCGCTTGTGAGAAGTCAAGTTGTTATAAAGTTGATGTTAAGGATAAAGTCATCAGAGTAAGTTCAAATTCAAGCAGTTAATGGCCCTGTAGTATAATATAATATAACTAATATTATCTATGTCATATTTTTATATTTTATAGATATATATATAACTAAAATGGGTAATAAAAGAAAAAAACAGGTAATACTAACACTTTAAAGGTCCCTATTATGGGTTATGAAAGGTTAAAATTTTGATTTGGGGAGTCCTGAACAACGTGTTGACATCCATGTAAGGTCAAACATTTTTTCTTCTTCTTATTTTCTTATAATATGCATTTATTTTTACCTTATTTGTTCAATGACTCGCAAAACAATTCGTTTAACAATTTATTTTTCCAATCTGATTGGTCAAAGCAGTGTTTGTGAACATTTAACATTACAAAAGTGGCACTTAGTGACAAAGAATGAATTTGCATTTTCATTCAGACCAGGGTGAAAAGACCAACAAATGAGTGGGAAATGCAAGACAATAACTTTATACACGGTTCCCTTTTAAGATTGAAAAATTTTCAGGGTGTTTTCTTTCACATAGAGTTAAATGTCATTTTAATAAAGTTGCATTAATAAAAATAATAATAATATTCATAATAAGTTAATTCTAATAAATGTAACTGCGAACAACATGTTATGTTATAAAACTTAAACTTCAACTGATTCATAAAAATCATTATTACTGTGCATACTGCAAATAATGTAAATATATAATTACATAAACAATATAATATATAGGCCAAATAAAGCTATTATTTATTGTTGTATTATTATGCATAGATATGCTAACTAAAAAGGATAATAAAAGTAAAACTGGGTAAGCAAAAAATTTACTGTGATATAGTCACATGGTTCTTTTGGTCAAATGTTCATCATTCATTTAATGGTTCATAATGTTTCTTCATTGGGAATATAATGAGACTAAATGCACCATTACCTTGAAAAGACAAATCACGTTAAGGTGGACTAAAACACGTTGTAAAAGCATCAGAGAGGAGAGACTCCTTATGGGATGTAAGTTAAAATGCCCCGTGGCAGAGTGGAGGGGTGATTTCTCTGTTTTTCAACAGTTCTGTAATTACATAAGAAATCCTCATAAGCTCACATGTGGAGTGAACCTACATTGAAATTAAAGGCAATCACGGTAATTGCCTTGCTGAGCTATTACTGTAAGTAACTATGGTAAAAACCGAGCACAGATGGAGGGGTCTTCGAACCCTGGAGATGCCCAGGTGTAGCCCCACACCCTTTCGAGGAAAAGCCCCATATCTTTAGAGTCATTATATAAACCTCTGAACCCAAGAGAGGTTTCCCTCTGAGACTCCAAACATGTCCAGGATAAATTGAAGACATACAGGTAACTAAGTTTATGTTTTTTGTTCTTTACTATCGTTTAAAATGAATGTGTGTTGACAGGGCATTCAGGAATAACGTCAGTAAACACACTTGTGTCTCTTCTACTTCAAATATTTGTACATCTGTATTCCACAGCATTCAGCAGTGTCATTCACGGCTTTGATTCTGTCATTGCCAAATCATGAGTGTTTGTTTTACTTTCTCCTGCTGAAGCAACAGATGTGGTCTGATGTTTGTGAAGTGCGCACTATTCAGTTGGCTTTTGAAGATTCAGAGGCAACTGAGAGTCAATGTCCTGAATGAAACCATAACAAAACATCTGGGGAGTGTGACTAACAATGGCATCATTTTGTAAAGGACTCTTTCTCCTTTACACTTTGGCTGACTGTATGATAAAGAATTCATTGCCAGGCTTACTCTTGTCTGACTTATGCAAGGTCTGGATGTGTAATCACACTATGCATGCTACACTATTCTAGCTCTTGTGGTTGGACCACCAGAGCACAAAGTTTAGTTTTCGCAGATTTCTGAATTATACAAACGTTCAGTGTGCAAGAAACTTTTCAGAGCTTTTTACCTTCTATTTCATTCTCTTTAATGCAAGATTTTTAATAAATAAGAACGGATTATGGACTAGAAAAGTAGGGTCAGTTCACATCCAGATACTTCAAGTGTTGTTATCTAGTAACAGTTAATACAATTTATCCTTCTTACTGATTATTTATTTGTTTAGCATGTTATTTAGCTTGCTTTATTAAGCTTGCTAGATATGTCTTTGGCATTGATGACTTTAAATTATTTATATATACAGGGTGGGCCATTTATATGGATACACCTTAATAAATAAATAATTAAATGGCCACCATGGTCACCACCCATCTTGAAAAGTGTCCCCCCTCACATATACTAATGTGCCACAAACAAGAAGTTAATATCACCAACCATTCCCATTTTATTAAGGTGTATCCATATATATATATATATATATATATATATATTATGTAAACAAAAACTTTTATTTTAAATATAATTTAATAGTGATTAATCATTTGACAGCACTACTTTTGCTGAACATTTTTAAGAATATTGATAATCAAGCCGTTTTGGTTCCTGTTGACTTTCATTGTGTGGATACAAAAAATACAATGGACGTCTGAAACCTGATGAAAGAAATGCATACATCTTTGAAAAGGTGTGTGAATAAATTATCATAATTTTTTGGGTGAGCAACCCCTTCGAGAACGATACTAACAATCCAATTTAACAAAAAAACACAACAAATTTATTCTATTTTCTGGGGGATAAATTATAATCAATAAAAACATTATAGTCGCAAGATTTATTACAAAAAAAAAATTATATATATATATATATATATATATATATGTATGAAACTTGGTGTAAAGAAAGTATTATAGATGTTTTAGTTTTAAAATATTGTGGAAAACCTTGACGGCTGTATTAAACATTGCTGTATCATATATTTGACAACCCTAAAAAACTAAACCAAATGAAACAACAATCTCTTAATATTTCCAGGAAGCACTCTTCCTGGCCCCTTTTTAATCGCTGGACCCCAGTTTGAACTCCCCTGACCTAAAACTATTTTTATTTCATTCAAAGTGTGTCTTTTCTTTCAAGCATGCTTTACAGGAAGATAAGGGTTATATGTTTTGGTGCTCCTGTGTGCAGATACTGTGAGAGCAGAAGGAGAGTGCTGCTGCAACACGTACATGAAGGCTATGACAAAGACCTGTGGGAGTACATTGAGGATTGAGGCTACATCTCCACACCACAGACTCTTGGAGACAAACTCCACCCACTAGAGCGCTGATGCAATGACAACAGAGCAGCACAGACCTGCTGCCTCCTCCCTGGCAAACCGCCCTGCATTGCATAACTTTTTTTCCAGATTTTTGTTTCAAGAAAAGCATAAGAGTAAATTATATTTAAATGAAAAAGTTAGAATATTAAAAATAAAATATTACATGTTCAACAGTATTGTTAGCAGCGTGAAGCGCAAGACTGAGAAATCCAACAAAAAGGCGAAAAATCTTCCTTTTGCTTGCATTGTGAGATCTTGCCCTCGGAAATCTTTTCCCTCCTTATCAGTTATGTTCGTGGACATGTTCTGTTTGACTTTATTTTATATACTCTTTTTGTGTGTGGAAAATGAACTTTGTTTTCAAAATGGCTTTAATCATTCTGAACATGTCTGGTGAGATCTGTGTTTGGGTTGCCGAATGTCGGTTGGATGATTGTAAGGAGGCGACTTTTTGGCTTACAGACGTTAGTGGAATAGGGAAGAAAAAAAAAAAAACACCAAAAAAAAAGAAAGATAAAATCGGTATTTTTCAATTTGTAAATATGCATATGCATGGAAGTTAAAGAGTAAGAGTGGCATGTGTTTGCATCATTTTTAAAAGATATTTATCTTTACAGATATAAAAAAAAAAAAATTGTATATTTGCTGTGTAGATTGAGTGTCTTTCCCTATCTTGGATCGCCCCTCTGAAGAGGTTTGGACTTGACACATGCTTGACGTAAATCGGGAGTCTGTGTCTCTCCCTCCGCTCCTCCCCTTTGCTCCACAGGGCTACATTCTGCCAAGTCGAGCAGATCATGCCAAGGTGGCTTGGAGTCTTGTGAGAGCTTCTGGCTTTACGATCGGAGGAAATGGGGGTAGTTTAACGTTTGCTGCTTTTTTCCAAGAGTTCAAACTTTTAAAACGGAGCAGCGGCTTCCTCTGCTCTGCCTCCTTTTGCTGTTATTCTCCTCCCTCCTAGGTAGATTTAGTATCGTAATATGATTTTAAGAGTTATACGAATAATTTCTGAGAGCCAAACTGAGTGACATTCACTCATATAACCTTTTATATTTTTTCTTTTTGTCTCTCTGAAGTTCATTCTTCGATCCCGACCCCGGCTCGAGGTTCTTTCTCCGCCCGCCCAACATGCATGTCGATGACATTGTACTGATGGGCCTGTTGAGCTGCTTTCTTGACATCTGTTGTCAAGTGTTCCGACTGAGCCATTGACAAACAGGGTTAGGCATTTTCCACATGATCGATTCTTTTGCACACCGCAGAACTAGTCAGAAGCCACCGTTATCTCTGCTTTAATTTATTTTGTGTAAAATAATCACGTTTGCACCTGGGATGGTTTCCAAAGGGCCGTTTGAGTCATGATATAGTTTGCAGGGAATATGTGATGTAACCTTCGTACTGTGATGTTGCATTTGTGTACACTTTGTTCATGCAGAATTGTACAAATTGTGTGTGGATGCACCGTGACCATCGTTGAAGCACTGAGACCCCGTCATCGGGGGGTACAGGGGTGGGGTTCTGGGATAGACACAGATGGGACAGTGTCATTGCAGATCAAGTTGGCGTATTCAGACAACACCAAAGTGTCAATCTAAAACTGATGGTTTCTTTCAATTTTTTTTTTTCACCCCTTACTTTCTGCTGGAAGTTTGAGTCATTATGGCTTTTTGTTTTTTCTTTTTTTACTGAAAATGTTTTCCATAAAAAAAATAATAAATGTCCTGAACTGCATTCTTCATTTAATTAATAGCATCCTCTTGCGTTTTTGCTTGTTAATCTTTTTGCTTTGTGTGCTGGGAATGATTGCTAATTTTTATTTTTTTTTAAATGCAAAGCCTTTGTAATATGCCATGGTTAAGTGCTGAGATGGTCTTCCAGGTATAAACATACATGCTTTGACTATTAAATGAGAATTGGGTATTTCTGCAAGAACATAAAATAGGAAAATCTGGGAAGTTTGCCTGTCTGTTTTGTAGGTTCCTGTAGTTTCTGTTACAATGGGACACAGCGGGATCTACAAACACATGGAATGGTTATACTGCCCCTGTATGCAGCATAATGTGTTTAACTGTCCCCTTCTCAGTTATGCCTATTTGATCATGTCTGCTAGTTCATATGCATCCAAATTTAACATTCACGGTAATAAAAAGCAGCTACTCTCATTTTGTTGAGACATCCAAAAACTTTTAATACTTTTCTACATGTATCCTTTCTTTATGCGATTAAATTTTTTTGATTTCTGATATACATAGTGTACAAATGTGTAAGAAATTAGTTGTTCGTTTTGAAGAAAACAAATATTAAAGTGCAAACATTGCTTTATTTTGTGTGCTTTGTGTTTATTTGGAGACGGTTTGTGTGTGTTTGATGACTCTTAGGGTTGTTTTTGGTTTGGGTCATTCGTCAGTAATATATATAAGTTTATGTTAAGTTTAACATGGGTTTCTGCTTTATATAAAACAGGATGTCATCCAAAGGATTATGCAGTCCACTAATCAAGCATGTAGATGTCATAACAGACATTTGAGAGTTGGATTTTAATGTAATTGTCCACTAGAGGGAGACCAATCTTAACTGATTTGTTTAACCCTGTGTGCCCAAAACTGTTCCTGAAGTTCAGATCCAATTCCAGATCAAACACTATTTAGTATATTTATGTATATATATATATTTAATATATTAAGATTTTTTGAAGAATGGTTATTAGACGGTTTGGTTTTTATTTCTTTCCCTACTTATGGGAGTTAATGGGGACTGTTTGGTTTTTTCATTTCTTTTGTGTTCAGGTTTGGAAAAATAAAGTTGATTAAAGGACCATTTTCATTTTTGTGTTAACTACTTCTATAAGAGTATGTTTTGCAATTTCTTTTGAAAATGAAACCTACAAGACCAATGTACTGTAAAAGAAATCATGTACTGTAACTTCTCTGAAGAGCATCACATTTTTGTTACAGAACTTGACCCCAAGTTCATAAAGAAACCACTTGTTCCACTTCCACTTACTTTTGAAAAATAATAACTGAGGCCAAAGCAATTTTTTAAACTGATACTTCTCTTCAGCCAGGGCACATTAAAGAGAGCAAAAGTGACCAAAACATTTATAATGTTCTTGTAATGTTCTATCCAGGAAAATTTTACATTTTGAATTTTTGTCTGATCAAGCTGCTGAAAATTCAGCTTTTTCACATTTTAATAAAAAGCAACATTTTGAAGAATTTGAACAACACAAATGGATTTAATTTTTCAAAGGTGTTAAAAGTCAGGTATATAACACGTGACAGCAGCCGCTATAAAAATAATTCTGTAAACAGTTAGACATCTTGCTATACAACATTCCCTTTCATTCAATTACATGTTCAAGCTTAAACACGTTTACCGATAGGTCACCTGATGGGAATGTTCGCCAATAACTTGCCGTAAAAAAAAAAAAAGTTTCAGTTTTGCAACTGAAACATTATTGACACCAAAAACATGAAGTTGAAACTGAACATACACTGCTTACACACTACAATAACACGTTATGTCAAGTTTTTGGGATGGGAAAAGGATAATTCAAGACTCTTGACTGCATTGCTGCTCATTAATTCAAAGTATATTCACATTTTCGAACCAATTCAGTTCTCCAGTGCAAAATAAAAACATTAATACCGTCAAAACTCAGTCCTCCACTTTCAACCATCCTTTCTTATAGTCTAAGAGCAGCTCAAGATAGTACTGCCACTCGGGCTCACTATCATATTTGACCTCGTACACAGTTTTCAGTGGGTTTGTATGTGGCTCGTGGACCCGCAGCACCACTCCTCTGTACCACACTTCAGTTTTGTCGTTTTCTTCGTACAAATGCCGAATCCTCTTTCCCACCAGGTCCGGATATCTGTTCTCCATGGGCAGACGGGCAGACTGCATGGCGGAGCGCAGGACCCATCTGCGTCTGTGTTTTTTGGAGAGGAACGGACGGCTTTGAGAGTACGAATTGAAAGAAAGCTCCCTGTCCATGTGGCTTCTTTTGTGCCGGGATGATTTGCGTTTCTTTTTTCTGTAATGATCGCTGTCTGTGCATCTGAACCTTGCCGGAGCCTCCAAAGAATCTGTGACCTTCTGATAGCGGGTGACTCTACCCCCGTGACCCTTATTGTAGAAGACCTTCCTCAGCTTGAGGACCATGCTGGAGGGCCCTTTGGACAAGCTCTGAGATTCTGCTGAGCTGGATCTGCGGCTCTGAAAGGAAATCAATGACATGCTTTCCGTCTCTTCATCGGTGCTATCAGAGGAGAAGTCATCCGAGGTCAAAGGTCGCCCCCAGGCAGAGTTCTCAGGCTCTTCTTCAATCTTTACCTCCACATGTGGTCCACTGTCATTGGAAGTCACAGGAGACACTTCCCATTCATCTCGGTCTGATGAACTGACGACGCTCCACCTCGCCGGTTCGTCTGTGAACTCATCCTCTTGTGATGATGAACTGGTCTCCTTTAAAAATGTCCTCTTGGAGGAAATCTTTACTCTGCCTTTCTTTTTCTTTTTTCTTTGCAGGCAAAATTGTTTTTCCAGCTTGTCCACACATTTGGTTTCCGGTGTGAGAGGTCTGGAGGACTCGAGGTAGAATTCCTCAGCGCCATTCAAATGCCCGGCTGATTCATCTGAGCTGTCCATGCTCTCGCTCTTGAATGCTAAGCTGGTTTCTACTCCTGTAAAAAAAAAATTCAAAAAATTAGTATCAGCTTTTCTTGCCTGACAAGTATAAAGCTAGATTACAATTAAAGAACAATCCGTTATTATTATTAACCAGACTTAGAATGGATTAGTGTTGACTAAAGCAGAATAAGAATACTTTACCATAGAAATTATTATTTACTCATGTTATTCCAATACTATCGACATATTAAATTATTATAAATATTATCTATTATCTTTAAATATTCCAACATTCTCCTAAATATCTTTTAGGTTTCACAGAAACAAAATCATGCAGGTTTGGAAAGACTTAAAGGTGTGTAAACGACAATTTAAATATCCTTTTAAGACACATAAGCATATTTACAGATTTCATAAAATGATCATTTGTTCAGCTTTATTTAAGAAGTTAGACAATCACTCAAAATAGAATTACTCAAACAATGCGATCACAGTGTCAATGCTAGTATAAGGGATGATTTTTTTCATGAAACATAGCATTATTATTTCATTTTCCTGGAACTAAACAGAAAAGAGCAGCCACGATAATACATTTTGTGTTTCATAAAACATCACAGGCTGAAATAATTAAATAAATGACATTTATTTTGCGTTAATTAGTACTTTCTTACATTCTTTCTAACAATTTCTTCTTACATTCTGAGATAATGTTGAATTTTTCCATTTTTGGCTGTTGTCTGAATTTTGAAAATGGTACCGTGTAAAATGCTGAATTTTTAAAAAAGCATCTAAAGACGTTGTTTCCAGTATAAACGCACACGTTATGATACCTGATGATATTACAGAATGCTTTTGGAATATTTGAGTGGCAACATGATAGTACATAAAATGTGATGAAACTGGTTACTAATAATAGAAGAAATATTTCCTAAACATGACAATAAGAACAACAGGCCATTTGATGAAATATAATAGGTGAAATAATAGTTTTCAAAAGTGTCAGTAGTTTTTAAAAAGGGATCAAGTGATAGAACAGAAACAGGGAATAATATGGGTGTCGTAATAAAAAAAAACAAACTACTGCACCTTTAACTAAGTGAAATTAACTAAGTGACATATTGAAAAGAGATAAAACTAAGGGCCCTAACTGATGACAGACAGGTGTCTGGAGAACCGTAAATAGCACTGCAAGTGAGAAATGCAACACCACTGCAAATGGTAACTCCTTCCATCCTCCAAAAGCACACTAACTTCCTTCCCTTAAACCTACGTGCCTGAAACTAAAATATATCCTAAATCATATCACTGTTCCGTTCCAGACAATATCTGATCAGAAACGCACCTGCAACAAAACTGCACCAACAAGGAACTATGCAGCTCAAACATTTTCAAAGCCCTCTCTACAACGGTCAACAAAAACTATTTGTGATTGAAGGAGGAGTTTTCCCGGACAAGGTAATAAGAAAGTACCTGGGCATTTTTTGGACACCATCTGTAGCAGTGGAATCTGCAAAAACAAATGTGTATCAAATCAAAAAAAGTATGACAAAAGTATGATTTAAAAAAAACAAAAAAACAAAACAAAACATAAAACAGGTATGCACCATGTACAGCTGATCTTAATAGAAAAAGTAATTAAAATAAACATACAGTATCAAAATAAATAAAACAACTGGCCTTCCGAAACCAAAAAGTTTTTATATTAAATTAATATTTTTTAGCATATATATGCTAAATATACATATACTTTTTTGGAGGTGAATCTAAGACTAAACCTTAATATTAGTAACTATATAATATTTAAGTATTTATATCTAAAGAATAAGATCTCAGCCAGAATGTTGTACAAAATCCATGTTTTACGAATATCCAAAAGATACAATAGTTCTGCTGCATTTAGAAATGTGAAACTGAAAATTATTAAAATTATAACAAAGTTTCAGTACGCACATTCATCCTTCTAAGTACTACAAAAAGTTATTTAACCCCAAATGCCCACAAGTGATGCTTTTGTGAACATGGAAAATAATAAGCTTGAAACTAGTTACAAAAAAATGGAACCACAAGTCTGGTACTTATGAGTGTTTTCTTGAAATGAATACGCCACGGTAATGTTTAAAACAACAAAGATAAAAGTACCATCAGCACCATAGTACCAGTAAGATCCAAAAATTTGCAATGTAATAAATTGTTTTATTAAGGATGCAACAATATTAAAATACTACTATTAGATACTAAATAATATTTCACATAATGTTTCATGTTACAGCCAACATGATACATGGTTTATATTACCATTCTGTACTATTTAAACTCTTATTTCTTTGAAAAATTTAAACTAAAATCAATTATTTTAAAAGCTACAGGAGAATTTAGCATACCACAACAGTATCATTTACAATATGAAAAATTAACATTCAATTTGAGATTTGAGTGTGATTAACTTGGCAAAAATAATCTAAAAAAAGGGGAACTAGTTTTTTTCTCCCTCAATTATCTAATTCATTATCATGATATGCATTATTACATAAAAAAAAAAAAACTAATATCAACCATTAACTGATACAATACAAATATCTTTTGAATGCCAGAGTTAAATGTTTCACACAGCAGTTCCAACACATTTTGATTACTATGCTAATAATAATCATTCAGCACTCACCGAGGAACTTGCAGACACTGGCATGGTAGAGAAGGTTAAGGACATCAGGGTATATATCTGGCAGATGTTTAAGGGACAGAAGTCTCCGTAGTTTGGAAGAGAAGTCCTTTCTGTGGAGCTGGATCAGCTGCCTCTCCTCTGTAAGGGTGGTGGGCCTAAGCTCCACCCGATGCTCCTGCAGGACCTGGTCTATGAATGGGCCTTGAACCTGAGGAAACAGCACCTCTTTGACCACCAACATGGGAATGAACACCGCACCAGCCCTCATGACATGAGGAAAAGGGCATTCACGGCTTTCAACATACTTTTTAAGTTGGAAGACCACCTTTTTAAGAGCCACCTCCATCTCATCACCTTTCAGCCATACTTCCCTTATTTTTGAGCCCAAGAGACAAGATACCTTCTGATCCTTGCCTGAATCTTGAAGGTCCAGACTACATAACCAGTCCCTGAGATCCTGACATGGGGTTCGATTAATGCAGCAGTATATGAGTCTACACAGAGACTGATGAAGCTCCATAAACTGGTGGCGGGCATGTTTGCTGCTACTTATAATTTGCTTGGCCTCCAGTGGAGACTGAGGAACCTCAACAGGTGGGGTTAATGGAGATTTCAAGACCTCAGGAATGACTATTTTAAAATTGGCCAATTTGAGACAATGAGGTGGGATTTTAGTGAGGGAGAATTTAAAAGGAGGCAGCAGAGGAGGCACTGGAGGTGTTGAGGGCAATGTAGGAACTGGAATGTAGTCCATGTTGTCTTTCAAAGCAATCTCAGTCTTGCATGTGGCTGGGGATTCAGGCTTTTCAACTAAGAAAAGATTGCTTTCTTCTTCAAAGTCACTTTTTACTACAACACGATAAGGAAGGGAGTCAGATGTACTTGTGTCTGGCTCCCCTTGCTCTTCTTTGACCTCAGAACTGTCCGCCTGATTCATCTCCTCGGCAATGCTCACTTTCATTTCCGACTGACAAGCCACTTCATCTTCATCCATTTTTTCTGTTTTGATATTTACAGTCTCTGGCATTTCAACTGGAATATCACTGTTAGCTGGTGACATCTGGATGTCTTGTTTCAAGATGAGGTCACATTCACCTGAATTTGGTTCTACATCACAGTTTTGAATTTCCGGCTCTTGTTTAAGCAGTGTCGCCTCAGGCTGTGGCTTTTTTGAATTCTCTAGTGAAGACAACATGCCTGTAGCTTCGAAATAGACTTTATAAGGAGCCAAGCTAAAAACTTTATTAATAACTGGCATGGGTGGAGAGGAGGGTGACTGAGGCTCATTATCCGATAACTCTTGTGTTGAGTCAATCTTTTGCCTCTTCCTGACCGTTTCAAGTTCCTCTCTTGGTCTTTTAGATAACACATCTTTGTCGGCTGGATCTGAAACATGATGCCTTATCTTAAGTACGTCTTCACGGGAGTTTGTGGGAAATTCTTTGGAACTGCCTACAAGAAAGCCAGTTTCAGTCATTTCTGAGTGTTCAAGGTTAGTGGTATTACTGAGACGTCTGTAGTGGGCCGGAAAAGGTTGGAAAGCCCCTGTGGTTCCAGGCTGTTTGCAAAGCTCCCGAGGGGAGTCAGGTGTCTGCACTCTTCGTATGGAGAAATCAAGTGGTCTCTCTGATTGATGCACTGGAAAATGTGGGTGTGGCCTATCATGCATGGGTGCTTGGTTACTATTAAAATGCACCCTATACGAATGATAAGTAGGATATTTGGCGATTATCGGATGGTGTGGGGGTACAACAGAGCAGGACGGTGACATCAAATCAGCTCGAGGGGAATGAAACTGACCCATGTGATGATGCTGACCATGCTCATCTGTAATAACATTGGGATCGGCTTGGTAAGCCTCATGGTGACTCTGAGGGTAATAGACAGCAGGACATGGAGGCATTGTTGTGTATTTGGATATGCGAGGATGGTCCTGATATACTTTAGAAGGAACTCCACGGTGTGCCAATGTCCTTGGGTCATAAGTGTGGGGAAGACCCTTGTAAATCTGTGGGGGAATTGGGTCACGTTGGCAGTACTCTGGTGTGGAAGCAATAAACTGATGTGCTGTGTTGTAAGAATAACTTGGTTGCATTAAAGAAAGTGACCTCCTGGGCTCGTTTGATCTAATACCATGGTAACTGTCAGCCTTTCCCTCTTTTATACCCTCCGTGTCATGCTCTAACTGCAAAACCCTTTGTTGCACCAGTGCCTCCTGGCCCTTTTTATGCAGATAAGCCAAGCGGCTGAAATGAGCAGCCCATTCATCATCATATATGCGAGGGGACATCCTTTGTGGTCCATGTTCCACACTGTAGTGCCCTGCAGTGCATCCACGCTCAGTACAGCAGGGGCTATGTCCGTATACAGATTTTGGAATAGCTAACCCAACACAGCTTTCTGCATCTGATCCTCCAGTGTGACCCTTGGGAACTGCCACTGCAGAGATGACTCCAGCCGCCCTGGGACTGTGCTGTCTGGGACTGCTAGCATAATAGGCCAACCTTTGCTTGGCTGCCAACTCCTGTGGTAAAGCACAGCGTCCACCACCACCAGCATCCACAGGGAAGGGCACTTTATCAGGCCTGTAAACGGTTGGAATTGGAATGGAGCCCTCGGTGGTCGACGAGTGAATCCCTGGGCTCTGCCCATTTCTCACACAGGTTTTTGAAGGGCCCCATGGAGAAGGAAAGTCAAGTGCGTCTTGTCCACTAAGAGCATATGGGTAATAAGCTCTATTGATTGGCAGAGCTTTGTCATGGGAATAGTGTGGTAGGCTGTCAGCTTTAGAGAGTCCTGTGGGGACCACAGTGCCCATTGCACCTTCCATATTACTTTGAACTAGAGGGTTGATGCAGCTCCGTCCCTGCTTACTGTTCATGTTGGGACTCCCGACTCTGGCTTGATCCAACTAAATCATAGCTATACAAGACAAAAACAACAACAAAAACAGTTTTTGAGTTTATTCTGTACAATGTTCTGAAATAACTATTTGTACAAACGGTCACTCAGCTTCACCTCTGTGGATTATTTATCTATTTAGCAATACCTTCCTTTCTGTGGTTGTGTCAAACATTTGCCTGACTTTACAGTTCTTTATTCAATTTCCACAAACATCATGTGACAGATTCCTTCAAACAGAAGGAAGAAATATGTGAGCGCTAACCACAACAAGAAAATGCTGTCACATTTCTGCCTCACAAGGGGGAGAATGGGGCATCTTATTTCCTTTGCGTGCAAAAGCATCTTGTAGTTTGGCACCGAAGTTAATTATGTGTGAATATGTACCACTGTTCTAACGGTCACATGCATTTTGAATTCTTTTAGGGCAAAAAAAACAAACTATATATCATTATATTCACACTTATGTTTTAAACGTCTTTCAATCAACTACTTTTACTGGATTTTTACTAATAATAATATTGTTTTTTATTTTAGTTATGCATTTTGATATACATGTGCACATATCTTAATATATTTTCTTTATTAATTGTACAAGTTCTATAAAATTGGATGCTTATTAATTTTACTAATATATATATATATATATATATATATATATAAAATCTCAATCTATACACCATTTTAAAGGTGTTCACCTAGAAGAGAGGCCTACTCATTCCCTCTGGTGACCTTCCCTAATGAGCAAAGAGAGCATAATGATGCTCACAGGAGGGCAACACTAGGCTTGACAGTGGCAGTGGAGGTGGATTTAAGTAGTTTATCAGTGGTTAAGACAGCCAGTCCCCAGATGAGTCTACCCAGAGGTATAAAAGTGATGAAACAACCCCAAACATCTTTCAGCATACTGTGGCTGCACGTCAAAACCCAGTGACCTGCCTAGAACGCGCCCAAATAGGCTGCACGTGCCTTTGATGCCATTGCAACACAGAAGCGTCATGTCTGTTAAACCCCGAAACTTCTTAACAACTAGCAAACGTGATAAGAATATACATTAACATTATACAGACGCATCCATCATCATAAACTGAGGACAATGCTCTATTGTGTGCGCGAAGCGAACATGCAAATTCACTAATGCAAATCTGCGTTAAGAAAAAAAAATTAACATTTGGGGAACGTTTAGAGCATTTTGGTTAACTTCCGTCAACATTAACATTAGTTTGCATGTTTATTACGCACTTCTATATAGTATGGTGAACCTAAAGCGAGCACGAGATATCGCAATTCAATATACATCTGAATAAACCATTAGAAATACGATGTTTTGAACATAGTACAAAGCTGTTACTAAAACGTAACAGACTTTAAAGCAGTGCTAAATACAGCTGTCAACTTTCATCTGTGCAATGATCAATGTGCGTATCTCATCTCTTCGTCAATCTTCGACAACGCGTCTTGATCATGCCTGAAACAACTTGTGTTTAAGAGGGAACACTCACCTCGCGCAAGGAGAAACCTATCCGACCGCACCAATACATGACAACAGAAACACCCCAAAGTATATCCCAAACAGCCTGGAAGCGAATAAGGTACTGTCGCAGAGAGTAGAGGGGCATGCTTTAACGCCTCTGCTTATTTTTCGAAAGGTTTTTTTCACGCTACCAGTCGAAGAATGTAGGTGGCAGCACGTCTGGCCAATCAGAGGACGACAATGCAAAGAGGGCGGGCTTCAACGCACAGGCGGCAGCAGTTAAACCAAGCGTGAGAGGTAGGCTACGTTTGTTGCAACACATGAAACATTTTAACCTGAATGAATAACGCTTTTATCCGCATGGCATAGTATAGTATATTTTATTACGTAGAACAGCCTGGAAACAGTATGAATGAAATCAGGAAATTTAGGCTCATTTAGGCTTCGGGACTATGATTTATAGCCTACTCATGTTTCACTTCAGCAACTTTATTGCACCAGTCACCAAGGAGTACAATGATTTAAGTGAAGCACCCAACTGCACATTGTTTATACAGGTTGAAAAGAGATTTGGAAGAGTTTTTGTCAATTGCCCTTGCACTGAGTAAAAGAAGTTTTAGAGTTTAGACAGCTAAGACTAAATAATTTGCTATTACAGAAAGTTAGGGGATACTGAGGGGTCCCAATGTTTATAGGGAAAAAAATCTTCTGTTTTACATTATATTCTTAGTTAAAACAGATCATATGATCAGCGAAACAAACTGATTTTAAAAGGAAAATGAGCATTGATTTTTTTTTAGAACGTCTGTAATCAGTGTCACACTTGGTTTTAACCCAACTCAACCTGATGACGAGGCTCTCCTGCATGATTTGAGAATGACCCAAAGAGCATCTTGTGCAAAAACATCTCACTGTCTGTACAAAGTAGTTCACTTGATCAGTGTCGTAAATTTGAACTGAAAAAAATATTTTTTTATAAATAATATTATAAATAATAATAATAAAATAATTTCTTCTTTATTAATTTTAATTGAGCTGAATTTATTTATTTTAATTTAATTTAATACAATGAATAAAACAAATATAATAAACAGTTTTACATCATTTCAAATCCCAAATCATTCTTCCTATTTTAAACAATAATTTTAAAAACTCTGATATTTCTTGCCACACTGGGTGGGAGTTATTGTAAAAGTGCTGTAGATTTATTTGTGATTTACAGTGACTCAACTGGTGTAAATTAACAGTGGTTTTAACAGGATACAGTGTACCAATTTAAAGAAAAAAAAGTGGTTACTGCTATCAGCAGCACCTTAACACCGGTGAGCTACAAACATATCCTGTAGGCCTATATGTGGTTTGTTATGCTTCAAAAGCCCATTCACCAATCTTTGTGTGGAAATATCACTAACTGTCAGTTTTTGAGCTTATATGAAAATCGCTTGGCAGTAAACCTCTCCTTGGTTGCTCAGCTGAAAAAAATTTACTTAGACAAACTGATCTCCTTTGTCAAGCTTCACCAAGCTATTATGTCACTTATGGAGGAAGTGTCAAAGTGCCATAGAAACTCACCAAAACCTCTGACTTCACGTTTTCTTGTCTCTTTTTCTTTGAAAAATAATATAGAAAACAGAAATAATAACTTTATTTATATGATTATTTTAACACTTATCAGAAACGGAGAGATTATGTGACATGAGAATTAGTTTGACAAATGTAGTAATATGCTAAATCAAGACAATAAAGCTGTGATGCCTACAAAACATTTAACCACATTTTACTCACACTTGCAACTCAAGGTTTGAACTGAATAAATATACTTGTATAATACCTTTAGATACACGTAAAACATTGATAAACATTTAGTAAATAGAGGACTTATAATGTCCAATTTGGCCTAAACTGGCACTAAAAAAAGTTATACATGAGTAATAATGAAAGCACAGCATATGAGTAATATTTCCTGTGTGGAATTAGAATTCTATAATAATATAAACCCGTAATTAGTTTGAAGGGGTGTGTTTGTTTGTATATTTCATTCAGTTGAAGGCAGACGATTGATTTATGCAACGATCTACTTGAAAGTTCACTACGCCTCATTAGTCTAACTAGTAATGCAGATATGTTGTGCATAAGGTTTATTTACTCTGAGACTTGTGTGGAAATGTGAATAAGCTTATATTTATATAACATTATATCTGATGTTATATCTGCTCTGCCGTTTGTGTTTGTTCAATAAGCTACTGTCAGTGCAAAAGTCAATATTGAGACAAATGCAAAGGAATACATTAGAGGCAGAAAAGATGCAGCGCATTGCAACTTTGTGTTTCATCTATGGAACAATCACTGGCTCGGCCCCCGCTTACCTCAACTCACTGCTTCCACTCTACACTCCCTCCAGAACTCTGAG
>JAUMHI010000063.1:12308993-12321519 GCA_032359435.1 Enteromius unitaeniatus | reverse complement strand
CTGTCCACCAACGTTTACCATCCAACCTGACAGAACTGGAGAGGATCTGCAAGGAGGAATGGCAGAGGATCCAGGTGTGAAAAACTTGTTGCATCTTTTCCACAAAGATTCCTGGCTGTATTAGATCAAAAGGGTGCTTCACTAAATACTGAGCAAAGGGTCTGAATACTAACTGATATTTCAGTTTTTCTTTTTTTTCAAATCTGCAAAAATGTCAAAAATATTGTGTTTTTCTGTCAATATGGGGTGCTGTGTGTACATTAATTAGCAAATGGCTGCAATATAACACATTTAAGGGGGGGTCTGAATACTTTCCATACCCACTGTGTATATGTGTGTATATATATATATGTGTATATATGTGTATTTCCCACAAAATCTAAACAGAACAACAAATTTTAACATTTTATTAGCATATAAAATATGAAAATACTGCTGACAAATACCATAGTTTAACTATTCAATTTTATAAAAGGTTGTTAATGTATTTATATATATGAATGTTCTGGAGTTAACAAGTCCAAAGAATGTGAAGAAAAAGAAAAATGTGTCTCTTAAAAACAGCTTCACGCATTGTATAAATGTTCACATTAGCTGTTTATCCCTATACAAACATTAGCAGGATGTTATCTATCCTTTTAAACCGCAGTGACATAGATACACCCTTTGGTCTAACCCCAGTGTCAGGCATGAGTGTTGAATAGGCTTTTATGAATCTTTAGCTTTGAGGAAAAGACACAAAATGATCAGGATGAGGGGAAAGATTGCGTAGACAGGGCAGGCAAACAAGAGCCATTAACATCATATGTGCTTTCCATGTTTCTGCTGGCATGATGTTACCAGCAGCAATACTGGGGACGGTCATTGCTTTAAAAAATGTGCACACAAATATTAAATTAACTACAGTATGGTTCAGGTTTTAGGAAGTGCAAAATAGAATTTCTCCTTTAACACTTCTACTTACAGAGGGGAACTTAAAAAGTCTGGGCACATGACATAGCCCAAGATTTGATATTTTAGGAACTGTAACATTCCAACACTTCTAGAAATAAGAAGAAATATTTAAAACAGAATTAAACAATATTGCTACAAAACATTAAAATCTTACTACCATACTCTATAATCCCACATTCTCTTTCATCCTCATTTAAACTCATTTTCTGGCTGCCTGGAAAACGGCAGCCAGAAAATGCTTCATGGTGATACTTTAAGTAGCTGAGGGGTGCCCCAAAAAATTATATGCTTGTGCTGTCTGTATATTTTAGCCAAATGAGAATCAAGGTGGTTAACCACATATGATTAACAGATGGAACACATTTCTAACGGTAACTTGCAACAGGATATGTACCTGAACAAAACAAGATATTTTAAGGTGTTAAGCACATAAGTGTTTTTTTTAGCACAACCTAAGACTACTTTCATGAAAATCTCTCACTGCTGTTGTGGTTAGAGGCCCCTCACGTGACTTATGAGGCCCTCGCTGTGTAAGAGGTCACAGGGAGAACATGCTTGCCAATGCAAGGTCACATTCATGTCAAAAGAAAGACGTCTAACATCTAATACAGTTAAAATGATCAAGTAGACCTCACCAAACATGAAATATCCAGCTATTATATCCTATTTGCCATAAGCATTACATGACTTTTGTGCTCATTAATCTCATGCCATTAAGTAACAGCCGATTGTGTCAGTCATATGATCATTTATCATAATTAGTTTCAAAATATGGATTAGCTAACAGGGCAGATCCAAAGATTAAACAACAGTGACATGCCTATAAACAAATATGTTGACATGTGACACTTAATATGGAGGAGCATTTTCAATCCAGAAAGAGTCATTTATTTGAATTACTAGTAAAGAAAACAATGGATGTAATGAATACAATATTAGAAAAATAAATAACAGATAATGTTTGTTTGTTTCTCAACACTGAAATGTATAACTGTAAAACACTAAAACATTAACCTTTTAAAATAACATACACACTTTTTTTATTTTTTATTTATTTTTTCTTAGAATTGCAAGTTTATATTTAACAATAAGGGCTTCCACAGATCCTCTTGTATCTCTTTAGCACTGGTGTGTTCAGTCCGAGGTCTTTGAGGATGTTTCTGGTTTGAATTGGTGGACAGTTTCAACAATAGTTGAAACCTCTGCCATGGCGCCTTTACCTGTGAAGACAGCAAGACTGAAATGTAAGACGAGCCAAAACACAAGAAACATTAATTCATTAAGTCCTTCTTTCATCAAGGAGCAGGCTTATCAAAACCTGCCAGATTACATCTGTTTGATCTTCAGTTAACGAATAATGCATGAGTGATTTCACACATTGATGAGAATTTTTTTATCTGCTCCATTTTCCCTTATCATTGCAATTGTCTGATAAAAGCTATGCACTTTCTTAGAGGATACCTTCGTCTCCACAGACTAGTTTTTTGGCAATGCATGGTATCTCGATGTAGCCAAAGCTTTTAAGCGTGGCCACTTGCTGTGCAGTGATAGGGTGCTGCCACATGGCTGTGTTCATAGCAGGACAGAAGAGCAGAGGACGTCTGGAGTCCCAGGCCCGCACCACACATGTCTGTCATCAACCAAAAACACACTAAATACTAATGTATCAAGGCAAATTCATACAAAATGCTACCACAACGTAATAAATACACAACCTACCAGGAGATTGTCACATATTCCACTGGCAATTTTACCAAGTGTGTTGGCATCCAGTGGAGCGATAACTAGAAGATCTGCCCAACGTCTAAGTTCGATATGAAGCACAGGGTCGGAGCGCTTTGTCCATATCTAGCACAGAAGTATAAGGAAGCCCTTTATATCTTCTATGAAAAATGCTCTTATCAGTAGCCAATCTGGCTATTAGTGTAACGTCACAGCAGGAAACAATATCAAGTTGTTCTTTGAAAGGAATAAATGCATTGCTTCCTCTACAAAGGCTGTACTTACCTCCCACTCATCCTTATCTGTGTACACACGGACAGGGACTTTATTGATATCGTAAAAATGAGTGGCATGGTCTGTGGTGACCACACGGACATCGATCTAGAGAACAGAACAGAAAAAAAAACATACTGTATCTTGTATGATGCAAAAAATAATAATTATAAATTCACAATAACAAATTGAACAGAGCAAAAAAAAAAAAGATGTAAAGATACATATATGAAGATAAAATGTTTTATGCATTTATTTATGTTGTTGATTTTAATAACTATTTAGTTATTTATTTCTAAAAAAAACTGTACTCAAGTTGTATTTTTTATATCTATATTTTAATTCTGAAAAGGAAAATGAAATAGCCATTTAAACCAAAAAAAATATTTACAATTATATAAAATTACCCCAATGTTAACGTAAATGAGAACTAAATATAGGAACTCTTTAAAAAAAAAGTTTATTTCCATATTTAAAAAGTTTACTTTGTATTCTTTATAGTCATATTAGAATAACTTTCTATGCTGTAACAAATAGCACTCTCTAGTGGATAAATTTGTGAAAGGACAGAGACTTTGGCGAACATAACCTCAACGACAGAAGTGGTTTAAATGTGAAATCATGGAGAAACTGTCTGAGTAATTGTATACACTTACCCCTGGAATCTCAAGTAGCTGTGTTACCAACAAAGACGCTTTGAGTGCAGCTACACTGCCAGTCAAACCAACCAGAACATGAAAGTTTCTACTATCTTGCAAATCCAGTAACGTTATATGCTCAATTTCTGAATTCTGCTGCATCATAAAAGTAACCATTCAAGACTTTTTACAACTGTCAGGTTTCCCCTTCCTAAAGTAGTATTTCTCTTGAAAGGTATGACTTTTTTTGAAACGTAGTTATGGTTCATTTTCACATTTATCTTTAGCTTTGTCTAACGTTACTTCCGTAAACATCGGAGCTGTTGCAAACGTCACAGCGCCGTCGCTGGCTGGACGTACCCAGTAAAATGACATATGAAGATATCAAACGGGTAATATTGCTACATATAACATAATATCATTTGTAAAAATGAAATATAATTTGAACTTCATAAAAAAATCCTAAAACTTAATCCTGAGGGAACCTCACGTACAGGCTATTAAATATCTTAAATATTTTATACTCATAATAAAAAACAATGAATTGATGGTTTTGTATTGCACATTGTATGCATTTCTTAATTTCGCATATTATTGTAGTTTGTTTGATTACGTCATTCGCAGTGGATACTTCCGTAACGTGACACGGGCACGCATGCGCACTCGCAGTATATTCTGGACAAATGACAGAATCCTGGGAAACGTCTTCCGGCGGCTTGTTGCAAGATTTACATCGGCCGTCATTCATTGTTAAATCTTAGAAGGCGCATTATTTAATGTGAATATTTGCAATGCAGGCTCTCACACCTCACGTGTACTGGGCGCAGCGGCACGGGGAGATATTCCTGCGAGTGGAAATCAGTGATGCACAGGTAAGAAAAACTTGCTTTGGGGCAATTACTCCATAGTACTTTCTTTTATTGCATCTAATATATGCAAATCCAGTTTGTAGGTTACAGAACTGTATGAATAGTGTTAGGTTGCTATTCTGTTGAATAACAACAGCCTTTGTGGGTCTGTTGACAGGGCTTGCATCAAGCCTAGAGAATAAAAATGAACATTACTGAATGGGAGATCAGGACTTGATCCTGCTGGACCCACTAACCATCTGGCCCAGTTACAATGAGAGAGCATGTTTTATTTACAACCCAGTTTCTGACACTGAAGGAGCATCTGTCCCTTGCTCCTTAATTGCTTTCTCGGGGCAGGTTAAAGCATGTTTGACCAGTCCTGGTAAAATAGAGAGAATATCATATACCACTGAGAGCTCTGGAACAAAGCTATTGCTGTGGTATATTAATAGGGTTACTGTAACATCTCTTTATGCAAATAAGTCTTTAAAAAGTTTAGACAGCTGCTATATTGTTTAGCTTAGTACGTCTCAAATATCATTAAGTGCTTTTTAACATTTATTTTTACTTCAAAATGCCCACAACAGTATGCACGGTTACAGTTGTTTGTGTTTACTGAATAAGATGTATTAATATATGTATATTTTCCTCTACAAATCTGCAAATAACTTTTTTTTTTTTTTTTTTTTAAGGAAGAAAGGCAATAAATGGAACACCTTTTTTTTAAATGGGCTCATTTTCCAACTGCCCTAGAGTTAAACAGTTGAGTTTAGCTCTAACCCTTAGCAAACACACCTAAGCATGTTAGTCAGTGTCTTATAATAGTGGAGTGGTCCTTTAAGGAGGGAATTTAAATAACAGATAGTATGATTCTTAGTGATTTGCTGTTGTGGACCCTTTAGAAGTTTGCTGAGCATTGGCCACAGGTGAGAACTACTTTTATAAGCTGTTCAGTACAAAATAGAATTTTACTGAATTGTCATGAAAAAGCAGGGTTTCCACAGAACATGGAAAATGCAAAAATCTGTTAACATTTGTCTGCTAATAAGTGTGATTGTCTATTACTTTCCGGTTACGGAACTTAACCACTCAAATGATAAAAAAAAAAAACTTAATATCAATGATCAGCAATTCCAAGTTTTTACTGTAATTCATTTATTACTGAATGCTTTACTATTTTATAACTGTGTATAATGTCCATTTGATGCATGGTGCATTTGAGGACATAACAGGCAGTGGGAGGAGGAGCTTGAAATTTCACACCGCTCTGTACTCGTTTTGTCTCTATCGCACAGAATCTCAGTATTGGTGTAGAAGAGAACATTCTTCACTTCAAAGGTACATCTCATGAGTTACATCAGCTAGATGCTTGTTCTCTGTGGTTGTGTGACTTCTGTTTATTCTGCTCTTTTCAAGGTCAAGGGCATGGAGCGAAAGGAGAAAATGAATATGAATTCAGTCTGGAATTCTTAAAACCTGTTAAACCTGAGGTAACAGCCATCTTTCTTTACGCTGTCGTGAGAAATTTTTGAAAAGATCTATATAAAATGTTTGGTTGCACAATGAAGAGCTGGAAGAACATGAAAATGTTTGTGTCCACAGGTGAAACACAAATCCACCCAGCGGCAGGTGAATATCACAGTAAAGAAGCAGGGGCACGTCTGGTGGGATAGACTAACTAAACAAGAGAAGAAGCCTCTGTTTTTAGCCCCTGATTTTGATCGCTGGCTGGATGAATCAGATGCAGAAATGGAGCTCAGAGAGAAGGTAAAGAGGTTTACAATAATAAGTTATTTTTTTCACACTTGAAGGGCTTCAGAGTCTGATGTGTTACACTGTTTATGCACACAGGAAGAGAAAATAAACAAAGTCCACATTGAGTCAAGGGTTCGTAAGGACCGTGAGTATATATTGAATTTTTTTCCAAGTAGAAAGTAAGCACATTGGGTCAGCTTACCAAATAATAACCACGTATTTACTTTTCATTTTACAGCTTTTCTTGGCTTGAAGAAGGGTTTTCTCTTTATGTACAACTTGGTCCAGTTCCTCGGTTATTCCTGGATATTTGTTAACATGACTGTACGCTTGTTCATTCTTGGGCAAGGTTAGTGTAGTTTTTCAACTTTATATTGCAACCAGTTTTAAAATATACTTCTGCTTTTTAGCTGTTGTTATTGTGAGGAAATGCATCTCATTTGAATAAAATTTTTTGAGAAGGCCTGCAGGTCTGTTATGCAAATTTTTGTACATATTCAGTTTAGGGCTTCTAAATCCCTTTCAAACCTGGGATGAATTCTGAGCAGTTTGAAACCGCTTTTATTGGCTGGTGTAAGTGGTTCTTAAAAGTGCAAAAACAGTTGTCTATGTCTCAAGGTTCAGTGTGGTCTACTGTTTTTTTCTAAACTCAACAGATTCGTTCTATGACACATTTCACACCATTGCCGACGTGATGTACTTCTGTCAGATGCTGGCAATAATGGAGGTTATTAATCCTGCCGTTGGCTTGGTTAAGACTGGAGTCATGCCTGCTTTCATTCAGGTATGCCTTGTGCATCTCATGCTTTTGTAACCAGTGAAATGCACTAGTGCTTTAATGACAGTGAGATGTTTACATTTCTCTTGTTAAAGGTGATGGGGAGGAACTTCATCCTTTTTGTCATATTTGGCACTTTAGATGACATGCAGAACAAGCCAGTGGTCTTTTTTGTCTTCTATCTGTGGAGTATGATTGAGATATTCAGGTAATTAATAGTGCGTTGCATTTGCATGTTTATTGAAAGCATGGTTTCTGCTGATTGTGAAGAAGTGTAAGAGTTTGTATGATGGGTAGTCTTCGTTTTTATCTACAGGATATCCTCTTGGTTGTGCTAATATTTCAACTTCCTATTTGCAGTTTGTTAAAACAAATGCATTTTCTCTTTCCAAAATATACTGAAATTAAGTAGCTTAATTGGAATTACAGTAACAGAATACATACTGTGTATCTTTTCAAGCTTAGTATGTGTATGAATAAGTTTTTATATTCTTTGCTTTTATCTGTTAAGTGGTTTCTGTACAGCCACAGTCAGTCCACACTTCTTCTGCTGTTATTCTCTTCCTGTGGGCTTACACTACTTATCATTAGGAGACACGCATCCGTTTGCAAATAGTGAGCTGGCAGTACCTAAAAACTAGGGCTGAAAGCAATCTAGGTCATATGACAACATATAAATAAGAACACATACATCTGTTTGTGAGTGTGTTTGTGAGACTTAAAAGAACAGAAATCTTACTGACCCCAAGCTTTATAGATGGTAGTGTTATTGTAATCATCTGAGCCATACAGCCCGGTCCTAAAACTGACCTTTTGTTGAATAAAAATGGATCTAATCTTGCATTTGTAAAAATGAACCCTAGGTATCCTTTCTACATGTTGGCCTGCATTGATACGGAATGGAAAATGTTGACTTGGTTGAGATACACCATATGGATACCGCTGTATCCTCTTGGAGTTCTAGCTGAAGGTATGTGTTCTCAAGTCATAATTTGTAGATTAGCCCTACCAGAGGAAAAAATAATGATGGACTGTTCATGAGAAGGCCAGTCATTAAATGTATAATGTACAAGTGTAACTGACAGCCTTTCTTATTTTCCCTTATATTATGATCAGCTGTGGCGGTGATTCAGTCCATCCCGATCTTTGATGAAAACAAACTCCTCAGTATTCCTCTGCCTAAACTCATCGGCACCTCTCTCAGCTTTTCCTACATCCTGCAGCTCTACCTGGTGATCATGTTCTTGGGTAAGGTCCACAAACTGCATGCAAAAAAGTTATTCCCACAAAGTTTGTCCAATGTATTTTTTATATAGATATTTTGAGCATAATTTAAAGGGGTCATATGATGCGATTTCAAGTTTTCTTTTCTCTTTGGAGTGTTACAAGCTGTTAGTACATAGATAAGATTCCTAAAGTTGCAAAGACTTTGCTGTTACCAAAGAGATATGATTTGTTTATTTTCATAACAATGTTGTTAATGTTTTACGCAAAGAATGAAGGCAAAGGTATTATTGTCACTGTAGTGTTGTTGCCAGCGCCATGTTCTGGAGACGCTGTGTTTCATTGTGAGAGTCAAACAACTTTGTTTGTGCTTCCAAAGGAGTAAGTAGCATTAATTAGTATTTACAACACTGTTCCAGAACATTTCAGCCTTAATATTAGAGTGTGTTCAGCACATTTACAGAGAACTGATTCCTAAACCTGGAGAGCAGCCTATGCTGGCTGTGCACAGAGACTATAAAGTGGAGCAATTCCAACGTTGCAAGTTGCTGTGGTGCTTTTGACTCACAGTCTGTATAACTCATTATAATCAGTAATTATGTCTCCATTGGATGCAGCAAATGCCTCATTTGTATTGGCTTTTATAGTTTTTATGTCATCGTGCCAGGACACGGCATCACGTTATGGTAAAGGGTTTAACATTTCCGTCACATGTTTAGGTATTCGGCCAATCACAATGCACTGGATAGCTGGCCAATCAGAGCACACCTCACTTTTTTTTTTTTTAGAATGATGAGCTTTGTACAAATCAGGAAGGCAGGGCTTAGAGGAGAAACAATACTGTACAGTAATATTAAACCGCATAAACACATAGCATTACACCAATGCTATGTTATATTTACTGGTATAAATTGCCATTACAGTTCCGCGACAATTTTGCAAATATTTCCATGTGTTCCATGTCTATGGGAAGCCAATATATTTTTGACAATTTCAGGGCTCTTCATCAACTTCCGCCACCTCTTCAAGCAAAGGATTAGGCGGTTTCGCACAAAAAAGAGGAAAGCCAACTGAGGGGAAGGGAAAGCCACGTGTTTCACTCTCCATGTTTATCTCTGTTTTCTTTGATTTTATTTTCAGACACTGCAAATTTTCTTTTTTTACATTTGCCCTCGTCACAGAGAAGTCGTCACTGAGGGGAAACTATATCTCTTCTTTCAAACACCAATTCAAGTGCATTTACTTTCTACATGTCTGAGTTGTAAAGGAAATGGATGATTAATTTAAACACTATAAAGAAATAGATCAACCATCAAACCAGGACCATAGATGTATTTATAAATTATGTCTTTCCATCCATATGCAGTATGCTTGTGTGTTTGTTGTAGATTAGCTGTTTGACAGGTTTACAGAAGCAACATTTTATTTTCCTGTCAGTCCCTGAGATGTGTTGTAGTAATCATTTCTGTTGACACAGCACTGATAACAGCATAGACCATGAACCTCAGGGAAAATGTCATGAAGCATTTAAGTCACGACTATTCAGTGTCGTTGGATGTAGGATCTGGAGGTGAATGTGTAAATGAAACAGTAAAATGTTTAATTAAATTTCAATGAAAGTAAGCATTGTTTTTCAAATGACTTAAGCATAAGCTACATGCAGTTTCATTTTTATTTGTTAGAAAAAAAGTTATTTACACAAACAGTTGCTGGTCTGAAAACAGATTCTGCAGTCTCTAAATGCATTTTCTTCGAAAACTGTTTTTTTTCTTCCTCAGATTGAGTGTTCAATGTTAGAATTTGTCACATATTCAAACCTGTGTGAACATTGAAAATGTGATTCTACTGCATTAAGTCATTTCCCCTGGACAAACATTTCGCATTGAGCAGAGTTTTTAAATAAAGGTACATTCCTCTATAACTGATCTGGCAGTTGTCCATTGAGTTTTGTACCTTCAACCTCTATATTCGGTCGGCTCCTCCTCCCCCTGAGAAATCAGTGAGCATGGGGGTAATGTTCTGTTCATAGGCTGAATACTTGGAGTCTCCACTACTAGCCAGTTTGAGCTGCTGGGCAGCATGTGAGAGCTGGAAGGCGGCGTCGGGATGGGCGGAGTCAGGCAGCAGTGTACACTCCCTCTCCAAAAGTTCAGCCACACTCTTTAGAAGCTCCCAGAAACCAAAGGCAAGAGCAGCCTTCCTCAAACGGTTCAGTTCCTACAGTGATACAAATTAACATTTCACAACAAAAACTTATTTCAGCTGTATTTTTTAATTAGTAAAATACATTTTAAAATGTACAGTAACATAAAATAAATACCCACCTTATAAAAGGTTTGTGTTTTCTCTGGTAGTTTCCTTGCATTACGGAGAATTTTCTGTACATCCGTCTGAAGGTGCGATTATTAAAAAAAAAAAAAAAAAGTAAAAATGACTTTTAATTAGTGTCCTTTATTAAATATTAAATATAGTGTAGTATTCACGTGTATACCTGTAGTCCACTGGCTTTAATCCAGACAGTAACATTCTGAGCATAGCTTCTTTTGTTTTTTGGCTGTATGGGAAAAGGACTTTTACTGTCATCTTCGCCATAGGGATTTTCAGCTGCATCTGTAGGTAAAACAAACAAAGACTCATAGTCAACTAATATTTATATCTTGGGGCTGTAAGCAAACCTTATGCAAACGATGAGCAAATGTTTTTATTATATATGTTCCTCCAGTCTCGGAGGGTACCAAAGCGTGAGAGAGGAAAATAAATATTTCATCATGCAAATGTGTGGTATTACCGTTATCCCTAACCCTTGTGTATTTACCTACAGCTGTCCTGACTGAACTTAGAGAACCAGGTTACTTTTGTGTCAGTGAATTAATTATTAAGTACTTGAACACAATGCATAAAACAATACAGTGCTGTTTATTTGTATGAAGTTTAGTGTGGCTGACTTGTATAAAATGATATAAAAGTAAAAACTTGTTACCTGAGGCAGGGCCAAGCTGTGTTATTCTGCCCAACCAGGGCAGAGGCTCTGAGCCAGGATCAAAGAGTGACATCATTAGATTGGACTTCTTCTTACTGTCTGCCTGAGAATAAAGCATCCCGAACCAGTCTGGTCTGACAGAGGAAAGGTAAACCAGGTAAAGCGTTTTTCAACAGTAACTAGATTATTTATCTCAAATATGTTGGAGATGAAAACAAATCAAAAACATTTTTTAATGTATTACCAACATTTTGAATGCTTATTACAAGGCAGATGCATATTTTCATTTTGTTCCTTACCCTAGTTGTACAAGAGCCACCATGCCCTCCACCTTTAGGCTGCCATGCAGAAGAACACAGAAATTTGGGCTCTTCCCAGCCATCTGATTAGTGGAGGTCTCTTCCTCTGTGTCATCAGTGGCCCCTGTACCAATCTCATCCCCCTCTGTCAAACAAAACAACATGCCTGTGAGCCCCAGATGCTGTGACAAGTTAATAAGTAAAACTATATTAAAGTGTGTGTGTATCTTTCTATAGCTCACTTGCTTGGTATTTTTCCTGTTCTTTTTCCAAGTAAAAATCACTTATCATACATGAATTATTAGGCCACTGATATTCTGAGGATATTTTTTTCCAAGCACATTTTACCAATTCCAATCTTAATAACTACTAAAGATTTTGTAATTAAACATTTATGAGTGATATATATAAATAATTGTCTACACAAACATTTTTGATTATGTTTGATGGAATATTTTACTATGTAGAAATTGCTGAGAAAATAATAACAATAATCAAAATAACCATGAACAAGAACATTATTAATTGGTTAAATTACCACAGAAGTAACAGAAAATAAATAAGGATGTAGATGATAAAAAATTAAGGATAAAAAAATAAACAAAATACTTACCTTTGTTCACAGCAATGGGCAGGACCAAGTGCCTGGATAAAACCGGGGGGCTGGAGATATCGCCAATCTCAATAAAACCCACAATCTCCAAGTCTATAAATAAAACAAGGCAACATAACTCCAATTTCCTCTTTATGTAGAATCTACCATGATTATCAACAAATAAAACATTTATTTATTTACTTACCTTTATTGTCTGATTAAAGGCTTTAAATGTAATACTTACAGTGGAGCAAAAAAGCATTTAGTCAGCCACCAATTGTGCAAGTTCTCCCACTTAAAAAGATGAGAGATGCCTGTAATTTTTATCATAGGTTTACCTCAACTATGAGAGACAAAATAAGAAAAATAAATCCAGAACATCACGTTGTAGGATGTTTAAGTCATTAATTTGTAAATTTCTCTGGAAAATAAGTATTTAGTCAAGCAAGAGTTCTAG
>JAUMHI010000063.1:12279916-12308230 GCA_032359435.1 Enteromius unitaeniatus | reverse complement strand
GGTCAAGGGGACTTTGAGGCGCCATCCTATGGTGACCTAGGGGTCATCAAGGCCTCAAATCTAAGTGAACGGGTTTCCTAAAGAAGATGATCTACTGTCATGTTTTTCAGTGTTCTGTCCTTTTAAGGAAAGTGCCAGCTGTCTGTAGTATGTAACCGTGAGTGTGCAAAGAGGATAACTCCCTCCTTTGTGACACTCAGCAGGGAACTGTATGACTGTACACCATTCTTGCAAGAATTAAATCTTTTAAAAAAGGCAATTGCTCTATTTGTCTTCTTGATCGAGAGTCTCAGAATTTTTGCCACAACAACTTGCACAATTTGTGGCTGACTAAATACTTTTTTGCTCCACTGCATACATGTAAATGATATAATATTTCATATATTTGTTATATAAACATGCTGAAACATGAAGGCATCAGCGTACAGAGTTTCAGGCAGTTTTAATGTTAACTTAGATGGCCAGAATGCGAATATAGGCTTTTTAACTTTTTTTTTTTTTCTTTTGTAATATTTGCTTTAAACCCAACCAGACAGCATCTTCTGGTATTACTTCACAAGGTCCTTAATAAGCCAGTATTGCTTTAAGATGTCTTAAACAATCTATTACCAATCTATGACACAATCATTTCACTATCTTCTTTGCTCATACCTGTTTGCACTGCTCTAGGCATGGGATCAACTTCATCATCTATGGTCACTGGTTCTGGCCTGGGAAAGACCTGCACATCAGAGGTCAGGTTTCCACAGCGCAGCACCGCATGGAAGGGAGAGTATGCCTGATCAATCAGCTTACTGCCAACACAAAAGTTATGTTAACCTTAAAATGTTGCATAAATGGTCAAACTCAAGAATATACAGAAATTAGTAGTATGTATAGAAATGTAAATAACATAGCTCACCCAAACATAGACTGGACACTTTTAAGACAAAGGGGTCCCTCCATAGTGTATATCTGACCCTCTCCATCGTTCAAATTAATCAGCTGCTCCAGGTTATCCATGGTATCCGTAGCTTGGAGCTTCAGGAGACATCAAAACAATAAATTACTTTTTGCTGTAACACAGTAGTGTAAGGCATTACTAATCAAGTTTCAGTAATAATTTACTCGGTACATTTTCAGTAATGCTTGCGTTACAACACACACTTAGCTGAAATTTTAATTGTTCAAACATCAGCAAGACACCACATTGATGTATAAAAAAAATGCCGCAAGTCAGCTCTATTTTCTGTTGGTGGTCAGTTATTATCCATGTGTTTGTAAATGAATACTAAAGGACAGCTTCTAATATATACAGTATGTGTAGAGCGAATTATTTAATTGATCTCGCTCTCACTGGGGTAACCTTGTATGTGTGACGCGGTCAAGTGAAGGTGTATTTAGGGCAGGTTTTACAGAAGTGTCGCGAGGCTACTGGCCCAACAGTGGAAATTATTTCAGTCTCTGTGTACAGGTCCGAGGCTAATAGCTCCGCCCGGCTCGGAAATGTATCTTTGTGACACGGACTCAGAAAACACCAAATAATTTAAAATATCTTCCTACTGTTTTCTTCGGACATATTCCTGGTAATTAGGGTAATTGTTTAGCAAAAAACAAACAGGAAGTAATAAAAAAAAAAAGAAACTCACAACAAAATTAGTAAAACTTTATCTGAAATTAAAACAGAAGATATAAAAATAAAACGTATTCCAAATAATTCTAAAAATAAAACGGTCTCTTAATCATACCCAAACAACATTGTTAAGGACACAGTGAAACAGACGAATGTACCTCCTCTGCATTTGCAATGCACATGACATAAAGTTTGGAAGGGAATGGGAACGGCAGTGGGAATTTCTTATCCTCCACACGTTGTTTCACTGTTTGCAGGGAATGACGCAAAGATCCACGTCCAATGCCAAGTGCACCATCAGTAACCAATACCACCTACAGGCCACCATAAGAACAACACAAACACTGTCTGATAAACACAAATGCAGTCCAAATAAAGTATTTATCATTTTATATATATACTGTATATAAAATGATGATATCTGTGTGTGTAGAAAATAGAATGGAACAATTATCTATATATTATATATATATATTAAAAAAACAACGTATAAAATGTTGACATTCTACTAAAGCAGTAACCATTATAAAACATCAATAATATCACACCTAACCTTTCACCAGCTATTTTGAAAATGTACAATACATGTACATTAACAATACATTACTGTATATGCTACATTGTACTGTACACTGACATTGCATAACACTGCATTTCATACTATATTATGGTTATTCCAATATGTTTGCACTTCCAATAAGTGTACTGTATATGCATGCTTCACATATTGTTTTTTTCATAATATATGAATTGTTTATTTGATTTTTTAAATATTTTTTTATACCTGGCAGGGGCAAGAGGTTCCCCATTCTTGCTGTACTACATTACTAACACCTTGCAGTGCAGCCTCTACGCAGGTTTTATCATAGTCTTCAAGGTTATTCAAGGCTTCCTGCAAAACAATGAATGAGAGATAACAACAGGATTCCCGACAACTTATATTTTATGTAGACAACTGGTCTTTTTTTACCTGCAGAGTATTGTAGTCTCTGGTAAAGGGCACCAGAAGCTCCCAGAGGGAGGAGAAGGCTACAAATGAAGTGAACTCCAGTCTGTAGTTTGTGGCCATGTGTTCAAACAGCATGGTCAGTCCATGCACTGCCAGGTTCTTTCTCTGAAACTCTTCACTGCCCTCCACCGACACGGGTCGTGTCATGGACAGCGACGAGTCCATAAGAACCACAGTGGGCATGGTTGCAAGCTCTCCTCTTTACACTTTTAAGAGTAGTTATGAAGGAAAGCTTGAGATATCTGTGTAGAAACAGGAGCATATTACAGTTTCAGCAAAGTGGACACCACATGCACGGATACAATAATTTCCCTGGTGTTGTTATTGGTGCACTCAGCTGAAGAAAAAAATAAAACAGACATAAAATAGCTTAAACCAGCCTGAGATGGGTAGCCCGTCTTTGTTGGTTTAAACTGGTCTCCCAGTCTGACCTGCTTGACCAGGCTTTATTAAAACATTAAAAAGAATGTTTCTTAGACGTGCGTACACATAGTTTTTTTATTTTTTTATTTTTAATGTTACTGAACAAACAAAGTAAATATGAATATTGCTTTTCCAGTGTCTCGGCAAACGTTCGCACTGTAAATTTGACTCAAAATGATTCTAAGAGTTTTAAATATGACATATTTTCAGATATAATGCGTGAATTAGATATGCAAACAAACTTCTCAATATTTCAACAAAATGTTACAAGTTTACCCATCGCTGAAATCCCTTCTTCTTAACCAAGTGTGCACCTTGATAACCGGACCGCTTGGAAACAAAAGAAATCTGCTAACTAGTTCCTAGTCGAGAACGCGCGCGAGAAAATTATATTTTAAAAGTTATATTTTAAAATAAATTATCTTAACGGGGAAAGGACAAGAGATAGCATACCCAGAAACGTACATATCTAGCATAACGCCGTGAGTGAAAACAATCAGGATCAGTTAAAAAAAATCATCGTGTGCGCCCGTTTAATATTAATCTGTCTCCATAACGCATAAATATGATTATGTCAAAATAAACTATTATGCAAAAGTTCATTTAACATTTCAGATTATATTTTCAATGATTAAATTGACGCGTGTGTTTATTTCTGCATTTCTGAATGAAAAGTATAAGAGTAAAATAATTGGGATAAATGGTTCAAGACGTAATGAGAGTGTGAGGAGAGAGTACATCTAATCCTCTTAAAAGACTTCAGGTATTAGGTATTGTGCTGATCCACGCTGAAGAGCTGTCCTGCGGTGCGTCCTGCTTGACCTAAGCAGCGCTCCCAGCATCCGTGCCTTTCCCTGCAGCCCAGCTGTGAGACAGCAGCGCTCCACGCACCGCCGAGAGCCTCGTCTTTCACCCGGTAGGTTTTATTTGGCATGGTCTTGATTATTTCTAGCATGAGAGCAAAGAAAGTTTTCATATCAATTTCTTTGTTAATCTGGGTAATTTATGGCTGATACAGAGATGCCTGCCGCCACCTAACAGTTGGCCCCACTTTAAATTTCAGTGTTAATGCTACTGTGTAATTTCTTTGTTTTTATGGAGCTTCTTATACTGGCACAATATATGTACAGGCGTGACAAAAACTTTAATAGAAAAGCGTTTAGACGTTTAGACGTGTTCGTTTAGACTCAAATGAAAGAAATGCTTCGAGAAATGCTTTTCTTAATCATTTATTTATTCAGAAGCAAAAGTTTACATTTTTTATTAAAGGAACAGTATCATCTCTTGAAACGGGCACTTTTCTTTTTTATTATGGCGTTTTTCTACATAGGCTAATACATAGTGTGCTATTAATTTAGGTTGTGTGAATTAGAAGAATTGATAGATAGATATGAGTGATGTGTATAAATAGTTGATTAACTGAAGATTAGGGGCTATTTTATAGCGGTGATTTTGCCTCATGTTCACATTTATTCAATTTCTGGCCAAGTTTGATCCACATTTTAAACAATTCACATTCTTCAAACAATGCAATTAACAAGAAGCTAGAGTTGTTAAAATATTTTGGGTTTTATTTATTCCAATGCAATGAGTTGGTTAAATAAACAATCGTAGTGGTGTAATCCGCTGATCCTGCATTCAGTGTTTTCTGTACAACTGTTGCACTGAGTATTCCTCCTTTTATTTACTGCAAGGTCTGAAACCCGCACCACCGAGATGAATGAAATGAGATGAAACAGTCTGAGAGCGACTGCTGCATACCCCTGCATCTTTTGGGGGGAAATTCTGGATGTTCTGGGTGTCGTTGCTCTAAAAAACAACTTGGTGCATACTAGCATACTAGAAAATGTTCCTGACTCGAAGAAAGAGACTTCAGCTTAGCCGGATTATATTACTTCTGTCTGGGGTTTTCCTTTGTTCTTTATATCAACTCACTATCAGAGCCAGACTACCAGAACCCTGGCCTGAGCCCCAGATAGCAGGGAAACCTGAGGATGGCTCTGATCCTGGCTCTGGATGGTCAGATATGACAGTGCTTCCGACTAATTTGACCACTGTTGAGCCAAAGAGCTCCAACCACACAGATAGTGTCCAGTTGTCAGAAACAGCAACAAATGTATCCGTCCAAACAACATCTAGAACAGAGACGCCTACTACAACCACAAACAGTACAGTCAACCAATGCATCTATGTGGATCCAGACCTTCCAAAACCCACCCCAGTTCCTACACCAGCAACCGATACGACCACTGTAGTGCCCAACACTACAGCATCCAGACCTGGAGAAGCACCACACATGAAGGGCGAGTACCCGGAGGACATCTTCTCCATTGAGGACAGACGCAAAGGCTGGGTCATTCTGCACATCTTTGGAATGGTATACATGTTTGTTTCTTTGGCCATCGTCTGCGATGAGTTTTTCGTTCCTACATTAGGGGTTATAACAGACAAACTGGAGATCTCAGATGATGTGGCCGGGGCGACGTTCATGGCCGCTGGAGGCTCTGCTCCCGAACTCTTCACTTCCTTAATCGGGGTCTTCATTTCTCATAGCAATGTGGGCATTGGAACTATTGTTGGCTCGGCTGTCTTCAACATCCTGTTTGTGATTGGAATGTGTGCGCTGTTTTCCCGGGAGATGCTTCACCTCACCTGGTGGCCTCTTTTTCGGGATGTGTCGTTCTACATCATCGATCTCATCATGCTCATTATCTTCTTTTTGGACAATACCATTATGTGGTGGGAGAGTATGATGCTGGTGGGCGGTTATGCCATCTATGTTACCTTCATGAAGTTTAATGTTCAGATTGAGCAAGCCTTTAAGTCTCAACTCAGGAAACACAAGAACATCGTCAAAGTTATCGCGGTCGAAGAACCTGAGAAGGTACGGCTTAATATATTCACACAGGAGAAATGAAAAATATATTCATCATAGAAGAGGTGTATTCAAAATTTATACATAAATAGGTATATTTAGAAATTGTGCAAAAAATATCATAATTTCATATACATTTATTCATTAAACGTACTTTTATTCAAAGCAACTAAACGTCTATTTAATAAATACATTTATCAATACTGGGATTCGAACCCACAACCTTGTGCACTGTTAGTGCTATGATGCACGATTTCAAGAACATGGATTGTATTATAGAAATTAATAATTTGCAATTTGTTTAGTTTTGGATAGTGTTGACGGTTTCTGCAGTGGTAAGCCTTCAAGTGATGAGGAACATTTACTCTGTTATAATATCTGTGGTAACAGAGCTATAATAGCATCCCACTCAGGTGAATGTGAATGTGAGTCACTTATGTTTATTCATTGAGTAGATACGCATGGGTTGCGTTTTCCTTTGATAAACAGAAATGAAAAGGATCTCTTGTGTCTACTGGGGCCAGACATTGTTAATGAGTTGTCTTGTAGCAAGCGAGGTATTTGGAGCAGGTGCATTTTGCTCACTGTGACAGCCTCATCTGTATTAGTGACACTATCCCGTCATGTAATAAAATTGTGTGTTCGTTTTCGAGTTCCTTTCTTCATCCTGAGGATCCCTCAGCTTAGACGCTGGGGTGAGAGTGGGCTTTAGTGAGATCAACACTTGATAATCTGTCATAACATCTCTGTGTTCAAATTCTACCTGAGAGGGAGACTTTAAACTGCAATGAATAACGGTCTATTGATTATAGTAAATATGCCTCGTACAGGAAACAGGTTTGTTAATAAATAAACAGCATGATTCATCTATATGATCAAAATAATCATTGAATCTAATATTTGGCAGAGACTCTCAATGACACTCTGATCTAAAGATGTTCACTTAATCCGTTGAGGTTCTGCTGTGATTTACAAACTGTGTAACATATAGAGTGTTTAAATCTGCTAAGTGTGATTGAAGCTTATATAGCGTAAGAAGGCTTATTAGACCTGAGGACCTAGATCTCTGTCAAACTAAACCCACTGGATTGAATTTATCACATATAAAAATACAAAATTAATACTAAAATACGGAATATTATGTATTTGGATGCTTATGTATGTTGCGGTGTTGTAAATGTTAACTAAAACTAAAGCTATGAAAAAGTTGTTTTTGTAAATTAGAATAAAGCTGTAACAAAATAACATAGAAGTATTTAACTTAAACTTAAAAAAGATAAAGAGTGAAATAAATTAAGTTAAATTTAAAGTACTAAAATAGCTAAAACGTAAACTGAATAATAAATTAAAGCTTATTAGAAATATTAAGAAAGGGACCAATAACAACAAAATCACTAAAACCTAAAGTAAAATTAAAATGAGGACTGAAAATATAAAACGTTAATGCAAAATATGAATATATACTATAATAGTATATAAATAATACTATTATGTTATGTTTTTTAATCTGATGTTACAGGATTTCTTCCCTTTAGAATAAATAAATTGTGTTGTAATTTCGAGTAAATAGAAAGTTTTTAGATTTAGTTTTTATTTACACTCCTTTCAGTCAACAATAGGAGGGTACGTGAAATTAATCCTTTGTCAAGTTCATAACAAGTTTATTAACCTTTATTCTCTAAACAGTAGAATTAGATGTAAAGGTCAAAGGTCTAATCAGTGCCTTACATCTTTTGTAATGTTTGTTGTTGCACACAGGACAATGGGACCTCAGGTGAAGAGAACAGGCCACCTGAACCAGAAGACAAGAATAGATTAAAGGTAATCAAAATACAGAAATAATTCAAAATATGTGATCTCTGGTAACTCTTAAAGGAAAAGGGTGTAATCTATGCATTACTATAGTCACAAAACACTGACTGTTTCCACAAACATCACACAACTGGTTGAGCCAACGTTGATGTGTCGACCTGGACAAAGCTGTGTTTAATTAAGCAACATATTTTAACTCCTTTTTGTCTTCTGAGCTGTCATCCTACAAATGGCTTTCATAGTTGTCTTAGTAGTCTTTGAATTACAAACTAAGATATGAGGAAATATGAAAACACAACAAAGACACACAACAGTCTTGATATTATTGGATAAATTTCACACTTTCATATGAATACGGGGTTATTCATTTAATTAACATATGAAATAAACATATATATGACATTTATTCTGCATTAAGTGCAGATAATCTGCAGGTTCAGGCACAAATTCTTTTGACATGATCATTTAGTGAGAGCATTTGTCAGAATATTTTCTCCTCTCTTGTCTAGCTGAAGCCCACACTGCAGCGCGGGGGCAGTTCTGCCTCTCTGCACAACAGCACCATGAGGAACACCATCTTTCAGCTGATGATTCACACACTGGATCCTCTTGGAGAGGGTAAGAGCCCTTCAGTGCCTGAACCCTCATAATGATTACTCATTAGGCAAACATTGCATGAAGCCATTACAAATTTCAATTCTGATGGTTTAAAGGGATAGTCCACCCAGAAATTACAATTCTGTCATCATTTACATATGTCGTTCCAAACCTGTATGACTTTGGTTCTTCTGTGGGACACAAAAGAAGATATTTTGAAGAACGTTGGGAACCAAACAACATGCATTCATTGTATGGACATAAAAAAATCTATTATCTCCTATCTTCCGCAGACGAAAAACTCAGTTTTGGAATGAAAAGAGGGTGAGGTGGGGATTTTTGTGTGAACAGTCCCTTTAAGTTATGTTTGTGAATTCTGTATCACAAGGTTTATGAATTAGTTTTTGAATAAATGTTAATATTACTTTTAATTATGCTAAATGGTAATATTAAATATTACCATTTGTTTTTACAAAGTGGTTGATTTAAACATTACTGGTTTACTAAAGGTGTAGGGTTGATGAATTTTTTGCTTTAGATATTTTATGGTTACACCTTCTGAACTGTTTTTGTATCAATATTGTATTAAGATCAAAATATCAATCATAGGCCTATATTCAAGCGCTGTAAGATGTGGAGAGCAGGAGAGTCCCTTTGTCCTTCTCCCAGTACAAATGGATTAGCAAAGCGTGTTCCATATGATGACAGCACTAAGTCCAGATTGATGCTAAGAAGATAAATAGCTCTTTCTCAGTCTATGGAGTGGAGAGTGATTCAAAGTAGTGAGAGAATGCCCACTACAGTGGCTCTATGACATTTTGTCAAGTCACATCAGTGTGTATGTCACCATTTAAACATACACTATATTATTTTCTCATTGCATGTGGGCTCTCAAACAAGATGGTGCAGAAACAATTATTTTAGCATCACAAAAATGTTGTCAGAAATGTCGATTCCTATTATAAGCTACAGGAACATCATCATAAATTTAATCTAATTACATATATACTATGTGCACTGAAGATGTGATATCATATGAATACCTCACATGGCTCTTCAATGGCTGGCATGCATATGTGTAAAGCAGAAGCCCTGTTGCTCTGGGGGTCTGTGGTCAGTGGTTTGGGTTGGTCCTCTTGACCTTCAGCCTGTCCTCAGGAGGCTGTGCAGCACCTGCGCTCTCAGGGTCCTCAACAAAAACCTCCCAGCTCTGTGCTGCTCCATCATTAAGCTGCTTTTGATTGAGCTCATAAAGGCTGGATGAGAGCCAGGCTCCAGCAGCTCAATCTTGTTATGGTGATGGGGTCCCTGCTCATTTACAAGCCTTAGTCAATTAGATAAATTTGAAGATTCAGTTAAACATATCTACATTTTGGCTGATAAATCACTGACAAGCACTTAACAGCTTTAGGACTGCCTTAAAATGCTTGTATCAGTCTTTTGAATCTCTGAAAGAAATGTCTTGGTCATATTTGACCATAAAATGAATAGACAATATTTTTTAAATAAATTAAGAACCCTATTAATTAGATCCATTAGATCTTTTTAGATCTTAGAGATTTTTGCTTTAATGATTTCCTTTAAAAATATACATCCTACTCCCCATATTGTATTACATAATGCAAAATTTAATATAATAAAAAGGTTTGAGTCAATAGCTTTTTGATATGATCTCTTAATCTAAGAAATCAGGCTTGATAACCCAAACATTTCTTCACATGAGATTCAACCTTGTATACCTTGACCTGTCCAAAGATTTTTTTAAACAAATCCATTTTTTTAACTCCAAGTCAGTGCAGTAATGATTAGTTTGGAAAGCATTAGGAGTTGCATTTGTGACACTCACCATGGTATTGTATATGAATCTACTTTTACTCATTAGAGTCAGTGTTTAATGGAGATGCAAAGGCTAGAAGCTCTTTGGAATGTAAAGGTAAGGGGCTTAGTGTTTGTGATGTTATTCTTGTGATGTGACGCCGTCTTGTACAGTAGTAGCCTGTGAGATGTGAGGAAATGACATTTTGTTTTACGTCCGTGAAATAAGGGCTTCTGTCATTTGTGGTACTGCCATTGTTGACCCTGAAAGTCTCAGTCAAAGTCTACATTCAAGCTATATTCTTCCTTTCCTGGTTTGCAGTGAAATTTAAAGACAAGGCTCAGATTTTGAACGACATGGCCCGGGGGAAAGTAGAGAACAAAAAGAAGGAAAAATCTGGTGAAGGTGAGATTTTATAATCTTAGTCTGTTCTATTATGATTGCACAGAGCTTTGTAGACTGGTCGGTACATTGTCCTACCTCACAGATAAGCTCTGTTGCATATTCAAAATGGTTATTAATGTTGCATTTCCACAAGCAGTAACGCACCAGCTGTGTGCTGGATGAAAGGTACAAAGAGAGGGCAAGCTGCCAGGACTTTGGCCCGTTTTGCCCTCTACTCAGCATCCCGCATTCCATATTTCCACCTTTTGTTTCTACTCGAGAGCTGCTTTACACATTACCTGACATAATGACCAAGCTCCATCTCATGAATTAAGCATGAGAGGCTTGGAATCAGTGCGGATTATCTTGTGCCGCAACTGCTGCGTTTGAAATTGCCGCCAAGCGATATAGCAGCATTACTCACTCCCATTGAAGAAATCTTCACTCCACATCTGAGAGGAGCTTGTAGTATTGCAACATTTAGTAAGTAATTGCAAACTTGACTGATATTTTCTTTATTTTGGTTTAAATAAGGTGACGATCAAACGGATCAGTCCAAGGATTCCAAAGACTCGGCTCCAGGAGCCAAGGAAGAAGACGATAATCAAAAGCCTGAGGCACAAAAGGTGGGCCTGTTGGATCTCAAAAAAAGATGGAAAGAAGAAGGAGGAGATCTGAGACACTTGTGTGCTTTTAATGAGCTTATCAATTCTTTACCTTGTTGCAAAGCTGACAGAGATGATCTGTCAAACATAGTATGTGATTCATACCTAAGAAAAAATTCACCCAGAAATGAGAAGTCATTTTATTACCCTCATGCCATGACATCCTTTATTCTGTGAAGAAAATAAATACTTGAAGAATATTCATTACAGTGAAGGGAGCTTAAAAGAGGCAAAAGGCATGGTATTTATTGAATTAACTATGTCTGTTAATTAATCATTCTTTAAATCAGAGCTTTCAAATCAGTCAGTTCGTCAAGGTTAAAAAACTGGTCTGAATGATACATTCACAGTTCAGACTGATCAACTTCTTAAGTTTAGATCATTGACTCTGCTTATCATCTCAGTGATGACAAAGATTATTCATTAATGAATTCAATGGAGCTACAGCTGCTTTTATTATACTTTTATTGTGCTTTTGCATACTGAATGGGACTAAATGATGACAAAACTTTCACTTTTGGGTGAAGTGTTGCTTTAAGTTTGTTATTTTTTTGTTCTTTTAAAAAAAATATATTTTCTTTCTTTGTAGGTAAGATGTTTTCACCAGTCTCTTTCTTATTTTGTCTTAAGGAAGGAGACACTGCAGCAGGAGGTTCAGAGAAGCCAGGAGGTTCAGGTGATTCAGGGGATGATGAAGATAATAGTGATGAAGACAGCGATGAAGACAGTGATGATGATGATGATGAGGAGGAGGATGATGAAAATGAGGATGATGCTGGAGAGGAAGGAGAAAATGATGAACCTCTGTCCTTAGAGTGGCCAGACACCAGACGCAAACAGGCCACATATTTGTTTCTGTTGCCCATTGTCTTTCCACTGTGGCTAACAGTTCCAGATGTCAGAAACCCTGTGAGAGACAAAAGATCACTGTAGCATTGCTTTAAAAAAAAAAATTAGAGGTGCATTCCACCTCTACAAATTTTGATTGAACTTACATGCTGTATTTTGTAATTACAGGCATCCAAGAAGTTCTTTGTCATCACTTTCCTTGGCTCAATATTATGGATTGCTATATTTTCCTATCTTATGGTGTGGTGGGCACATCAGGTCAGTGTAGAAAACAATATTAGTGACTCATAAGCCACACTTGAATGTCATTGCATTAGCAAATAAAAGATCCAAACAAGTAATCATTCATCAAGATTGTCTCTCCTAGGTGGGTGAGACCATTGGCATCTCTGAGGAAATCATGGGTCTTACCATTCTGGCCGCAGGAACATCCATTCCTGATCTCATCACCAGCGTGATTGTCGCTCGAAAAGGCTTGGGAGACATGGCTGTCTCGAGCTCTGTAGGCAGCAACATATTTGACATCACCATGGGGTAAGACAATGGAAAATGTAAATATTATGGTATGGTTGGAAATGATTGGTAGTTTTTGTCAAATGTGATTGGCTGAACACTGGCTCCTTGTGTTCACACCACAGGTTTAATGTTTCAGATGGTATGTGTAGTGTAATTTTTCTGCAGATTATATAGTTCCACCAGTAGGTGGCAACAAGTCCATAATGAGTGAATCAAATACAATTATTTTTAGCTAGATTTAAACCATTTATTTTTAGTTAAGAAAGTAAAAGAGAAATGAGAAAGTGATGTGACATGACATGTGACCCATGGTAACCCATAATAGAAGCTTGTGCTCTGCCATTAAACCATCCAAGTGAACACACACACACAGAGCACTGAGTAGTGAACAGACACCAATGAACACACACCCTGGCATTGAGACTCAAACCTGGGACCAACACTAATCTGTCTAATCATGCACAAAATAAGTGTAATGTTTTGAGTGAGTCATTCTCTCAACTGATTTGTTCAAAAACTCGGATGAAGTGACTGGCTATATCCCAAATTTCATGCATGCGTACTATAACGTGAATGAAAAACTGAGAGAAAAGAGTAGTATGTCTGAATAGCAAAACAGTAGGTGAAATGTACCTGGATGATTTATATACTTATGGTGAAATTAGAAAGTGTGCATCCAGAGGTTTTATGAATGACATCTGACACTGGTAGCCAGTGACAATAACAACATGGCGAATATTGCACGTTTGAATGTACTATAATCATACTACACATATTCCTTCTATATAGTCAGAACATGCCTTTTAGCAGTCGCCAAGTAATTACTCATTCAGAAGAAGCACCTGCACAGATGAATAGTAGTGTATCTGTTTTTTTGCATCTAAAATAAATAATAACATTTTAAAGTTGTTGTTTGTTTAGAAATATCACACTTGCAATCATCCCATTAGTAAGAATAAATTAATTAATAATTACTTATTTTCATTTAATATACTTTAATTATATACCGTTTCACTGTTACAGGCTGCCAGTGCCCTGGCTGATGTACTCATCCTTACATTCGTTCGCACCGGTGCCCGTGAGCAGTAACGGGCTGTTCTGTGCCATTGTGCTGCTCTTCCTCATGCTCCTCTTCGTCATTATCTCCATCGCTGCCTGTAAGTGGAGGATGAATAAAGTATTGGGATTCATCATGTTCATCCTCTACTTCGTGTTCCTGGTGCTCAGTGTCATGCTAGAGGATCGAATCATCATATGTCCCGTGTCCATCTAAGCAAACCTGTGGATACATTCTTGTCTTATGACACGTTTTGAACTGTATCTTCAGACATATTGAAAGCATCTCTGGACTCGCTGTTGATTTATTCTGTATTTTGCAAGATCTTTTGTAAAGGGATGCAATAACTGGCCATCCAAACTATGTTAATATGTCTATGTTTCAGACACTTGAGTTTATTTTGGTCACCACTTTTGGCTTGTTACATTAAAATGACAGAAAAGAGTAACAGGCCCTGTCCCAAATGGTCACCATTGTGTTATCCACACTTTGGTGATGTAATACCATATGGATTGTTGAGAGTTGACTGCTGTGTTGGCTCACCAGCGTGGGCTTTGCAAAAGGGCACATTGAGACCACACACAGAGGCACTCTTGAGCACCCTTTTGAACCATAAAATGACAAATAAGACACCCTACTGCCTTGTGGTCTTGGCAAACACAATATGGTTATGATTGCATAATCAAAGGTCAGATCCAGTGTGCCGTTTGGGACAGGATGGCACACTCTTTTACATTATGATTTGTGATGCAATTTAACCATTTAGGTTTATTGGGATGACAAGAAGACACACATGCAACCCGAAAAATTCTCTACAACGTATAAAAGCGCAAAGATTATAACCTTATAAGAAGTCAAAGTGTTGCTTTAATTTTTTTCCAGTGATAAAAAATTGCATTTCATAACAAAAATTTCCAAATTGTTTTTAAATGAATTTTATATTGTGATTGTATTATTTGATGTTGTGGGTTTTTAGATAGCTATGGGACTATTTTGGGAGAAATCGTGAGCTTATTGTAAATGATGTAATTTAACCATTCTCTAATGGAATTATTTTTGTTACATGAAAAAATGTCATTAGCAAGCGTTCTAATTGCAGATCCTGTGCTGTATGTAAGATATGACTTTTTTTTTCATCATAAAAGTAGAGACGTCTTTGCAAAATCTAATGTAATCGGTACGATTCTGATAAAAACAGTTTGTGAATTTCCATATCAATGTCACACTGCTGTTTGAATTCACTACTGAGCAGAAATCTAAAAGATTGTTTCTTTCCGAATGCCGCACATTGTGTTGATTTCTCTCTTGAGAGTTGCTCATTGTAAATATTCATTTGTTGGTTAAGTGCAAAATTAAATGGGGTTTCAAATGCGACTTTTTTCTCCCTCAATTCATCAAACAAACCAGACCAACACAAACACACTGGAGTCGATTTAAGTGTTTATTTACAGTTCTAAACAATTTTATAGACCTGGCTCAGATCTGACAAAATGATATATACAAATATAAATAGAACAAAAGGAGTGATATGTAAAGCACATTGCCCTAACATAAAATGATTTGTTAAAAAAAACAAACAACAAACAAAACAAATCACCTTACACTAACCGCTTTAAACTAGCTTCCATGAAATAGGTCAGTTTGTTTCACTACCACGCCATATTGACGTAAAAGAGCAGGTGATAGAAAAACTGCTAAACATTAACAGCAGTGTAAATTGAATTTGTTGTTGTAGTTTCACACAGCATCAGGTCAATAAACAAACAAATAAAAAACATTCTAAAATGTTTAGGGCAGTATTATCTGTTTTTTTCCCCTACTTGGGGCTTTAACATCAATGTGTATCAATTATTTTGTATAACTACATGTATTATTATCTTTTCCATAATCCACTGCATTTTAAACATTTAAACCTCATTAATCCTCTTCTCAACCGCACAGACTCAAAGTGCATCTTCATTAACATAATGATAAAAACAAATCAACAGTATTAAAATATAACAGTTCCAGTTACCGCATAAATAAGTGCTTGTATGCTTCAGGTACTTTATGTATCTTGACCAGGGAAACCCATGTTTATGCAACACTGCTTAATATAAAGCAATACTTCAAAAAAAAAAAAAATCATAATTCCGTACCTTCATGGCAAACACACTGGATTATGTAAGTAAGTGTAAAATGATGACTTCACATTCACATTAACAGTCTATTATATTTTATACTCGCTATATTACCCTTTAAACCCTGTTTTAAATTTGTCTCCGTACTGTTCTTCGCCCCAAGGTAAGGCATTTCTCAATTCAAAATCTCATCAAATATTTGTTTCACCATGTAAACTGTAAGTCAAGAGTTTATATTTGGTCCAGTTCTGTACCTCAAGACGACAGTGTCACTGACGGTCACCATACGACTGGTCTCCAGGACCAGGATGACAAACAGTACACTACGAACAGCATAGTCTTTACAAATGGAGACATGTCAATTATAACAAATTCCAGTCTTAAAATATAACTGTATAATACAAATATGCAAAATAATAAGACTATGTACACAAAGTCTCTCTGTGTGTGAAATACAATACAATACAAGTGCCTCTAGATGGCCTAAAGAGGACTGTGTTTGTTGGGGTTGCTCATTGTGCTTCTATGCATCCTAAACGTGATCGATTTGATTGTTCTATAGCTACTGGTCCCAAATCCACTCCACCGTCAACTAGATGTGAACGAATGGAGCGATGGAATGACCTGAGCACAATGATATTGCTCCTAAATCTACAATGACCTTTAAACTCAAGTTTACCTGAGCAGTGCTAGATAATTTAAATGTGACCCCAAGGGGTTGAGAATCAAGACATTAGGCAGGTGGAAGAGCAAAAGTGAGGGGAAATGCAAGAAAAACAACATGATTACAGGCTATATAAAGTGACGTATCCACAGGAAGTGTATGAAGAAGAACAGTCACATAAATACATGTGTGTCAAAAGAGACCTCATGGTAGCCAGAGGTAGCTTTGGTTACGATGAATGTTCAGGATCACATGAATGAAAGTGTTCCTTCTTTGGATGCCTTCCTGTGTGATGGATGAGAGGGATGAATCAGAGGAGGCGAATCAGAGACTGGGCAGCCCAAAGGTTCTCCTGCACTCCATGACTCCAGCGCTGGGTGGACGGTCACAATTGTGGGTCATCTTGACCTGGCTGGGCGTTAAACGGTCATATGCCATTTTGTATTCACGATCAAATGCATCTGAGAAAATAAATGGAGGTGTTAGTAATGATGCTAGTGCTCATGTTCAGTGATTTGATAGATGTATATTAGATTTTAAAAGTTTGGGGTCAGTAAATTAAAGCCTGTTATGCTCACCAAGGCTGCATAATTAAAAAAATTGCAATATATTTTTATATATTTTAAAATGTAATTTATTCCTTTGATGTTAATTCTAAATTCTAAATCTTCAGTGTCACATGATCTTCAAGAAATCATTCTAATATGCTGATCAAGAAATATTTCTCACGATGTTGAAAATACTTATGCTGCTTAATATTTTTGTTGAAACAGTGCTACATTTTTTTTCATTTTTTGATTTTATGATGAATTGAAAGTTGAAAGATGTTCAAAAAAAAAATGTGTCCCTAAAAGAACATAAAAAAATCTTCCTGACCCCAAACTTCAAAACATTAGTATAATACTAAAGCAATCAGCTCACCAATATTTATGCTACTCTTGCCCAAAGCCACCAAAGACAAGAACAGGATATCTCTATATAAGCTCCTGCATATGATAAAAAATAAAGAGAAATTAGTCATTCATTTAGCTTGTGAAAATGTTTATTAAAACCGTTTCTGTGTTTTATTTAAACACTTCACACTGTTCTCATACCGTTGTCTGACGAAGCCCAGTCTGGTTCCCAGTAGCTGCAGTATCTGACTCATGGGCTGGTAGACATCGTTCCTCTGAATGCTCTTCACGACACTCTGCAGCAGCTCTAAGCTCACAGTCTGCTCCTCCTCAGATACTGCAGGATTTGCACCTATTTAAAAAACATGAAACCAGAGTGAAGTAGATGGCTGGTACATAGAAGCAAAACTACTGCATCTGCTGAAGCGTTATCAGAGGGTTTAACTACATTTAGTAGTTTTTGTTCAACTTTCAATGCAGTTGCTAGTGTGTTTTGTGGGATCTACAACTCTGATATTGTGGTACCTAAATATTCCTCCTGCAGTGTATTAACTAAAATATGTTTTTTTCCACATTTTCTCCTCTCTTTAGAAAAATAATGCCACACTTCAGCTTAAGTCTCATGGTTTAAGGCATAACACATGTCCATTGCACAAACAGGATAATATGTTTGCCCAACCACTTTCATGCACATTTAGATCCACAAAGCTCTGTGTAAATGACTTATAGATAAATATTTGTATTATATTCTTACAATATGATTTCCAAAGCAAGTAGCACGGCTTGATGGGGTCCTGATGCAGTCTGGGATTGTCCCACAGGATCTGGACCAAGACATTCTTACTGTCTTCAGATGCACAACTTTGCAGAGGCTGCAGAAAAAACAAACAAACATGTAAATATTCATTCAAACACAAACGTGAAGAGGAACATCACATGAGAATTTTCAAAATCTACCTGTGAATCTCTGCAGTAGTGTTTGGAGCTCAAGCAGAGGCCCGGCAAGCTGCTGGCCAGGTCCAGCCTACGGAAAAACCACACCAGATTCCAGAACACAATAGGGTGGTGATCCACAATGGCTGCAGACGAGATGGCCTGGTCCCCCTCGTTCTCCAGCAAGCTTTCCAGTTCCTTCCAAAGTACCAGAGGACTCAGGTAGGGCACAGTAACTGGCTCCTGTAGCACACAAACGCTAAAATAACTACCAGCATAATCAACCAAACGAACTTTTGAGTCGTTTTTCTGGTGAATACATAGTGAAAATTGCTTTGCTGAAAGGAAAAATGTTTTGCATCAGAGTATGTCACATATTACATTAAAACATATGTAAAATACTGGTAATTAAAGTTACAAAGACAATGAACACCATAAACAAATAGGGCTTGAATTGAGCATCAAAATATGATTCTGAAACAATGAATTGCAGTTTAAGAAATGTATTCTTACAGGGTCTTTCTTGCCAATGCTAGATAGATTGCCAGCATCATCATGAACTTGTGGTAGTTCATCTGCAGGGTCTGTCTGGCAAGTATTTGCATCTTGAGAGGTGGATCTGATAACATTAAGAAAACAATTAGAAATGCTGAATATCTCCATAGAAATGTCTATTGTGTGGTTGCAGGACAAATTACCTTTCCTGGTCACCCAGGTTTCTGATGTCCACATTGAGCAGAGGCAAAAATGGAGAGCCGCAAAAGGGGCAAGTGCTATTCAGGTTAGAATCATCTGCTGTCCAACCAGCCATGATCTCTTCATCATACACCAAACTCTCACAGGTGTTACAGCGTGAACAACTGGACATACGTACCTAGAACATCAAACAAAGTTAGCCACAATAACTCCTACTACAGTAACACTTCAGCATAACGTGCTGATTGTAAAAACTCACTTCGACAGCGTAGTTCTGCATAGACTGAGAAAGGCTGGAATCAGAACACGCGTCAGGGGTCTGCAGAGCTTTCATAACTGTCGGCGGTGGACCTGAAGGACAGTAAACAAAACAAAAGTCACCCTCTGCAGCAAAAGCAGCTTTGAAGACATCAGAGAGCAATCTTCTCCAAAAACAAGTCGCATTTCAAGGTGATTGCCTGCAGGGATTATGAATGCTAATTCTGATGCCGTTGAATGAGGAGAGAGGCTCTACAGAAGTCTGGGATAAGAGCGTGTATGCGGATCTGAGTGATTGGGGAGCACTTCAGCACAACCCCCGTCAGCCTGATTAAAGAGCCCCTCTCAGACCCCATTACTGCGGAGCCAGACACACTCACAGCCCTGTCTACTGGCCTACTTCTGCAGCTGCTGGAGCAGAAACAATGACCAGTCTCAGGAACGACACACAGCACTCTATATGCAAAAAACATGCTTAATCACCCTCCCAAAAACATCACGGAAAAAGGCCTGGAAAAGTGGCAAATAAGTTCATTTTTACAATAGAATTCTACACAATTAGAATGATCACTCCTTCACATGAATTCAAAACATAGCTCCTTCTTTTTCTTTGGGTCTCTAATTGTGCAACATTGTAATCTTATCAAAGGACTGGAAAATAACGTGCATTTCTTATAGGAGAGCCTGATAGGTAATTTTCTAGCACACTGTCTATTTTTAGCCTATATTATTCATAAGAAACCTCCAAGAATAGAGGGAGCCATTTATAATCAACATTATTTATGAATATTTAAAATGGTATGTATTTTTTGCCATTTTGCCAACGTTGCTCACTTCAACCTCGTTTCCTGAATTTACTGTCTAGAAAACCCAGAACTAAAAAAGCGAGCCCAGGTGTGTGATGAAGCATGAAATTGTAATTGTAATGTTTAAATTAAATAACACAAATAATTGATTTTACTGAAATTACATGAAATGTACTGAAATTACATTCAAATTTGTATTTTTTTTTTTTATGAAACGGGTGAACAACACAAACACATAAAACATATTTTTTTCATAAAACTTTACATAAATACAAATTAAATAATATATTATGGTTCAAAACTGGAACTTTCAATGTAACAAAATGATGTGATAATTTCACAGTTTTTTTAGAAAGCAAAATAAAACAGTAAAACTAATATAATAAAATCATAATTGGTATTTAAAAATAAAAATGGTATTTATGCATTAAATTGTTTTTATTTTATTATAAAGAATGGTGTCTGGATGTATTTATAAGAATGATTATGCAAAGCATAAAACATTTTGCATGTGATAACAGTGTTTCTTCAGAAGCATATTGAACATCCAGCAGACGTACCATTGAGCGAGGACTGGCGGTAAAGTCGAGGTGGTGCAGATGGGCTTTCTAGGCAGTGGTTGCTCCTGTAAGGGCTTCTTTTAGGACGTGTGACCTGCTGAGTGGCATCACGCTGCGGGGAAGAGAGCCCCTCGGGATCTACACAGGGATCGCTCTCAATCAGAGAAGAGCAATCGGGGTCACCTGACCCCAGAGAGGACACACTGACCCGGTCAGAGTTTAAGTCCTGGTAAGGATAATAAATAGAGATGAAGAAATTTGGCAAGGCCTTCATTATTAGAAAGTAAGAAGTTCCAAAACATCATATGTACCTGTGCAATAGACGTCTGGGAGGAAAGTCGTGAATACAATCGGCTGGCTTTCTCAGCCACGCCCTTTCCAGCAGAGAGGAAGCTGCTCTTGAACACGTCCAGGGTCGGGGTGAGCAGAGAGTCCATCGAGAAAGAGGAGGAGGAGGGAGTAGGTGAGGAAGGGGACGCCAGGGAGGTGGGCCGCTGTTCCCTTACCCTGCGCACGCGGCCCTGAGGGAGAGAAGGTGAGGAAAAGAGTCGTGTTCGTGGCTGAGGTTGGAGTTGAGAGGTGCTAGGGGAGCTGAGTGCTGCTGACATGCGGGGAGAGCTGTGAGGGGATGGGGTCTGACGGCCCTTCAGGTCCACACTGAGAGAGCGCTGGCTTAATGGGCTGCTCAGGTTGTTCATGTAGTGATGAATCTCTTCAGCCAGGTCTCGGCGGGCAGTTGGGGTGTCTGCATTATCGCCCTCGCTGTGGGCTTGAGTCTCAGCCACCATGAGGGACAGAGGATCAAACCCTGCTTCGATATCTGTCCTCTTAACCACTCGCCCAAGAACACTGCTGCAGCTCACGCTCCTCTCCACGCCGATATGCTCCCTCTCCATGGCAACTGTGCAGCTAGCAGTCCTCTCCACAGCAACTTTAGGTGGGCTCACGACGCCCCCCACTGCTTCCGTTTCAATCAGTGTTGGAACAGACTCATTGCTGAGTTCTCCTACTGTCTTATCTGGAGTTAGATCCAGAGTGCTTGGCCTTACGGGCTTTCCTCCGAAAATATCCAGGGAGTTTGGCCTTTTTGTCTTTGGAAGGGCAACGACATCACTGTTTTCCTCACTGGTTGCAGATGCCTGGATTTCAACCATAGGAGAAGAATCTTCTTTCTTTGAGAGTACGGTCTGGGACACTGAACGTGGAAATAAGACTATTGTTAAAATAAAGCAAATAAAAAAATGCAGTTTAATAGCATGCAGTCCCAACTTTTACCACTAGGTGGAAACTTAGAGGTGTTCAGTGCAAGTCCCATTTGTGATCAAATATTAGCATTGCTATAGTTACAAATTGCTTATTAGCATGACTATTATTAACATATTTGGTAGCAAATTAGGAGTTTATTGAGGCAAAAGTTCTAGTTATTGGTTTATTAATAGTGATAATTGGACCTTAAAATAAACTGTGACCATGATTTATTACCAATGTTGAAAACATTCTTGTGGAAACCATTACATTGATTATATGGTTAATAGAAGGTTTAAAAAGCAGGATTTCATTACATTCGAACTTTTCCGTCTTTATTCTGCATGTGACAACTATTACACTTAAATTAAAACCTTTATTTTGAATTGTACTCAAATTCTGTAGAATAAGCAATAAGGTAGTAAATAATAGTGAGCATACCACTGTTTATGCTTAGGGACAAGAGCATTCTGTGTTACTCACATGGACAAGAGTTTCTGTCCTTCTCCTTCATGTCTGGAGAAGAGTTCTGCTCCTCACCTCCTCCTAACCTCACCTCCTCTTTAGACAGAGAATCATAGCCCTGATCAGACTGACCACCTGGAATCAAACAATACATAGAAACACTCCTAAACACTTGGCAAACCATCCTAGTGTGCACAAAAAAAGAAAGAACGTCCTTACAAAAAAGGTAAAGTTAGAGAGATGTTTAGTAGGGTCTTTTCATGCCTCACAAATCTGTATAGCATACTTTAGAGTTTATCCTACTTTACAGATTTTGGGTGATTTGATGCAGCTGGATAGAGTCTCTTAGGAGAACAGCTTCAAACAAAGTTATTCTAGCCTAGCAAATCATAATGCATGATAACAGAACATCTGAAAGGAGCAGTGATTTACTTTCTCATATACCATTATAGGGCAGAAACACACTGACAGATACACACATAGTGGCTGCTTCTGAGCCACACTGAGAAAGCTGATGGGGCATAAAGCTCACATCACAGTACTGCCTCCAGAGGTGAGCTAAAATAACACCATTAGTCATTCCTTTTTTCCTTTCTCGCCTCCTCAGTCAGACTTCTGCTATACTGTGAGTCTCTTCTGTCAAACCATACATCTCTCAGATCTTCTCCACGGGCTTCACTGCCTATAATACTTCAAAAAGCTGTTCGAACATATAGAGGGCCTTTCTTCTCTGTTTTTTTTTACATATTGTCAGATACAGATATCAGGCACCTACTGCAGTCCTGCTCCGTTGTTTTCATTTCATTACTTTCCTTTTTCTGTAGAAAGTTTACAGTATTTTATTTTTTTGGTCATGTAATGAATATTAATGGTGTCTACTACTGTTTTGAACCATATTGACTTTCATTCTATGAACAAATTATATGTTTCTTTTGATATAATTAATAAGAAATTAAAGAGATGTTTGCTAGGCCCATCTCAGTTAAAAAGATCCTACAAAAACATTGCACACTACTGCTTAAATGACTGGGATCAGCAAGATTTGTCAAAAATAGATTAATATTTTTCATTCAGCAAAGATGCATTTATATGTTCAAATGTGACAGTGAATACATTTATAACGCTACCAAAGATGTCTTTTTTTAAATAAACGCTGTTCTTTTGAAGTGTCCAGAACAAATGTATCATGGTTTTCACCAAAAAAAATTAAAAACATAACTTTTTTAAGCATTAACAATAATAGAAAATGTTTCTTGAGCATCAAATCAGCATATTAGAATGACTTCTGAATAAATACATTTATGGCTGCTAAAACTTCAGCTGTCATCATAGAAAAAATTCATTTTAAAATACAAATATTTTTAAATGACTGTTTTAAACTCCATTTATGATCAAATAAATGTGGCCCTTTTGACCATGAGAGAAATCTATATATATATATATATATATATATATATACACCCAAACCTTTTAAACAGTAGTGTATTTTCATATTCATACTGTTTTTTATTATTATTATTATTAAACTTGATACATATTTTGTGTTGAAAATTGCTTTCAAGATTCATTTGTATCATCTGAGGGGGCATGTGAATGGGCATAATGCTTTTGTTTACTGCTCCAAATGTGTTATATTAATGTGTGCTCTTAAAAAAAAGAGAAAAGACTGAAAGCGAGAAAAAAAGCAAGAGAGATGTCTTTTCACTCCCACAGTGAAAAATAATGACTCTGCTAGAGACTTCTGATGAGTTTGAAGGAGAGAGAGGCACATCCTGTTGTGCCGAGGGCGCAGTGGAGAGCTGATGATGGAACGAGAACACAGAAAGACTGAAAGCAGACCGGGTACCTGTGCTGGATCTGTCATCACTGGAATCCATTTTAGTGAAGTCTGTATCAATGGAAACTCGCTCTGCCGAATCGTTAGAGCTGTCCAGACTGCCATGGCTCACACTGTCGAGATCACTGGCATCTGCTCAGAAGAACAGTATGAAAGACAGTTAGTAGGAGAACTAACAAGTAACATATTTCAAAACACAACAGTTTGCAACGTGAAAAGCTCTCTGGCCAAAGATTGCATCATATTTCAAAGTGACAACAGAGCAGAAAAGAGCGATAAAAAACTTGTGTAGTGTGTTTTCTGATACAAATTGAAAAACGAAGCCACGTGGTGAGAAGTGCTTTCAAACAGAGAATCTCTTTCAAATATACTTTAGCATTTTAAGCAAAATCTAGTTTTTTAGGTTTATGCCTTTAAAAAGGTAAAATAAGCTTAATTTAAGATTCATGCTTAGTACTGTTTTGCATGGTTAATTTGATATTTCAATTTTTGTTTACCAGAGGAAAAAAAATCAATAAGACAACAATTAAATATAAAAAATACACTACTTTTCAAAAAAAGTTTTGTGTTTCTTTTATAGTATTAATTTTTGATGAAACAGTGACAATGTTCTTCAGTATTCTTTGATGAATAGAAAGTTTAAAAGTACAGGATTTATTCAAAACTGATTTTGTTTTCAACTATGCTTTACAAACAGTCTTTACTATTTCGATCAGTTTAATGCTTCGTTGTTGAATAAAAGTATTCATTTATTAAAAAAACAAAAAAAAATATTTTTAATGGTGCTTTGCATTTATTTATTATAATTTGACTGATCTTTATTATATTAACTTGATTATTATAAGATTGAACAAACTGAGAAGTAAATTCATACAATCACATCTGTATTACCTAAAGTACTTTAGTGTGAGATAAATTTTATTTTTATTTAATTTTTATTATGAGAGCGTTTTTGTGCCCTTCTCTAATATGCTGTTTACATGGGGCCTGTGTGAGAGAGGAGATCAAATCAAGCGCAGACTGTGAACTGTAGTGGCTGAGGAGGCAGCTTTCCACTCTTATCTTAATTGGACCCATTAAAGTCTTTCTGGTTCGGCAGCCAGGCTGGATCTAGCCTGAGTACTGAGCGGGAGATAGCTGAGAGATAGCTTCCTCAGGCACAAAACTCAAGTAACGCTGTCTTTGTGAGAAATGATGGAAAGTTTTTCTGACAGTGGGAAATGATATCGATCCTCCCCTGCAGACTTGGCTAGCCTCTCAAAGGGGATTTCTTTATTCTGAAACAACTCTGATGATATAACTTATTTTGATATAAGAAAAATTACAAGTCCTGGTGTGGAACTGAGTCCAAACGATTATTACTTTGCAGAATCAGTGAATGTAGCTATTAATGAACTGGCTCAATGTAAGATCCCAAAAATTTTTGCAAACTACCATGTCTATACACAGCTATTTCCTAAATAAAATGAAATCTAACAAGTGGCCAATTTGGAACCAATTTTCAAAGGCAGCAATTCTAAGCATAATTTCTTCTCATATGATGCACCTAGTCCTAGAGACTCACTCGCAAATGATTTCAGTAGCTATATTCGAAGGATAATAGAAGGAGATAAAGGGAAAACAGCATTATAATTGTACAACAGTGTAATTTTTCCAGATTGGACCTGACTTTGTTTTTACAGGAAATTCAAAGAGTGTGTCCACTTCTGTGGAGTTGGGGGTTTTACCAGAGAGATGGGTGTCTTTTGGGTGGGTGGTCTGCCTCTTCCATACTTGTTTAAACAGCACCACACCCCGAACCACATTTCTCAGTTTTCCCCACAGGAAGTATCCCCCTCTGGTGGAGGAAGGCCATGTGCTCTCCAGAACGGCCTGGGGAAAGAAGAACAGCACAGTGAGATACACACACTCATATAGAGATTAACTAAATAATTCTACAGCACAACGCCTCTCATTATCTTAAGTAGATTGTGTTCTCTCTCAAGGACTAGCTTTAATTACTCTGATAGAATTGGAACAACACTCAGCTGCCTGGACTTATGTCTCTGTGTCCTCTTGGTATTTAGGGACGTCTTGCAAAGCACACGCAAAAAATGGTCCCCGGGGAGATGATTGCTAGTCTAAGCTTTTGTCTCATGATAACAGGCATGAGAAACAGATTCACATGCCAAATGCATTGCCTGGAGGCTGTTGAGCATCAACATAACACACCTACATAGGACAAATCTGTTTTCTCTCTGCTTTTTTCTTTAAAGTAATTTTACAAAAAGAAAATACACAAATATGTCATTCATCACATTTTGATGAAATCTAAAGTGGCTCCAAGAGGTATTTGCATAATTATACACTTAAAATATATTATTGTCATTTCATTAGAAAACAAAATGTCAAACCAGGTGACATTTGCAAACTAATTATGCCAGAGCAGCGGTTGGGTTGGAACCCGTAAATGGGTTGCTGATCTGTCCTGATTCTGTCTGTTCTAGTTAGTAGGCTAGTAGGGAAAATGCTAAAAGCAAAATTGCAAGTAAACATATAATTGTGCACATAACATTTCATATGAAACACATAAACATAGAAAAGGTTTGACTGCAAAATAAATATGTTGACTAACTTCTAAAATTAGGAGTAAACAACATCTTATATATTTTGTCAATTTAATTTTAGTACAAATTAATGTCATTTTGTAAAAGCTAATCAAATCGCATGATGTGACGCAGTTTGCCTAACATTTTCTCATCCTCAAAAACCAGCAAAACATAAAAAAGAAATGGAAGCACAACCCGAGGCAACATTAAAAAAAGGTGCACTTATGAGGATATACATGCCATTTTAATATTTAATTTTAGAATGCATCACTTCATGTATTTGAACAAGAAATAGCAGTAACATTCAGAAATGTTGTATCATGTGGTCTACCACAAAACCAAAAGTGTGTATCAGTACAGATAATATGTGACCCTGGACCAGAAAACTTGTTTAGTCCCTGGGGTATATTTGTAGCAATAGCCAAAAATTCCTTGTATGGGGCAAAATAACACATGTTTATTTTATGCTATATTAAGTAAAGATCATGTTCCATGAAGATATTCTGTACATTTCCTACCACAAATATATTTAAACTTAATTTAAGAACTTTAAACAATTTTAAATGTGATTTATTTAGATTTTATTTTGCACCACCTGATTCTAGATTTTCAAATTATTTGGTCCAGAGTCACATATATGTATATTCATTTAGTATTATTTTGATTGCAATGTGTCCCTATGTAACATAAAAGAAAACTATGCTCACTCTGTTGTAGTATCCATAGGTAATGGCATTAGGCTGCACTCCGGCTTTCTTCATTTCAAATAGAACCCGGACAGCAAGAACAGGCTGTCCATACTGCCCACACAGCTGCATCAGGACCCGGTAACACACCTCCATTGAAGCAGAAACCAACCATTACTTAAAAAAACCACAACACCGGTGGAAATTTCCACTGTCTAGGTACAGCACAAACTGTACTGGCAAAACCAATCAATAGAGACTGTTAGGCGATTCTACCTCATCAGGGGGCTGCAACTTTTTGTCCTGCATGTTTCTCAGCACGTCGTAAGCAGTATGCAGCGCCCGCACCTTAGAGTGGCAGGCGCTGACATAAGCGGGCAGGCACATGAACCACAGGCCATGACAATGCCTGAGCAGACACTTGGACCACATCTGTGGGATGGAGGAGTACGTCTTAGCCATCCTCTGGGCTGATTTGATCTCCTACAAAGGGAGGATCAGAGAGAGGATGAAGCGTTAGAGAGGAGGGGGAGAGATTTGACAAGCGGTATCATGGGGTGTGATTTGGATGAGATTACTGTTTGAAATACCAACCTGTTGGGAGCGCCTAAAAATGGCAGCTGGGCTGATGGGACTGATGTGTCTCATAGCTGATGTTGCTTTGGGGACTCTGGGACCATCCTGAAGCTCACAGAGTTGGGCGTTGAGTACAGGAAAACCACTGTAGCTGCAAGACATCAAGAGTGCATGCTAAGCTTGTCCATTGTTATTGTCAAGTCATGTCAAAATTTATTTGTCAAAAGCACAATGCTAGCATGCGCTACTAGCCGCAGGCAATCAATGTAGTTTCTGCAGCTTTAGAGAAGAACATTATACATTTTTTGCAGATTTTACAAGTCAGAAACAATATATAAATATTAAAGCTATTTGATTTCCTTGTTTTTTTAG
>JAUMHI010000063.1:12268842-12279816 GCA_032359435.1 Enteromius unitaeniatus | reverse complement strand
TTTTTATGATGTAAACTATACTTAAAAAGAACAAAATTCAGAATAGAAATATTACAATTCAAAAAAATATGTTTATATAATAGAAATTCACAAAATGCATAAGAAAAACAATGACAATTGGTCATTCAAAATGTAAAAAAAATGTAAATGTTTTTTTTTTCTTTCAAATACAAATGCCACATAAGACAATAATATTAATTGGCCGTTGTCCTGAAATAATACCAAATCCAGAAATAACAGATTCATTTAATATTATCCCATGCTCTCTGAGGAGTGTGCTTTAGTGCTTTAGTGAGAGTTTCTATAGACACACGATCCTTAGAGGGGATTACTCTACATGCTGCACCCTGGGAAAGGTTTAGAAGGAGATTATGCTACTGCTACAATGCCATCTGTGGTGTGGCACACTGTTTATGTGCATGCTGTTGTAGTGTGGATGGGAGTTTGTCTCCATGCAGCGTCTGTTGTACCTATAAACAATAGGTGGCTCCTCTCCTTCTGGAAGTGCTGGCAGCTCTGGAGGGGTGATGTAGACCGTGTGCTCGCTGCGGTGGGATTTGTCAAGTTCAATAAGCCTTGTGTCTTCTGGCTTATCGCTGTCCACCTAGAGAAAAAACATACTTTATGAGATACAGACTATTCTGTTTCCACTAGAACACAAAGTAAGAGGCAATGATCTATGACTGAGAAAAGATCAGGTTTGGTTAAGCGTACATATGTTTGCCAACACTGGTCTCAGAATAAAAAGAGGAAAGTAAACGTTAAAAGAGGAACCAGAGAGAATATTTATAGCAACTGGAAGGCTTAAAAAAGCCTTATCACTTGCTAACTTACTCAATACTACTAAAAAGACTCATCGCATGTCAATGCAGAAATACATTTTGATCAGAATTGAGAACTGAATCTTGAACCAGACACACATACTGCCATAAAACCATGCCAAGGGATTTTCCACTGTCTGGACATGCTGAAGTTTGCCAAGTGCAGATGATCTGATCTCAGATCAGATGGAGCACTGGTTTTAGTGTAAATGACCCTGATAATCTCCCACATTGCTTCGTCCGACTGATCTCATATCTGTACCAAGAAGCTCTGATCCTCCTAGTCTTCATCCAGTCCTTCCCATCTGCCACAGACACACTACAAGTGCACTGACCTGGACTTAACGCTTAATGTTGCATTGCTCGAGGGGTGCGAAACCATTCCAGAGCATTTTATAGGCTAGACAAGGCTTGGAGGAGCCACTGTGCATTTAGCCTTCAGACAAAGTCTGTCTACAAGCCCTGTAAATGGACCATAAATGCATCATAAAGCCTTTGCCACTGTACTACACTGGCTATCAAATAAAGCACGACTATCTATCTATTGATGGAGGGGAAAGTATCCAGTTTAAGTATCCAAAAAGCATTCTCAGCAAAATGGTTTTGTATCGTGTTGTTACAAAATTATTAGACAGACAATAAGAGCAACAGAACAGAATCAAGCTCTTGCTGCACTGAAATTAGTTTCCCTGAGAAGGTTTTAGATCAATCTGTGGATCTATTTAACAGAGAAAAACAACACTGATGACTGTGGTGTCAATTAGAGCTCTCTGCACCAGGATGCCAAAAGGCACTTTCCATGAATGCAGTACAAAATGAAGTCCAAAGTCCATTTTCAACAAGTAGTCAGTGAAAGCAGGTACTTAACCTTTAGAAAATGTGGAAAAGTCTTTACCTCAGGCAGTCAAAGTGAACGCAGTGCAGTTTTATTAACAGTGATTTTCTCAGGATATCACTTATATATACATACATATATATATATGTTTGTATGTATGTTTAGTATAAATGCTACATCATGAGGTAAAAATGCTGTATTAGCCGTTTTATTGAAAGCCTGATTTATTAATTTTTTATGTATGTATGTATATATATAAATTTAGTCAGCAATTATTTAACAGCAAATGTAAACATCAGGGCAATGTACATTGGTTTCTGTTTTACTAAGTAAATACATAAATTGATGTTTAATTGACTAGAAATTAGTTTTTTTGTGTGAGAGGAAAGAGAGCATTAGTATAAATCTAGCAGCGTAGGAGATTTGTTGCCAGGGACAACAGTGTAATAAAGAATTTAAAAATAGTTTCAACAATATTCCACAGCGGAACACTACAATTGTTCCATTATAATCAAGTATTCGAGAGAGCCTTGTAATAATTCTACACAGTGCTGCAGAATACATTCAAATGTTCTCCGTTTTCAAGGCTTTGAGAGCTTTGAACAAACGTTCCAAACACAAAGGCAGCACTAAAATAAAAAATTTCACTCAGAAAGATGGTTATGTATTACTAAATTCTGATAAACTTTAAAATTGGGTCATTGGATCATTGAGGTGTCACACTGTAACCAATTGCTTTCAGGCCAAAGGGATATATGGTTTGTCCTTTACCTCCCTGGTTCCTTTATAAATGTCCTCTGTGAACACAACCCACAAACCGTGTCAGTTTAAATCAACTCAAACTGTCATTTTCATTACCACCACAGTGCTAAAGAACTGTCCTCCAAGGTCCTCACATAAGAGAAGGACAGGCCAGAGCAGGATAACTGTGACTCTCACTGATGGTAGCATAATAGAAAGTGCAATACAAAGAGCTGCACATTCGTCTTTACTAGAACACTACAGCCTTGTGAGGAGGACAGGGGAGAGATGGCTCCTGCTCCTCCAAACAAGAATAAATTGTGCTCCTGTTGAGATGGATGTAAATGTACTACAAAGGCACAAAACAACCATACAGGAATATATTTGTCTGCAATTTACAAAGGAGACAACTTGCAGCGATTCGCTGAAGATACAGCTTCAGACGCACAGTCTGGATCATACAGAGACAGGGCTCAACAGTTGCGAATATAAGGAAACGCAAAGTGGCGTAAGGCACAGAAAAATTAATTATGCATGCAGGATCTCAGTGGTTCTGCAGAGACTCTGATCTAAACAGAAATGTTTTTAATTATGAAGGCGGCAAACATGCATCTTCAAAGCCAAGATTCATAATACCAGTTATGAATTAGCACACCCATGGTGAAACCACCAAACAAAACAGGTCATGTCTGTCAACTGAGGTCAAAAACCTGGGATGAGGTTTTCTTAAACGGTTCTAATTATATTACATTTTATTTAAAGGGATGAGATCTTTGACCTATTTTCAAGGGCCATTATAATAGTCCTAATGATTTTAAATATTATTAATATAAATTAAGTAAAATAAAATATTTCTTAGAACCACTAAAAGCCATTTTTGTAATCAAGGTCAAGTACTCTAGTGACTATTTTCGGTTCTGCAATACATCAAAAATTAATAGACACTGAATTAAGCAACTTACCTTCCCCCCTTTCTCTGTACCGAATAACTTTCCATGCAAGCAAGTGAAGAGAAAAGTTTGAAGAGAAAAGAGAAAAGCAAGCAGTGAGAAAAGCAAAAATAATAGGACAGGCTGTTTAGATGAAAAGGCAAAGTAGGCAAGAACAAATGAGAGAACAATGCTCACAGAAAATTAATAACCTGACATAAGAAAGCCCAAGGGATCACAACAGCACAGCTATTAACCACAACATTTCCCCTTACTGTTCTCACAAATCATGCCATGCACACTTCCTTGAACTCTTTGTATTTTTCACATGCTCTTTGCTAAGAGCCTGGAGTGTAGTTTAAAACGGTAACTCTTTGTAGAAGCAGTTTCTACTGAATCTGATTAGGCGGCTTATTCTGGATAGAGCCATGAGATGTATTTCTTAGTGGGAACTAAATATGTATATGTTTCATACCTTGTCAACACAGTCATCAAAGAAAGCGAGGCTTGCATCCTTATCACTGACAAAAGAGCACTCTTCGATGAAACGAATGAACATCTGAGTCTTGGTCATGAAGGAGTAAAACTTTTGATGGGATCGATCGCGACTCTTCAAAAAGCCTGCAAAAAAAGTCATGTTGAGAGTCAAGGACATCAAGAGGATAGTCAGAGAGGTGCCATTACAATAAAAAAGTGATTACATTCATTATTTGATTACTATAATTCACCGCCACAGTTGTCCGTTGCGATTAAACATTTAATCAGTCAAATTTAAGAGGGCGTGAGTTATTCACTAGACTGTCGTCATTGAGAAAGCCGTACACGGTGTGAAAGATCTAACAGATTCTAACTCAGGGATTACATAAGAGCCTGCAGATGTGTTCTCAGACATTCTATTAATCATTGCAGTTGTTGGACCTGTCAGGTATGTCTAATTTCCAATGGGGCTTTATCCAAACGGCCACAATAATTTCAAGCCTGATTTAAGCCAGACTCTACAGGCACAGGGCCAGATTTGAGCACTCTGAGCAGCTGCTGAGCTTCAGCATTCCACTAATGCATCACAGTGGACTCACTGCATGTGGTTGGGTCAAAACAAGATTTTAATGCACTGTTTTTTCCGTTTTGACGCTGATGAAGCAACTCTATCACAGCTGTTCCTGACATTTACAAACAACCTGAAACATCAGGGACAGAAAGCGAAAGAGGATTCAAGCATCACGTCCATCTTGGCGGCTCACCTTGTAGATCGAAGAGTGAACTGGCGTCAGTTGCTTTTTCAGACGGAGCCTGTGTGATGGGCAGCAGGTATGAACGGTAGCCTTTCAGGATGGCCGCCATGAAGCGCAGGAAAGCCTCCTGGATCTCCAGCTCCAAGGTTTCCAGACTTTTCCCACCACTGCCAGGTTCCCGCTCGCTCATGAAGGCCTCCATCTGTCCTTCCTCACGACTCATATGATAACCTGCGGCAGATCAATGCTTAAATTAACTACCATTCAATAGTTTTGCATCATTAAGATTTTCCTTTATTTCCATTTCAGAATATGTTAAAATAGAACATATTTACATTGTAGTGCTATTGAGCAAATAAATTCAAATGCATCAATATATTACATTCAATAATTCAATAATTCATACATAAGGAGAAATGTACTGATAAGGTCTAGGTTAAATATGTAGCATATCTCAATAATGAAGATATAGCAGGCTGCGTTTGAGATATGGGTGCGGTGCTTAAGCTCCTTTCACATCACTTAAGAAAGGTCAGCAAAAAGATTGTAGGCTCTGTCTGTTATTAATCATCTACATCAATGGACACATAATGTTATCCAAAAAACATATGGGAATGCAGTCACTTAGCACAGAAAGATACATAATTTTTATTACAGTTTACCTATAAATAATCTCTCTTTAGGCCCAATTTTATGAGTCAGTACATTCCACTACAGGCTGTTTTCGAGAACCAAAAACACATTGAATAATTGAGGTCAAAGTTTGGTTCAAAGACTTAACATCAATCAGCTCTCATGTATGAGATAGAATCCCAGCACTCGAAAAAAGACTTTGTGCCTTTCTTCGCCTCTATCCAGCCAATTGCCCTCGCCTCTAAATCTCATCACATCTCAAGGATGACTGCTTTTGCTCTTATTCGGTCAAGCATTCATAAAACAATGCTAGGTAATAAACATGATACTGTCAGAGCCCAAAAGGACAGTAGAAGGCCAATAAGAACGGCACTTTCTGTTCAGTGAAGGGAAGTTTTATTGCATTGAAAAGGACAGAAGATAAGTTAAATCATTTCTTGTTGACACCACAGTGACCCCCCCCCCTCACTTACCCTCGTCCAGTTGCTGGTAGAGATTGCTGAGGGTGTTGATCAGATGTTTACAGGCTTTTCTTGGCAGGATTTTCCAGGTCAGGGATCTGCGCTCTTCTTTGCTGAAATAGGCCACACATGTTTAGCATTTGAGAGGGTAAACAGCAAAGGGAGTCCATGCCCATGAACAACATAACTGAGGGCTGCTTTATAGTTGCAATGTAGGTTTTACAAGGTCTGTAATCTATAAGGTGAATACTGGCAAACAAACAACACAGGAACATGTGTTCAACACATGGTGGTACTGAGGGTCCTATCTTTACTACAGCATTCCTCACTGCTCATATATCCTGATCCTGATCTTTTAACCATCTGCTTACAGATAAAGAATGGTATTACTTAGAAATTTCACTTGAAATTTTTGGTATTGCTTAAATTTTCTTATGAACCTAATCACTATTCATATCACAAAAGACACCAATTATCGCCTACACTGGGAATTTGTGTTTTTTAGTGGATTTATGTGGTAAAAGATTACTGTATCTTACCAACACAGGTCAAAAAGGTAAGTAGAGTCTATCATGGGAACTATGTAAGGGTAAAAAGGTCACTCACTGAGTTATAGTGTTGGTGTCCAGGTCAACACAGCTTATGTCCGTTGGTGGCTCATAGAGGTCAAAGTACCGTGAGTCCACCCCTACAATGAAAGGGCATGGAGCACTAAGCACATCTGCCAGGGCCAGCGGGCAGAGAGGAATGTATGGGCACGGCCAGTGGAAGGGAAAAATCATCTGTGGAACACATAAAACAGGTTGAGACAAGGCACAGCCATAAGTGGGACAACATGGAAAAGAAACTGATACTGTAAGAATCTTAAAATAGAAATAGGAAAGGCATGAGTGAAAATTAATATTCTTCCACTCACTGACACTAGGGCCTCGGTAACGCTGGTAAGAACAGCTGGACGTAAGGAGTGAACTAGGATCTTATGTTCAGTCACAGCCAACACCAGCAGAGTTGCTGCATTTTTTGGGCCGAGGTTCAGAAGCAGTGTAGAGAGGCGTCCGCCACTGTGGGGAGAGAAAATAGGCCCGTGAACAACACATACTCACTAAAAATAAAACCAAAACAAAAAACAAACCGCAACAAAGCATAGCAACAAAAAACAACAAAACATAACATAGCACAGCATAACACAACATAACATAACATAGAAACCCAAAGCAAAACATATTAAGACATAAATGAATATCTGCAATGAGATGAGCAATTGATCAAAACAAAAAGGAGTCTCAACATGGTATAAAGATATCACACTTAACCAGGTCCAGCTGCAGTAAAATTTCCAAACTTCATGCTTTAATCAGCATTCATCTGACATGGTCAGTATATCTTGTGTCTGACTTACCTCAAAGGGAGTGGAGAGGAAACAGGCTGGCTCAGCATCAGACTATCATGTGGAGACAGCTGTGAAAAACAAGCACACAAACGAGCGGTCACAGTGAGATGAGGGCCAGGGTTGGCAGCTATTTGACCACACAATGTCATTTGTTTTGACACATTCAAGAAAGACGGTGTTCAAACAAAGATGCCACATGCACAAAACTCACCTGCACCAGAATACGTGGCCTTTGTGAGGAAGGGAAAGGAACCTTGTGCATGAAATGGGAAATATGCCTAAAGACAAATAAAAAAGCATTACTTTATTGCGGCCGCAAAAGGTTTTTGGACATTAAATGTTCAGTTTTAGCTTTGGCATCCTCTAAAAGTTTCCTTAGAACCTACTTTTCAATGGGTAGAGTGTGTGGACCTGAGATGGAGTATCTGTAGAGGAAAGTCAGGAAGTTACGAAAAGCATCAAAAAAGGGCCAGTGAGAGAGAAGACAGATGCTTTTGTTGGTGTGGACAGTCATGGATCCATCAGGCCTGAGCCCGTTTGCCTGTAGGCCCAGCTGAGATAGCTGCTTGTCAGTCAAATGTTCTTCTGGGTAGGGCTCATAGAACTGGATGGCGGCACCGTAAACCTGAGAGCAAAAGCCAGATTCATGAACACCTTCTAGGATTTGGGATGGTTAGCATTTTAGAGAACAACCCCCCCCCCCCCCCCAAAACCATTATTACATTTCTAACGTGCACACCGGCAGCTATTTTAGCCTACTTAAAAGCAATCACCAACAGTATCTATTTTAAAACCGCTTTTCTCAAATCCACCCAGCGAGAAAGTGATACGGAAGATTTATTTTTGCAGTCTTTTAGATCAGAAATATCCCAGTTTAGCCATGTTTCTTTGAAGCCGCTCACCTAAATGAATAAATTATACAATGCTGCAGCACAAATAGCCTTGAGACTTGTTCGGCTGAGGAGAGTGAGCTGAGTGTACTGATGTGTTTGACATAATTGAGCTGACCCAAACAGCACTTTAGCAATGCATTATTAAACAGGCCAATTACACATGTTCATCTTATTTTCGATTCTTTTCTGAGGCCCATAATTCATGGGCAGTTTTGATATTCTGCCGGCACTGATTTCTAGCTGCTTTAAATTCGTTGCACATTGCTAAACCAGACAAGACAATTCACCTTCTTCTGAGTCTGATTTTCCCAAAGAATGATGGTGCTGCAGTAAAAAGGAAACCTGAAAAAAATCTAAATGTTTGTGAGTGTATTTGTGTGTGCTCGTGCGTGATTTTTCCTGTCTGTACCTTCTCTCCAGAGGCGCCTGTGAGAACGAATGTCGAAAAGACAGGAAGAGAATATTTGGTGTGAGAGGGCCAGCACTCAATCGACGCTCCCATCGGCAGGCAAAACAGGGGCACGGATTCAGGCAAAGGAAATGAATCATAATCCTCCTCTGGATATCTGGACAAAAGACCTGCACACACCCCATACAAACCCTCAATTATGCTGCATAGCTCAGTTAGAGACGACAATTATTACTGATCCCGCATCATTTGCCCTGTAATTAATTACTTGACCCAGTCTTCCATATGACAAGCCAATCGCAGGCAGCGGTTAAAGCCTAGATCTTTTTGGTGTTGAGAGCACTGAGCTTAACAATGATATCATGTTGTTCTTGCTACATGGGAGTATCAGGTTTCATTCATCTGCAGTCGTATCCCACTGCTCTGATGTGCCTCTCGCTAAAGCATCCTTTCCCTCCTACTGTTCATTGCAAGATGCAGAACAAAACACAAACTGTGAAAAACAACTCAAGGCTGAGGTACAATACCTGCTTTGAATGCAAGTGTGTTGGTTTTGGCCAAAGATTTTTTGTAGCACAAGTACACAGAGGACCCCCACTGTAAAAGCAGACAAAACAGAAATTAAGTTGATTTTATACAGATATGTAAAAGAATGATTGTTGTGATCTGATGTTATTACTTCTAATTTAATGAAAACTACCAACCTAAATGGTTAGAGCAGGGATTTATAAGCTGATAATTCTAGAAAATCTCATCAATATTTGCTGATATCACTAAACAGTTCTAATGTTGACTGAGATGCAATATGGTACCCATATTTAAATTTAAAGGGCCAGCGCAAACCGTCTCTTGGTGTATTGAAACCTTGAACAGTTATGTTTGAGCCTGACCTTATTGAATATGCATTTTTAGGAGTTTCCTTTTCAGATGCAACATTTATGGGAGGATAATTCTAATTTATAGAATTATTTAACACCTAAAAAACATGTCTTAAAGCAGATGGTAATTTGCTCTGCTCTTGGTAGATTGCACTGGTCATTATGGAAATTATCTGGCTGTGTCTGTGTTCTTTAATGCACCAATTGTCAGTAAATCAAAGAGAAATTTCTCCTTCCATCTGTGCTTTTATGGAATTTTAACTTAATGCTAATTTACCCTGTTTAGTAAATCTGACCCTGAATCTCTAGACTATAATGCAGTTTTGTGCTGCCTAGAGTTTGAACAATTGATTGATTTGATTGAAGACTTCCATGGATGACCAGCATTGCAAGAAAAACCATCATGGTCAAGCAGCTTTTCTTGGTCATTTGAGCAGGATAGGGTGACGGTTCTGCTCACCATACTGCTGTTGAGATTCTTGTCCACCTTGCAGAAAGCATGCGGTGGTGTCTCTCCTTTCCCGGGAACAATGACACAGATGTCTGTGACAGCCAGCGTGGTGTGAGAGTGATTCTCAGAGGCACGCCGATATGTGATGTAGATTCTTTGGGAGGAGGAGCTACTGATATTAGCGGGACGGCCAGAGGGTGTGGTCTGTATAATTTGACAGTCTGGCTTCAGTTTCTCCTTCCACTCAAAGAGGACGCTAAGAAACAAAGGAAACGAGGATAGTAAATGTTCTGCAAAAAACACACAACACAACTGGTTCCAAAACCAACTGAGCTGCCTCTACTGCCTACATTAGTAGCTACCTTAAAAGACAGCATCCTAAATGGTACCTCATAAATTAGTGATTTGGACAGCAGCTCCAACAATAGGCTTCCCCCTTGACACATGACTTACTATTGATTCCAGTAGAATTTAGTTTTAGCATGTTGCCAAAAATAAGTACATAATGCTAATTATATAGAATTAGCTAAATATACAATTTTAAAAGTGTAACTTTTTTCGTCAAGTTAGATATATAGCTCCTAATATAAAAAATGGGTATATTTATAGTCAACATCTTCGTCTACAATCTTTTCTGTCACATAGAAAAGAAAAAGAACAGAACAGACTTTGCTTCAGGAGGACAATTTAAAATGCTTTCTAAGTAGGCAGCCTGCTATAATTTTATCTGAAGCTTAGATGTTTTACCCCAGGTCTGTGAGCGGTGGTTTGTCTCTGCCTCTCCTATAGCAGAGGAAGATCTGCGGCCCCATGAGGCTTCCTCCATTCAGTTCAGCAGGAAGTCCAGAGGGGGTGCATTCAACGCAGGTATATCCTCGAGGTACTTCCTCCCCTAGAGAGCGAATCACCACAGCCACATCAGTGATGGGTGCCTTGAGCTGTGCTGAAGTCCTATGACCACCATCCTCAGGGTGAACATCTTCCTCGAGGGGCTTAGAAGAGTCGGTGAGCCCTGCCACCACAAAGTAGTCTGCTACGCGAAGGTTTTTGTCTTCCATCTTCGATCATCCCCATAAAACGAGGACTGAATATGCTGGGAACAAGAGAGCTGTGTAAACAGAGTGTGCAAATGACGAAATGTAAAAACTGCAGCCTAGTAAACACTGTTGCTTAATAATGCCAGGTGTTCAGATTCGAACATCCTCACAGATGAAGACATGCTTTTTAAATCAGGAGAGATTTTTAAAAAAACAATCAGCATATGCAGTGCGAGTTATACAACACTCCTAGGAAATACCATT
>JAUMHI010000063.1:12236544-12268742 GCA_032359435.1 Enteromius unitaeniatus | reverse complement strand
TTAAATCAGGAGAGATTTTTAAAAAAACAATCAGCATATGCAGTGCGAGTTATACAACACTCCTAGGAAATACCATTTGCTCCCTTATGTGCTTATAAGAAGGATATGTCCATTACACATCCACAGATGCAGAGCACATACTCATATGACAATCTTCGTGAGAAATATAAACTGGACAGACGGAAGCAATTACCCGTTCTTACTGAGGAAAAAAAATGTCCTATTATGCTTTTGAATCATGAGTCAGAGTTTCTACCTGCAGAGTAAGTGCACAGGAAGGAAGAAAGAAAAAAATTACTTAAAAGGTCAGACAACAAAGGGAATTCCTTTTGTCTGCATCAATGTGAAGTTTGTCACCATAAGCCTCACTAATACCACAAGCACTGATATCTTAATTAGAGATTCCCTCCTCTTTCAAAAGAGGCCTGGGGCTTTTACAACACTCAAGTTGGCACATGTACTTACTCTGAGTTATTATGAGTGACTGATGTTCACATGGCTTCATAGCACCACAAATAGCAGGGTACCTGCTGGTTTTATCTTTCTGTAGGGGTCATATTGTCCCATCAAATGACAGAAACCTAAATCTAGGGGTGTAATGTTTCTCTGTGTAATATGTGTGTATAATATTTGTATAATTTGTGTTTAAATCAGAATTATTAGAAGCCATTACTCCAGTCTTCAATGTCACATGATCCTTCAGAAAACTTTCTAATATGCTGATTTGCTACTTAAGAAACATGTTTAATTATTATCATATTGAAAACAGTTGTGCTGCGTCATATTTCTGTGGAAATCAACCATGATAAATGTTTTTTTGACAAAAATATGTGCAAAGTATACTACAGATACATGCATATATTTATGCCTAATAAAAATATTTAGCACTGAAAAAACTCATGTTGTACAGAGATCATATTAATAGTGATATTAAAACACATTTTAGGTAGAATATTAAGAAATGGGAAAATAGCCTAAAGAAATACTCAGAGTAAAGTTTAATTAGGTCTATAATTGTATAGCAGTAAGTCTCACGTGACATGTCAATAAATAAGTTGACGGATGTGAAAAATACATTTCTTTGCTGTTAGTTTTAATCAATTTGATACATCATTGCAAAATAAAATTATATTTTATTTTTTTTAAAACTATATTTTGGAATCATCAGAAAGGTCTTTGGTGGCTTTATAGCCAATGGCTTCTCTGTGATTTACAGTAATGGCTAACAGAGTCATGGGACATGGCTTAAGAGCTTAGGAACTGAAACTGACCTATTGACTAGTTCTTTTGCCATAATGAAGCGTAGAAATAAAGAAGCCTGTCTTATGAGGAACCAGTGATGCTGATGGTGTGAAACAGGAAGTTGCTGTTTCTATCCAAAATTCCGGAAATGGTGACAAGTCATTTGCAAATTTCATGATCCCGGATAGACGCCGGGAATAAATACAGGCCTTAGAACTCTAATCCTTGTCATCCTTATAAACCTTTGGGCTTTTGAAGGAGGGGTCTCTGGAACACTCTCTCTGTCCCTTGTCCAACAACATTGACAAAGACACCGATGCACACTTTGTTCCAGATGTCTCTCCTATAGCTGATTTCACATGTTGTGCTCAACAACATCACACAAAGCAAACATCAACCCTTCAATCTGCTTGCAGAAACAATCAAACATATCAAGATCCAATCACACCCACGTTGTTCTAGACAACAGAAAATGTAGCAGATGTGTCACATGCTACGTGAGAGATTTAGGATTATATATAGACATAATCTCTCGGTCCAACAACCACGCCATCCGCAGAGGCTGGCTGTGCCCTCTCTACCATCAGCAGAGAGAGAAATTATAATCCTCACCATGGCAACCATGAAGAAAAACCAGCGAATATTCATCATTCGCCTTAAAAATGACATGGGGGAGAGAAAATACTTACATAAAACTAATAAAAATGAGTCACAGAGCAGAAAGCTGACTCTTTTGGTAGAGATAATGATGCAGTAATGAGTACCTCGCAATCACACATCAACCGTTCAATAACAACTGCTGGGGAGGAAAGGAAACAGCATAACCCGACAGGTTAGAAAGAAATTGCAGGCAAATTTGGATAAACATGCAGAGAGTTATATTGTTATTATATTTTAATAAGGCATATTGTGCACTGGAAAGCCCTGAGGCAGATTTCATTGTTATGTGATGCAATTACAGAGACTCTTGCACTGACTCAACACTTTTCAGACAACTCATGGGAAGTCACTCCTTTATTGAGAAACACCATGGTAACATCAATGAGGGACTCGAAAAAACCCGGAAATGCGTTGAAAATGGCACTTTCGTCAGACAAATCAACATGGGTCCTACGCAGCGGAAATCCTGGCATGGAAAGAAAATGACACTTAATGTCTGAGTCAATCTGGTTGCTGAGAGAGAAATAAGGAACTACTTTACTTCCCTGATCTCTGACCGACTTGATACTTATCATTCCAAAGAACTGGAGTAAGAGATCGATCGTTCCCTTTTCCAGTTTAAATGACTGGACAGTTCCAGTTCACACAGTACAGAAAGCACAATTGCAAAATAACATCACAGATTAGAAAAAGACTTACATAATGAGAGTTGCAGGAGACTGTGAGTATATTTATGATGTGATCTAGGGTTAGCACTCAAAGTACCGGTCTATTATATTAAAAAAATATATGTATTATTATTACATCACATAAAATCCATGGAAAAGTTGTAAAAACAAAGACGCTAAAATTATTTTAAAATTATAAATGTATTATTCATCAAATGCTAAGCATCATTCGCATCCATTCATTTATTATTGCTTTGCAGTTCATAAACTCTAAAAGAGCATGTGTTGCAGATAAATAATGTAAAAATTATTTGAAAAAATTATAGCATTAAAAAATAAATAAACACAAACATAAAAGCGAAACGCGTAGTAGTAATTTCCTGCTAGGAAATTATCCAGTAATTGTACAGATATTTACAAAACACAACGCACTTAAGTGCACTTTTTCTGGATGTTTTTATAGTGTAGTATTATAAAATGTTAAAATACTAGAAAAAACAAAACAATCAGCTCTCATGGTGATGTTTTCACTAAACTGGGCCTTGACCTAAAATGATTTTGACTCTTTTTATCTACATTAAAACCTCTCTGAACAGAGTGTAGCTTTACATGACTCATTATATTAGGGCAGAAAAAAGACAAAACACCCACAGCATAACAAACACCATTTTCTAATAATTTTATCTTAGTACTGCTTTATTAGGCATGCTTTTGACATGATAAGCCGTGCCCTTCTTTCACCAACCTGTAGCGTGTAAGAGCCACAGGATAAGCCAATTTAACAGCCTGCTCATAAAAACAAGCGTGATCTTATCCAGCTGTGCTGGAGCTATGGGCTGTGGTTCTGCATAAGGGCTCCATGGACCAACAGGCTCCCGATACTGAACAGTCCTGGGACAGCAGGGAGGCCTGGAGGAAAACACAAGAAGGGGGAACTAATGCAGCACATTTGGCCGAGCATCTGGTCCTGCTTAAGACACAGGGCGGACATTTGATTCCTTTGCACCATGCCGGGAAATAAGCAGACATCTGCATACTTTGGATAGAAGGAGGCAGGCAAGCTATTTCTATGTGGAAATGTTTTGTCAGGAAGACTTTACAGAGGTACGGGACAGGCAGGAATTCTTTTCTCTTTAAAGTTCCAACTCAAGTCCATCTACGACAGCGCTTGAGTTAGAAGACACTTTTAAAGCAATGCAGTTATTCAACCTATTGTCAAGAGACAAATTTTAGCAAACATCTGGAGTTTCAAAACAATCCCTGCCCATGCAGGCTTTCCAAAGTGGATGGGAAGATGAAAACAACTAAGAGTCTTATTACTGAAAATGCTTCAACAGACGTTTCCCTTTAATGTAACATTTACTGTAATGCATTTTAAAGGAACGCCCAACTGAACTAAAGCATGCATTGCTGAAGCTGATACTGTTAATAATAGTGAATAACTGATATGTCATACTTAGTAAAACCATATTCGTGCTTTAATGAATTTTAGGATACACTGGCAAACATCGCACTCATGAATGCACTGCGATTTTTGAATCTGAATTAAGATACCAATCACAATGACTCTAAATCCTGGATCGCAGCCAAATCACCACAATACATGATGGATGCTTTGAGAAATCTTCCTTAACCTCTCTGAAATGCCTTTGCACATTTTTCCTGCTTTGCTCAACCAGGCTTTTTCTTTCAAACAACTGCAGCGTCACATTATCACATCAGTCAAAATATCAGTCTTTGTAATTCGTATGATCTTTATTTGAGCTTGGCACCCTGCTGAGTAGCTATACCAAAGGATTTAACCCACATATTCAGAACTGGGAGAACAAAATGTACAAATTGACAAATAAATCTTAAAAAAAAATACCACTAATAAATATACTGATAGCACACATTTCCTTTGATGCCTATGATCGTTTTGGCCCTGCAGACCACATCACACCTCTTTTTCATTATAGATCCATATTAATTGCCAGAACATTGCCAGTTAAGCTATATAATAAACAAACATCAAAAAACGTGGTCAAATATAAATATGAAGGTGATACTGCATCCAGACAGCTGGGGTGGGTCAGTCTTACAATAACTCATAAATCATAAGGGCCAATGTTATTTACATCAGAAGCTCAAAACCACGAATTATACTAATAGAAACAAATGCATAATAAGCTTCACCGATAAACGGTGTAAGGTTAAGTGAGGACTATTATCACATGGTGTGTAAATACACGATCAGAATCAAAACAAGCGCACAATTACCGAGGCGTGATGACAGCAGTCACTCCATATTATATTTTTAACGCTTCATATTCATAATCTATCTCCTGTTTTTAATTTACCATCTCTAACATGATGCAAATGAATGTTCGTGACCGGTAACGTAAATAGATATGAGGGTTGCACACTCACTGTTTCAGTAGGACGACGATTCAGAGGACACGCTCACTGAAACACGAACCGTTATTTGGATTATTAATCACGGGACTGAAGAAGGCCCTTATGTATTTCCATCCATTTTCATAAGACAGATAAATGATTCCTCTATCACGTATAAACATTCCCTCCGGGAGGGCTGCGCCTCATCTTCTCTACACGCTTTCAGAGATGCGCTCAGCTCTAGACTCGCGCAAGCGCTTATGAAAACCTGCCACAAGGTCACGTGATTGCCAGCAAGCCGTGACGTCAGCTGAACATTCCGGGGACCGTCGCTGATTTAATGTGGGGGCGTCCCGACAGGTAGTCCATATAAAGACTGTGCTGCTGAATGTTGTCGACAGAATGTGTTTGGAAGTGTTAGACTTGGAAGTTGGATTTAAAGATACAGTCCGTGATAAATAACAAGCACAAAAGCCTTGGAGTTATATGAGAAATACAAACAAAAACATATACACTGTGCTTTTTTTTTGATAGATAGTGAGAGTGGAGTAAAGTAGACTAGATCATACAATTAACCTAATTTAATTAGTGTTAGTGGTATATTTAAGGTACTATTATAGTTTTATTAATACGCCAGCTTGTAATACTGAGGTTCTGTCTGCTTTCTAAGCAGTTTTGAAATATTGAGCTTTGAAAGCCATAACACAACATGATACAAATAATACGTCACACAATACGAATAAGTGAATAAATCAATTTTGACAAAAATTCAGTCAGAGCTGAATTAATTTTTCTTTTAATATATTTTGCTTTCATGTTAATTTTAGCCTATGGTTTTAGTAATAATGTTGTGTTTTTAGTTTTTTAATTTTGTTTTTAAAATGGATCTTTATTTTTTAGGTTTAGTTACTTTAGTGCATTCATCTGTAGTATACTAATAAATAAAATAAGTTATATTAAATTATATAAATATATATATATATATATATATGAGCTATATAAAGTATATATAATAAATACATTAAAATATAGCATATTATATATATTTATATATATTTCTGTTAACATTTATTTTATTTCAAATATCTTTATTATCTTTATTTATTTTTCTGTTTTCTTTTCACAGTTTATTGCTTTTAACTTTGGCAAGTGGTCAAACTAGTTTCAAACAGAAAATCTTTCATCTAGGCCTGATTATAAGAATTACATCAGCCACTAATTCGATACTGCCCTTAGCCATTATGTCATAATATGGCAATGTATTTCATTCCATTTGTAGTATTATTGCTGATGTCCATTAGCAGTCATTGTGCGGGGAAGTTTATAGAATCAATCTCATTCACATCTTAACCAAGGACAAAGTTATAGAGAGTATAGGCCCTAGGGGACTCGCTAAGTTTGTTTGCAAACCCTGATCCTGCACTGCTGGTATAACAGAGCTTTGAAAATGGCAATGCAGCGCTCACCAGGCACAGAATTTGCAGAATTTTTTTCTAGTTAATGGTGTGACTGCCAACAAAATGTGCCACTGACTCAGACGTTCCATGCCATTCTAGGAGGTATGATGAGGGCGGACTGCCGCTGTAACTACAGTCTCAACTATAGCTCCTCAGCTTGTTAAAATTGTGTCTCAGCCGACATAGTTTTGTAATGTGTCCCCAGACAAAAAACAGCAGGTTCTGAAAACAATAGAGCAGAAATCCACTAAAAAAAGATGCATTTTAGGAGATGATTTCGGAAAAACTATATACTTGGACATATGCAATGCTAATCTAGAATACATGTGGGTGTTAATACTCCAAGAGGATGTTTGTTTAGAAGGTTCAGAGATCAAAAGGTGCTGCAAAGCACCCGAGAGAATACAACTACTGAAGGCGGTCTTCAAAGTGCTTCAGGTTTCTTCATCAAGAAGACACCCAGAACACTTCTTAAATCCAGATGAATGGTGCTGACTGGCCACCCAACTGGCTGGCCAAAGCCATAAACATCAGAAGGATTAGGAGGACATCCACCAGCCCCTCGTGATATAGTCCTATAGCTATGTGGTTCCAAACGACACACGCTGGCCACCCAAATGGCAGGACTAGAGTTTCAAACATCAACAGTCAATCTAGTATGGCTTTTTTGGCATCAATCAAGATTAACTGCCTGCCTTAAGAGTCTCAGTCTGCCGTGACGTGTGGAGTACAACATTTCACATTGTTTTTTCACTTCTGTAAAAGCCTTTGGTGTTACAGAGATGTTTCGAGTTTTAATGTTTGGATCTGAATCAGAGACTAGAGTTGAGCTGGATACATTTGGCATGGAAGCAGCTGAAAAAACTGATTAGAGCTTGAAGGCTGCTGTTGCTTATCTCTGCCTGCGCCTACCACAGAGTTTGATGATTTCCACTGGGGTCTCCCAGAATCATTGCTTGTGATTCAGTGGTATTCAATATGCGACGCATATCTACACAACTTCACAGGATTCTCCATTTGTTTAGATGTAGCAATTATGTTTTTAGGCTAGAAATTGTGCTAGTTTGAAATGGAGTTTATACACAGCCCACTTGTGGTAGTACTTCGGTTGGCCATAGATATGTCATCTTGATGTGTTTATCTAAGAGCTGGCAAAAAATAAGATGCCTGTACTTACATTTTAGTCTGCCGTGCTGCACAAAAATCATATTTATGTGTTTGGATATGTGTCTTGTGTTCGTGTCTATCTAAGTGTCTCTGTAATTTCCCTCTGGAGCTGTAATGGTATTATCTTTGACTGTCGGTTTGTGTACGATTAGAACTAATAAACCCAAACATGAAATTTGAATTCAGGTTGGTGGTTGAGACTGTTTGGTGAAATGCATGCAGCATATGGAAAAAAAGTACATAAAACATTAAGCATTTAAAAAAAACTGAAAAGTAGGGTGATCAGGCATACCTGTTTTTTATTATGCTGACTGCTTTGAATGTTTTACAGCGAAAAAACACCTTGCAAATTTTGTAATATTCTTTATAGTGTTTATATTATACTATTGTATTACATCTTATTAAATTTACTTATCTGCTGTCAAATGATTTATAACATTTAATTGCATCCAAAATTTAAGTTATTATTATAATAAAAGTTATGCATGTTATGTGTGTGTACTGTGCATATTTATTAGGTAACCTTTATATAACTACACACACATGCATGTATACATTTAAGAAAATATACTACATATTACATTTATATTACATTTATACATTAAATGGGCTATTTAGTGTGTGTGTGTGTGTGTACAATTATAAATATATATATATATATATATATACACAATGCACACAAACAATAACTTATTCAAAATTAAAATGAAAATTAATCATCACCTTTAACTTAAAAAAATTACTTTCACACATAGGTTTCCAACTGCTCAAAAAAGCTGAAAAGTAAACCTGCTTCATAAACCTCATAAATAATTTTTCTTCTTCGAGTATGTTTTTTTAAAGAGGAAAACCCCTAAAATATTAGAATATTTAATGGTAACAAAAATAAAAAGGCCTTACATTGCCCACTGGTTGGTATAAGAACACACTTTGCAGTGAAGGAAACCCCCCAAATGTCCAGCAGGTGATTCTTTCACTTATGAGTCAGCAACACAACCGCATTAATGGCAGACCTACAGAATACAGACTGCATCAAAAATGCATTTCTGATTACAGTCATGTACAGTTTGCTGCAGTTTTAACCAGGGGATATCACTAGAACCTCTGGACAAAGTCTTCCTGATATGGATGAGTCTGAATGATGTAAAATTAAGAAAAGAATGGGTGTAGCATTTGTTAAACATGTTGGAATAGTTAAGGAAAGCTTTAATGCAGGTTTATTTAGGTCTCTGAACTAGAATCTGAGAAGTTCAAAACCTTGGAGCTGTAACTGATTTTTCTATGTAAGCAAAAAAGCTTTTGATTAAAAAAAATAAGAAAAAATAATACTAATCTGTATTCAACAGAGAATGCCAAATAAGTAAAACAGATCTGCGTTGCCAGGAATTGCATATGGTTGTCTATTATGAGTCACAGGCTCGCCATGATTTTGCAACAAAGTATGTAATTTACTTTTCGTAATATAATTACAAAATGACTAAATACTTTTGGTGACATCATTGTCCTTGTCATTTCCACTCTATCCACTCCACATAGGTGGCTAAACATGAGATGAATATGAATTAGTTCTGAAATCTGTTTTTTACTGTATGTACCATGACTCATTGTAAACCATGGTGAGGACTTTCCCGTCACCACTGCAATGCATTGCCTTTCATCTACCTAGTTACAACTGTATGTTTTTAAATGCCAGGATTCAGAAAGCCCCTTGTTTGTTTGTGTGCATGTTCAGTACATTTCATCCATTTTGGGTATTTTGTGACTCAAGACACACACAATTCTGCACCCTAGTGGTGGTACGTAAGGTTTCAATTTATTATAAACAAATCGTTTAATGTTAGAGACCCCTTATAAGAATGCGGTTTTTATTTGGTTTCAGACGATTAATACCAATAACAACCTTTCCTTTTTTTTTAAATATTAAAAAGAATATATATTAATAAAATTATTACAATAGCCTAAAAAAGAATATTTTTCGGATTTTACGGATTTGTCACATTGTTTAAGCTGATTGTTGGCCCTTTAAGTTTACTATTACTAGCTAATTATTACTATTACTAATCCAAACTCACATTTCTTACTCTAAAAGAATGAAAAGCTAGGTTCCACCGAGATTTGAACTCGGATCGCTGGATTCAGAGTCCAGAGTGCTAACCATTACACCATGGAACCGCCCTATTAACCAGCTCGAATCTACCACTTTTGATAACTAGGTGCTGAATATGCGGTCACCTTTGCTGTCGGTTTGTTTTCTCCTCCAAACATCTGTCACCAGGAAGCATGACCTAAACACTCACATTTACAAGCCTTGTTTGAAAACCACTCTCGTTACGTTACGCCGCAAACCTCACTGCAGGATATCATTGCCCTGCTATGCTCCCCTTAATGATAGCGATGTTTACTGTTCTACCAAAACAATCTTTTACTGACAAAGCACATATCTCACAATAAAACATATTAAACAGTAACATTACCATTTCAAACATGAAAGCGCGAACGCGTTACCATTTTAGCTCTTTGGTAAAATGGGATACATTCTGTGCTTGAATGTGACGTTACTGTATTCAAAACAAACACAGCTAATACCAGATATATAAGTTATAAACAAGGCACGCGATATTTTACACATTATACATTAGAAGCTTCTTTTTTCTTTTTAAATCGGTCATTAATTAATATTATAACAAGACTTTTATTTTGACAGTCGGTTAACGCTCTAACCCGGAACACTTTGCGAGTTGCTCGCTGGTTCGCCTGCTTTGCTAACTTGCTAGCATGGCTACAGCCTAATCATAAATACACTGCAGTGCCGCTGCGGAGAGGACAGGGTCGGGTCGGCTCCACTTTTCCTTCACATTCTTCCATTGTTTGCGCTTTTGTTTTCACCGAGATGGGGACGCGAGATGACGAATATGACTACTTGTTCAAAGGTGAGTAACGTTACGGGATACATTTGTGTCGAGAGTACAAGTTAAAGCGGATCTGATAACCGTGGTTATGGTTAGTTGGTGTGGTTTTATATTAAACACTGGAAGGCCAGCTAGCCGGCTAGCTGATTCCTATCGCCCGAACAAACTCGTGTTCCTCGGCTGAAATAGTGTCGTATTCGTGTTTGTCAGTTGATGTGGAATATTCCCCAGTTAGGACACATGGGTGATGGGTATCACATAAAGCACAGTTTACCGTAGCTCGGACCACACCTTGAAGCGGCTAGCTGAAGTTAGCTGAGACTGTCGCCGGAGGAGTTTAACGGAGCAGGCGGAAATTGGAAACGGCCTGTTTTTCCCGATTGTTTTTTATTTCACAAATGCATGGCTTTCTTTTTTTCTGTAGACGATATTTGGGACAACTTTATTTCCATAATATCTTCTTCAGTATAGTTAAAATAAACGATGATTGAGGCTGTCATTACGCCTAACGTATCCTTTTGTCTTTTAGCGATAAAAAATATAGTAGTATGGTTTTGGAACAACGTGAATACTGACGGATTTCACGTGTCTTTTTAAAAAATGATATTTGTTTATGTCAGGTAGCCTTATTGGTATTGTTTTTTTTGAAATAGCATGAGTATAAGGTGTCAGGTGACGCGGCCTCTGCGAACGGATGTTGTTTTTCCTTCATGAAAGCATACGAAACTCTGTCTTTTAGGACAAATCCCTGAAACATGTTGTTGTTCATTTTCCTGATCTTTGCAATGCATTGTTCTAGCAGCTTGTGAGGTTTCACTGCTGTGACATGTTGTGTCATCAGTTAGGAAATTACGTGCTTGCATGTGATTGGAAGTAAACTAGCTCTCTAATCTAGTAGTTTAGTCATGTTCAACGAGCATGTCTTAAAATAAGGTTAGAGCATTTCTACAAGTCCACAATCTCCAACAAGTTGTTACCAAAAATGGTCATCTCTCCAACAATGAGATTTCTGCCACTTATTTAAATGCACTTCACTTTTATATCAGGCTGTGGCATCTGGTTGTGACATAAGCGATCAGTTTCCCAATGTGAAGAGGTTTGTTCCTTTATTTTATTTTAGACAGAAGTGATTTATCACTCAGTCCTATTTAAAGGGATAGTTCACCTCAGAATTTAAATTGTCATTTACTCACCCTTATGTCATTTAAAAACCATAAGACTTCAAATTGATTAAGGTTTAAAATATTTTATAATGAAACCTGAGCGATTACTGTTCATAGGCCTAACTAAAACTGAACTCTTCTTTTGAAGAGACACAATTGGTTTATGTAATTTAGTATTTTATTTATATATCTAAGTAACGATCAATGCAATGGAAATACGCTAAACACAGAACATGCGTGTTTCTGAACTGTCAATGTTTTGATACAATAGACGGAAGGTTTTATTAAAATGTCTTTTTTTGTGTGTTTTGAAGATGTGAAAATTCTTATGGGTTTATATGAGGGTAAAAAAATGACACAATTTCAGTTTTTCCGGGAACTTACCCTTTAAAAAGAGGTTACGGTTTTTATTTGATATTAGATATGAAACTTGAATGTGTTTTATTTTGAAGTGGTCCTGATTGGAGACTCTGGTGTGGGGAAGAGTAACCTGCTGTCTCGTTTCACCCGAAATGAATTCAACCTTGAGAGCAAAAGCACTATTGGAGTAGAGTTTGCTACACGTAGCATTCAGGTGGATGGAAAGACGGTGAAAGCTCAGATCTGGGACACAGCTGGACAGGAACGCTACCGGGCCATCACTTCAGCGTAAGACTGTTTTAAATGTCAAAAATGTTATTTCCTCATTTTATGGATGGCAGTTGATATTTTTGATTAAATCCAAAGGCTCATTCACATCAAGGATAAGTGTGACTTGGGAAATTTTAATAAATGTTCTAAATCTAGAAGTCCACACCACAACCATTACAATAGTCACACTAACATTTTGTAAGAATCACTTTCAGAATGTATATTATTTTATTTAAAGAAAGTGACTGTAATCCACCTGACTTCAGAGAAAGAAAGAGAAAGAGAAAGTTATTGTGAGTAGATCTGAAAGCAGTAACAGTATAGTTAACATTATAGATATTGTTTTTGAGTGTGAACAAGCCGGTGTTCAAAGTAAATGTTAAACACCTGAAGACCCTTCTGTCAGAATCTAACTGCTGCCTCATGAAAAAAATCTTTCTTCACTTTTTCCATTCTTTTACTACGCATGATCCCTTCCTGTCATATCTTTTACAATTTTGAATGATGACTGAATCCTTATATTACTTAATGTGTTTATTGCCATCTTAAGATGTAAGTGGCGTAGAATAAAAGAGGCGAATAAATGAAAGTGTAAATAAGAGTTTGTGACCACCCAATACCCAAAAGTAGTATCAGAAATGGTTACATGATTGATTGATGATTAGAATAATCCAGTAACTATTGGGTTTCTCAAATTAGAATCAAATTTTCCCCACCGTTTTCTTGACTTTCAAGCGTACTCATTTACTCTTCACTTTTCCATCTACTTTAGATTTATTCCTCATGTTGGTCTACAGGTATTACAGGGGAGCTGTTGGGGCTCTTCTAGTGTATGACATCGCCAAGCACCTGACCTATGAAAATGTGGAGCGTTGGCTTAAAGAGCTGAGAGACCACGCAGACAGCAACATAGTCATCATGCTTGTGGGCAATAAAAGCGACTTGCGTCACCTTCGGGCCGTGCCCACTGATGAAGCACGTGCATTTGCAGGTTAGATCCACAGTAAACTCTTCCAAGTAGACCTTTTAACTCCTGATAAATTGCAGGAAGTGTGCATAGCCAGGGCTTCTTTCATGATTTTTTTTTTGCATATTTTGTTAATTGTTACCATGTCCGTTAATAAATGTCCCCTCATGTTTGCAGAGAAAAATGGTCTGTCCTTCCTAGAGACCTCAGCTCTGGATTCCACTAATGTAGAGACCGCTTTTCAAACTATCCTGACTGGTGAGTGTATCAGCTTGAAGAATGATAAACTTTTTTTTTTTGCTACGAGGAATGCATGTATAAAGAAATGCACACTAAACAAGCTTGAGGAAGCGCCTGTGTGTTTGTCTGAAAGGAAAAGAAAGATTGTAAATGATTGGCTGAAGGCCATATCCTTATGAATGACTCATCAAAAGCCCTGCTTTGGTCGGGTAGGTTTCTCTAGTCTGACGTGACCGCAATAGAGAGTTTCGGTCTTCTTTTGCTTCTCTGTTCGGCTCCTGGCATCTGCAGAGGAGGAACAAATAATAAATGTTTCAGAAGCATCGTAGTCTGTTGGAATGCTATAATTGCGTTCGCCCCTAACATCCAGTAATAACTGTAGGGTTTACAAGCTTTTATGGCAACACAAAGTCCGTATTCAATAGCAGTTCCTGGATTGTTGGGCACCGTCTTAGCATTAATGTCTCTTTCCGTTCTCCAGAAATCTACCGGATCGTATCCCAAAAGCAGATGTCTGACCGCCGAGACAATGACATGTCACCAAGCAACAATGTGGTGTCCATCCAGGTGCAACCTACTGAGAATAAACCAAAGATGCAGTGCTGCCAGAGCATCTAGCGGCACCCGTAGCATCCTGTCCCGTACCCTCCCCCAACCACCCACCTGCAACACCCCCCTCCTCCCCTCCTCTTCAAGACTGCTTTGGGTCTAAGATGCAGCTGCACAACTAGGCTTGAGCACAGAGGCTGGTTCCAAAAGCTGGAATCTCAAAGGGTCACCACCTGCAGTCTGGACTAAGCTTGTTTTTTTTGTTTTTTTTTGGGTTGTTTTTTCTCCTTCCTGCCATGGTAGGCTTTTATATTGCAGAATTTTAATAATCATTTGTGCCGATCTTCACTGAAATGTCTTAATATATAATTTCATTCGCAAACGTGTGAGGTTCGCTTATGTATGTCTTTAGTAGCAGCCCCCTTGTCACTGGCGTGTCTGGGGTGGAGGGGAGAAACGTGCAGTAATGGAGGTTTTGCTATATTTAATGTTGTGATTGTAGAGAGATGATGTACCCTGATAGATGTTAGATGATGATTAGGGCCCAAAGACCACAGTCTTCACCTTTCAGCCATCTTCCAAGTATGGTTTACATGGCATGTACAGTTCCTTCACGCACTTGGCACGGGGAGCATCGCATCACGTTCTTGATTTCACCATCTGGCCAGTGGAAGAGGCCTTAAGGCATATAGCTACCACGCTGTTTTCGCATCACCTTCATGTTTTCGAGGTAGGATAGTAGTTTTAGTGCCTTTTTTTGATTTTTGATTTTAAATTTTTTTTCTCTCTCTCTCTCTCATGGAACGTCACAAACACGGGACGCCTTCACGCATGCGCTTAAAACGAAGCACCTCCCGTGCCGGTGCAAACTGTAATGTAGTCTTAACTCAAACCTTTTCTTTTTGTATTCCAGCCCTTGTCTACGTATAGCAAATGTTCAATTTATACAAACAATAATTGAGAATGCGAACAGGCACAAGTTCTCTTTGAAACACTACCACAGACCTACGAGGGAATAGAGACTTCATCTAAACGTAACATTATCTTCTCGTCACAACCTCGAACCCATTGTACTTTTGCAGGTCACGCGCTGTCGTTAAAGTCGGAACAGGAAAAACACGCAGCGGTGAATGGCGGCCACATCACCTGAGAGCACTCTAGGGAATAGACTGGATACTTTCTCTTTTTCGTTTTTGCACTGAATGTAAATTCTCTCTCCCGGTCTGACTTAGCGCCACTACATATGGTTGATGATCTTAAGACCTGTAACTTGTATTTATTCTGTGGTAGTCACTTGAATCGAGTTGTTAGCCTTTAATCTTCGTGGCGAAGTGGTGGGACTCTTAAATGTTAAGACACGGTGTGATAATTTATGAATGTATTATGTGTTTTAGCCTATAAAAAAACAAGTCGTCGTCCTGAGTCCAGCAGATGGGGAAGCTACCTCAAGCTGTGATGCTCGTCTTCGCTTAATGGCTGTCTAATAAAACTTACTCAGTGTGACATAAAATATCAGTAAAGACTGAACTAATAATGCATGTTATATAACGGTCACCACAGGTGACCTCGGAGCGGAGGAATACTGTAGACCTCAGCATCTTAGTCTGCAACCCTGAAGTCATTTATTTTGCTGGCAATTTCACTTTGGTTATCGATCCCCGTGACTTAAAATACCCCAGCCCTAGTTGAAACAACATAGTTTGCTACGATCATTCTCAGCTGTATCAGAACACATTCCAGGTGGAATTGAAGGCCCTTAAAGGCTGCAATGTAACAAGTGAATCAGACTGAACTGAACGAACCGACATAAGTGCATGTGAGTCATTTTACTGTTTTTAGTCTCCTGTATCTTATAAGGTAAAAACTCTAGGTCTTCTAAGCAGCACATTGAGGTAATACAGTACTTGTCGCCATCGAAAGGAAACGACCTGTTGATTATACACACGTCAGGGTCTGCTTGTGCTGGTTTAGGACCATGACTCTGATTGTGTGACTGTTCTTTAGAGGCAGGGGTCTCTGGTGCTAACGGGGGCCAGTGCCAATGATGTGAGGGTACAGATGGCACAACTATGACCTGCCCATGCACTGCACATAGCTGGTGTGTCCTAGTAAGATTACCCGGATATTACTTTTCTGACTGTCGGCTCTTTCACGTATTGCCTCGAGGACTTTTTCTTTTTTTTTTGTTTCTTTTGTCTGCACTGTACTGTGATTTTATTTTGTATTATGATTATTCTATTACTCTGTCCACTGTAATTCCAATTTAAAAGAGCAAATAAAATATGTAGTTAATTCAAAGTTTGGCTTATACTGTTTTGTGTGCGCGCGTTTGAAGTAATAGTTCACCCCTCAGGCCATCCGAAATGTAGATGAGTTTCTTTCTTCTGGCTAAAATACATAACATCCATAATCCATAACAATGCTTCCTCCAGTAAAGGTTCCTGTTTTCTCATTTCGTAGTCCACTAACATTTTTGTTTTGGACTGTTTTCACTTGCAACCAGTATTTCAGATAAGATGACATTTCCTCTGGAAAAAGTAATATTAGAGGTAGAAGACTTTTTAGTAGAAAGCAACAGTGTTGACATTAAACCACACCACAATAAAGGATTTGACTCACAAGACATTGATGGGTTGGACTCGGATTATTACTGTGATGTTTTTATCAGCTTATTCTGACTGCACCCATTCACTGCAGAAGATCTGTTGGTGAACCAATGATGACGCTTATTTCTCCAAATTGGTTTTTACCTCATTGCTGCTGCTATTTTCTGTGGTATTTTATTCCTTATTTTGTGGGAGTATTTTTATTTCAGTTCCTTAAGGCATGACCAATATCCTAATTTCTTAAGTTGGTAAAAGTAAGTGGGTTTATTTAAAAGGGAGAACGTTCTGATAATGTTAAGTACAGACGTGCCAAAAATGATTTTTCCTAATGGTTGGGCGATATTAAAATCATCTTTTCTAACTAAATTAAAAATAAAACCCTAAAAACAAGAATGCTACAAGCAAATTTAGGCATCAAATTATAACGTACAATATAAAATGTTGATTTGGATAACATTTAACAGTTTTAAACTACACACACACACACACATATATATATATATATATATATAGGCACTATATTTTTTACAAGAACAAAATCAGCAATTAATCAAAAAATAAAATTAGTATTCTGGAACAAATTGTAAGTGCGAGAGCAGCCTCTAGTAATCTGTAGGATTGATGAAATGCATTTCCCCCCTTTTATTTATGAACGATTGTCGCTATGTTATTGCTATTATATGGAAATGCAGCCACTTTAAAACAAAACTCAAATCAAAGCTGCAAAGCTGTAGTCATCAAACAAACCGAAACACAAGGAATGTGACATGTCTCCAAGTCTATTTATACTAAAGTTTTCAGGACACGTATGAGGTCTCGTTTCGTCATGTCTATTATGACGTAAGAGCTAACATATAATGTCGACTTCATATATTAATACTGTGCACGAATAGCACAAGCACATGAAAATAATTCCTCACTATGGTTATCATCATTTGTTCATGCTACTTTTTTCCCGTTTAAATATGTTTACCTTTTACACTACAAAGAAAAACATCACTTGCACAAACAAGGTATAAATAAACATCATAAATACAGAACCACAAATTAAAATCCCTTGCTAACAGATGTTTTAAAAATGTAAACATACAACTAAAAAAAAACTAAACATGATAGCTTTGAAAAGCGCCAACTCACGTTCATAAAACATACACACCCAAATAAATGATATCAACAGTCATAAACTCCTATGTACAGTAGAAAGCACCAGGTTGTTACACAAATGAGCGGCGTAGCTCATGTTGACCCAGGCTCTCCTCATAAATCTTTATAAATATTTCTCAGTAGGTTTAGAAGTTGTAGATAAATGAACGGTTCTCGCTCATCTCACACTATGATTTGGTAATCATCTTTACGCAATAAGAAGTCTTATTATTTCTTTTTGAAACCATGCTTGGTCACCAATGCCTTGAAGTCCAGACTTTTTTTTTTTTTTTGGAGGATTGCCCCTTCATGGTCACCCCTGGCTCTCCTTTTTTTTAAGATCGATGCCAACTCCAAATGAAAAGTTCTGGATCATTGAGTCTCATTGATTATCTGTTCCCATATGTGCAGAGCTCTAGTTTTTAAGATTCAACATATTGTATGTTTCCATAAGAGCATCTCCTTTATTCCCTCTTAAAAGTCTTATCACAGACTTATAAAACAAAGAATAATTTTTTTACACCTGATTTTATATGCACAGCTTATTATAAAATGCCTCTGAGAGGGATGGTGAATAATCGCTGGTGTCCAAATCTGTTCTTGTATTGATGTACAGTCCATTTCCCAAGATGCTGAAAAAGGAATACAGTCTTCTTATGTGTCATGTCTGGCATGTCATGCATCTGTACTCGAATGATTGTTGAAGAGAAGGAGAGATGAGAAGAGAGATTTTTAAAAAATGAGGTCCTGGGCAGGACTGGGCTCTACAGCAGGGAGCTCGGGGGGCTCTCTGGAGGGGGTGGGGTGTGTGTTGGGCTGTGGCGCATTGGCAGGATGTCGTAGTGGCTGGGAATGTGGCTGTTCCGCGGGAGGTCATAAGGACTCTGTGAGAATCCGGTCGCCAGGCCGTTGGGTCCTTGAAGAACACTCACTGTTGGTTCTGAGGAAGAAGGGTGGTGAGAGTCAATTCATTGATGCTTAAAAAAAAAAAAAAGCATGAATATACTTATGCATAAACGTACATAATAATAAACCTTACAAAAGCTACTTGGTTTATATATTAAGTATACATTTGAATATGTTATTTTAAAAATATATTTTATATAGACGGTTTCATCGGGCACACGCTTGCCATTTTGCTTGTTATAAAAAAAAAAGACTCTAGAAGAACTTATCTGCTGTTATTGATTCTATTGGGATCTCTAACGGCCCACAAAAGCATGCATGCACAATAACGTTTGTTTATGTTGTCATTCTCTATTGACAGCAGTGTTGTTATTGTTAACTAAAACTATTATGATAATTTTGGTAATTGAAATAAAGTTGAAATACATGAAACACTTAAATTTACGAAACCTTAAAACTAGTTTTGAAGGTTTGAAATAAGTTAAAGTTATAAAATTACAAAGACTAAAACTAAAATAAAACCTTAAAGCTATTTAGAAATAAGTTAAGAAAATAAAAATGACAGAAGTATTAAAACTGAATGTATAAAAACAAGACAACTGGACTTATAAAAAAATTAAAGCCAATTCAAAATATTGAATAAATAATATAATTATACACACACACACACACACACACACACACACAAACACAGTAAAGTAACACTAAATTATACATATAAATATATATAAAAAATGTAAAAACTTTCATAAATGGATATATTTAAATATTTATGTATGCTGTTGTTATATTTATACTTATTACACTTCAAAATATTTTATAATATCTAACTAAAATATTTACATTTTTTATTAATTGAATAAAAAGTAAAAATTATATTAAATTCTATTAAAAAAATGAAAGTAATAATGAATTATAGCCTATTGTTCTGATTTTCAGTTGTAAATTCTATTTTTTAATTTCTTTATGATTGCCACACATCAACATTGTTGCTTTTTTGGACAACAATGCAAAATCTCTGAATGTCTTTCCTCTAGGAATTACAATGCAATTCGTTTTTCTCATTAGTGAGAGAGTAAAGGACAATGTTTCTGTATAGCAACATTTTAACTAACAGCATTGTTCTTAACCCCAAAATGAAAACTTTGTCATTAATCACTTACTGCCATGTCAGTCCAAACCAATAAAAGCTGTGTTTTTACACAATTTCAGATATTCTTGATGAAAACCTGGAGGCTTGTGACAGTCCCATTGACTGCCAAGGATCCAGTAAAGTATGAAAACCATTGTCAGAATACTCCATCTGCCATCCATGGTTCACTCTGAATGTTATGAAGTGACAAGAATGCAAAAGGACGATTTAATTCAATACTGAGTATATCCACTGCACACAGTACGTACATTGTTCTGTGTCCGCCGTGTCACAAGGATGGGCTGTTTTTGTTCAAATCAAAGCATAAATGTAGACCTTTTACAGGTTTGGAACGACATGGGGGTAAGTAATTAATGACAACATTTTCTTTTTGGGGTGGAGTCCCCCTTTAAAGAGACACGAATGAGAGAATCAGTAGTCCCCGTCTGCGTTCATGAGACTCACCCACGTCATAGACGTTCCTGCTGGCAGTGGTCAGGGTTGTGCTAGTGCTGGAGCAGAAGGACAGGTCTCTGTGAGCGGGTGACTTCATCTCCACGTAGCTGCTTTCAGTGTGCTTGCAGGCCAGGCTGGGCGGATCTCGGATGGTGGCGTAAGGATTCTCACTGTTTAGGGAGCACGAGCTGGAGCTACACATGGAGGCCTTTATGTAATCTACACACATTACAGAAGAGATATTAGTCACGTATTCATTTCACATCATCCTCTGGGAGAGACAGAAATGTAATAAATGTTATTTTTTGTACAAAGGACTATATGAAAATTAAGTTATGTTCGAGACAATCTCTAGTCAAAGATGCAAAATAAGCACTTTTCCACGATGTACTGTTTAGAAACAGCATCACAGGGTAGATTTTCAGAGTGAAATCCTGTTAGACGGCACTGGAAAATCTTGTTACAGCAGCTAAGATCTAATGTAGCTGAAGAAGTGTTTGTGTAAAAGATTTCCAGAATGTATTACTTATGAACATCATGTGGAAACATAGAGGAACAGATTAAGTTGTGCTTTGCAGAACGAAGGCAGTGATGACGCAATTGACTATTTATAAATCGGTTACACCGTTGAAAACGTAATGCATTTGTGAAATGAGGCACATGCTCCTCCCTTCACTGACTTGAATAATCTTCAAAAGTCATTCTTAATTTACTGAGAGAACACGGTGGACCACAGCAAGGATGTGAATGGACCTCTTGTGTATAGTTTGGTATATTCTTATTACAAGAGCAAATGTCCATCAGATTTATTACCTTTGGCCATTCGTGTAGTTTTGTTGTCCCTCAGTGTGAGTGTGTCTCCTCTTGAAACTCCTAAAGAAGTACATGAGCACACATTCTGAGTAATTCATGGTTCAACAACAGCATTAGTATCATCAGTAATGTCAAAGTGACAGTAATGGAAAGAGATACGCTGCACTATCAATCAAACAGCATGTTATAAAATATTCTAATATATATAGTAAAAAAGTAATACTGTGAATTTGATCAAAATTATAATTTATTTTTATTTATTTAAAAATTTAATTTATTCCTATAATGACAAAGCTCTCTCTACAGTCAAGAATTAATTTGCAAAAACATAACTTTTTTAAAAATTAGGTATTATTTTAATTAGGTAAAAAAAAAAATACAATTAACACAATCAAACACACACACAACCAAAACATGATAACATAATTACAGAGGTGGGTAGTAATGGGTTGCATTTACTTGAGTATATTCTTTAGTTAACTAATACTTTTTAGAGTATATTTTAAAAGGGGTACTTGTACTCAAGTGATTTATAAGTGAAAAAACTACTTTTACTTCGTTACGGTGGGCAACTCGCCTCTCGTTACTTCATCTCAATGCTATACAAGTTAAAAATGCTTCCGTTTATTCCAAACTAGCCGCCTACTCCTTTTCTGGGCAGTGATCAATGCTCATTCACAAATGATTCATTCTTTTGACTCAATTCTGTTCAAAGGCTTTATCAAACAAAATGACATTTTCAAGGGAATAATTGCCAATTATGATTTTTGTCATAATGGTGCAGCCCTAGTGTGTGTGTCTGTGCATACATAATACATTTTACCTATATATCTAAATAAAAATAGACTATGGATTTTCAGTATATGATCCAAAGTAACTAGTAACTACCTACTTGAGTAGTTTTTTTTATCTGATACTTTTTACTCTTACTCAAGTAACTATTCTATTACTTTTACTTGTACTTGAGTACAGTTTTTGGGTACTTTACCCACCTCTGCATAATTAAAGAAAACACACACACATATATTTATATATCAATCAAATGCTGCTGATAAACATTTCTTCATGCTGTCTCCAACCAATATTAGATTTTACTATATACACCTTTGTAGACTACACTTTACTTTTGGATTGTTTGGCTTATTGGTGAATCTAAAGCACCAACAAAATATTAACAGAAAACATAAGGAAGACAGGTAAGCAATATAAAAATACAACACAGAAACTCCTGCAGGTATACATATATGAAAGCAAAGTCAAGCTCTTAGCTCCTCTAACGAGTATTATGAGTTAACCTTTAAACAAATCACATCTCTAAATCACGTTCCTCAGCTGACTACCCAGAGATACCGACATGCCTTCAGGGTGACGTCAAGATCGATAAATGAAAGTGCTCAAACAAAACACCCACCCTACACTGATAAAGCCAGTGCAATATTAATTTGGATTTTCTCTGTGAATGGTCTCCATGGTGATATGACAGCAGTGGAGTTTCAGTGAATGCTCACTGTTCATTTGGGCTTTTTCCTCTATCCACAGTTTAGTATGTTTAAAGAAAAGGACAATTTGTACTTTCACTTGATCTGACTTGAATCAAAACTGTTCTAATTTACTCACACAGATTCCCTTTCTTATAGTAAATGATTCAATGTCTTTGTAATCTTCATCAGAATGTAGCAATGTGGCCCAGGCTTTGAAATATCTTTCAGTTTACAAACAGGTTGTCATTTGCCATCAGAAAAATCAGGAAAACTTCCTTTCGAAAGGAGGAAACCACTGTCCCACTTTGAGCTTGTGGTCACTGGCCCTATTTCACTTCCTCTACGGGCTTGCAACAAAACATGATTGAAATACCCAACCTCCAACCAGAGTCTCTGAGGCCTCGTATGCTCTGCTGAAGCCTTATCAGCAGACCTGCAGGTAGACATAATGGGGTGAGGTGGCTTGGGATGGGAAGTCAGAGATGTAATGAACTCTCTCCCCCCTAGCCTGAGTGACCTTGGATAATATAGGCAAAGTCTGACCTTCCAGCATGTGTGTGTGCCACCTAAAGCAGGGGCTTATTAAAAACGCAGCAGGTGGAGGTCTTGTTCCGGTGCCAGAAGTGCTGTCTGCTGTTCGTTACAACCCCCAGGAATGACTAAGTAGTTTAATTCTCTGGTGCTTCAATGGAAAACAAATGTCTTATTTGTTTTGCGGAATAGGCAGAGCGGAGGAAAACGATATATCTGATCCATTTCAAATTGCATGAGTACTTTTCAAGCTTTGTCTGACGGGAACAGATAGAAGATGGTTTGAATCAGGGGGATGAGATAAGAAATTAAGTGAGGACACTGACCCAGGTCATTGAGATTGCAGTACGCCCTCCACTCTGAACTGTTCCTGTCTCCTTTCTAAACGGGGAAAAAAAGACAAAAATCAACAAAGCCAATGACAGATCCTTGCCCTGATAGTCTTGATGAAACAGTGTTATGCAGGCATTCTTGCTCTTTTTTGGTTCTAAAGTTAATTAATTAAGATTTAACTTACAAGCATGATTACCTAACTAGAAAATTATATTTTCAAGAAACAAACAACACATTTTATAACTTTTATAACTGGCTCTGTCGTAACTATAACACATTGTTTGGTAAGTCTTTATTGGTAGCCTGGCTTCCGGGGCTCGTTTCTCATTGGTTCCCACTTTTTTGGGAAAGGAAATGCTCTAAAACGGCAGCTTTGCCAGACTAACTTTCCTCGCGAAATGAATGTAGCGTCAAAGGAAGTATTGGACATCCTGTCCAATGTACCGCTGTTTAAAAATTTGTGGTCAGTATGATCTAAATGTTTTTGAAAGTCTCTTACACTCACCAAGACTGCATTTATTTGATTGCACTTATGCTCACCAATGCAGCATTTATGAAATAATAAGAATAATAAATACATTTTATTGTTAAATATTAGAAGTGTAGAAGAGTTTTTCTGTTTTAATTTATTTTAAAACTGCATTTTTCCAGTCTTCCGTTTCACAGAATCCTTAAGAAATCATTCTAATATGTCAATCTGGTGCTAAAGATATATTATTTATAATTATCAATGCTGAAAACAGCTGTGCTTCTTAACATCTTTGTGGAAACTCACTTTTTTTTAAAGATTTTTTAATTGAACAGAACAGAACAGAACAGAATCTCCTTGAAAAATATATCTTTATAGCATAATAGATATCTTGGCTGTCACTTTTAAATAATTTAATACATCCTTGCTGAATAAAATTATTCATTTCTTTAAAAATGTTGTAGCATGTCTTTTATGTAATATCCTAAGCGCAAGAGCAGCTATTCTGGCTATACAAATGATGCTATTCTCAAGGTTGTGAACCGCTGCTGAAATGCACATGTTTCTCTGTCCTCACCTTAAGAGCGAGAGTGCCGTCCAGGTTGTTTGTGATGGTGGATGAGATGTTGCACTGTGCCACAGTGTGGTAGCTGGGATTGGAGAAGCACTGGCCGGCGCTGCTGCTCTGAGATGTTTCTATGAGAGAGAGCAAGGCTAAAGTATTCATAACCTTTACATACCACAGTGTACAGGTTTACTAAACTCCTGTGTGATAATGCATGCCATTCTGTTCCTGCAATAACACATTGGAAAAAAGGGCAGTTTAATGGGCCGAAGTTTCATGACACCTAATGGAACCGGTCAAGCCATTTACAGCCACATCATCAAAACTAGCCCATGCAAGCGGAGATAAAAAGTGATCATAAATATGCTATATTTTCACATTAAGTGAAGGTTATCATCCCTGTGGGAACAATAATACAGTGCTGATACTGTTGTTTTTACTTCCAGTTACTGATCAGATACAAATTCCGCTACACAGCTTCCAAAAAACATATACTATATAAGTCACAAAACATTCACGGAGCATCTGAAGTTGTTCATAGGAGCTTATTCAATATTTGATTATTGCACTCACCAGAGAGGGAGTAGTCAGTGTTGGTAACACGTAGGGCTGGGGTGTACGAGACACTGGGCATTTCCTGGCCTTTGTCTCTCTGTCTCTGCCTGAACCAAATGAACAAGCTGAGCATGGCCATGATGATCAGCAGCAGGAAGATGATGCCCATCACAGCACCTGCCGACTGCCGCTCTGAACCCAGAGAAGGACTGATCTTAGTGTAGGGGTTCAGCTCCTCCATCACTAGAGCCGCTAGGACACAGAATATGATTATAGATCAGGTACAATAGAATTCATGTGCATGCTAATCCCTTGTCACCACATCCCAGACACCACAAAAACAACAAAAATCCAGATTTTGATATTTTGTGAAGAAAATGAGAGTGGTGCATGTATGGTTGCCAGGTTGTTAGATGTAGCTGTTTAGCTGTTCTATGCAGCTGCAAAAGGTCTGAGTGCTGTTATGCGTTTCTAAGAGTCTGTTTACTTATTAGAACATTTCTATGTGCTTGCTACAGTGTTCTTGTAGTTGCTAGCGCCTTGCTATGTGGTTACTTAGAGGCTCAACTCTACAACATATCAGTTTTTTTTGTCCAGTATAACCCTATAGGATTTTTCCATATTGCTTTTTCACTCTAGATGAAAAAGGACATAAGAGAGTGTTACCCTGGTCACAGCGGATTCCTTTGTATCCTGGGCTGCAGTAACACGTTCCGGTCACATAGTCGCAGGTGGCGTTGTTCATACATTCACACAGCTGCTGACAGCCATAGCCAAACGTCCCAGGAGGACACTCTGCATAAAAACACATACACCAACACAATTAGCCAAACACTGTGGGCCAACAGCGTGTAAAGCAAACACTCAGACACATGTTGTGATCGACTGCCTGGGATGGTGGATGAGGAACACAGTCACACACACAGACAGATCATTGCAGCTAAACGTCTCTTTCGAGTTGACATTTTCACAACCCCCTAACACAAGAACACACACTCTTAAAGAGGCTACAACACTCACTCTGTTCACAGTTGGTCCCAATAAAGCCAGTCCGACAGGCACACTGGCCAGTGATATGATCACAGTCAGCTCCATTTTGACAGCGGCACACCTCTGCACAGTCTCGCCCATAAAACCCTGAGGGACAGCCTGAAGGAAAGAGATATCCTGCTACATCACATTAACCTACAACACACAGTGATGGAGCCAGCAACAGGAACCCAGAAAGAGAAGCCTCCACATTCGAAATTCCACAAATGACCAGAATTTGTTATTATAGCATGTACCTAATTGAAGTATAATAGCATGGCAGTGTTTCCCCTTTCACAACAGCCTCGTGCACTTATGGCAATTCATAGACAAACACACGGTACAGTACATAAACACGCAAAGACAGTCTGGCCACTAAAGATAACAAGCCTACTGGAGCAAACATTGCAGCAAAACACAAACTGATTTCATCACTCCTCAAGAAAGAGTTTATATCACTGCCGTCATAAAAAAAAAAGAAGTTTCAAACAGAGTGGCAGCAGAGGAGGGATCAAGAAATGATTGACGTAATGAATGAAAGATGGATTCCATTTTTTTTTTTTTTGCAGGTGTGATGTTGATGGTTTTTGATTTCAGCCTTGAGCAAGGTCATATAATGAGTTAAATGACTGACGTGATAAAACGTGCATTTATTATTAAGGACCACTCAGCGGCATCATAACATCATGAGAGTGCAGTGCAGTTCTGAAAAACTGCCAACAGATGTCACTGTGTCACTTTACGTTGGTTACGTGTGCGGGAGAGAGTGTTTGCATGTGACTTGTTTGTGCATTTAATAACTGTGAATGTGTGTGCACTTGTGTGTGAGAGAGACTCACGCTGCGTGCAGTAGAGGCCAGTCCAGCCCAGGCTGCACCTGCACTCTCCGTCGTAGGCACTACATTGGGCTCCGTTGTGACAGTTACATGAGTTCAAGCAGTCAGGGCCCCACTGGCCTATGGGACAAACTGCAGATCCAGAGACACGTATAAATGAAGACATGTGTAAAACCCGCGTCCAAACGCACATTTACAGGCCCCTAATTGACATAACATGTATACAAAAGGATGCATTTGATGTAACATTTGCATGTTTCGCAAATAAAATGTGGTAGAGAGAAAATAAAGAGGAAATCAAACTGAAATGAGGGCCAGAGCTACAGTATAAGCTGAAACTGTCACTGTTTGGAATTAATCATTGAAATCCCTCAGCCCATCCTCACCCCTTCACTTACAGCAAACAGTGTTAGATTAACAGCGCGAGAGGGAAGGGGGTGCGAGGGCTAGCCATAAATTCTCCGGGACATTGTTGCACTCGTCTCTATTTCATATTGCCGCTCTCTTGCGCTCTGTAAATTATTGAGAGTGTGCTATCAAGTGATTTATTGAAGAAATTGTTGGTCTTGTGGGGTATTTGGCAAAGAAAAATGGACGTGGTCATGATTTACATGGCATTATGACATGAGACGTCCATGAAAGACAAATGGATGGGAAAGAGCAGTGGGATAAAACGCTAAGAGCGGGATAAAGAAAAGAAGGTGGAACTGAAAGTGCAAACAAAGAGAAGGATAAAATGTTTCGTACTCTGTGAACAGTCGTCTCCAGTCCAGCCTGGGAAACATTGGCAAGAGCCATCAATGGGGTTGCAGGTGCCATTGTTAGTGCACACGCAGATCTCAGCACAGGCTTTCCCGTATTTGCCACTGGGACACACTGACGGGACAAAAACAGACATAACACAGACACAAACTCAACGTTTAAACCTGTGAGTCATTCTTTCAGTAGTAATCACAGCATATCAATGATTTTACTCCTCCTCACAATAATGTTATTGTGTTTTTCAGTTGAATATTTGCATTCAAATTACATTTTATTCTGAAATAGCTTTCGCTTTCAGTGAAATAAAGGTGAAGTGTGTCAGAAGCGGCACTAAACAATTTAAGATTGAAATGATGAAAAATAAAACTCCACCCTTGGCAACTATTCTTTTGAAAAGACAAAATTGATTAAAAATCCAGTACAAAACAGTAATAATATGAAATATTTAGTGCTGTCAAGCAAAATAAATTTTTTTGTATACTGTGCATAATTATTATGTAAATATAAACGCACACACGTATATATAATTTGAGAAATATGTTATGTTTATATATTAAATATCTATATTTATATATATATAAATTATATATTAAGTATAAATTTACGCATGCAAATATTTTCTAAATATATGCATATGTGTGTCTTTATATGTAAATAATAAATAACTATTAATTGCAATTAATCATTTGACAGCACTAAAAATATTATGACAATTTAAAATAACTATTTTCAATTTTAATGCACGGCAAAATGTATTAAACATATTTCTCTCATTTATTCCTGTGATGGCAAAGCTAAATTTTAAGCTGTCACTGCTCCTTCAGAAATCATTATAATTTGCTGATTTGTTGTTTAAGAAACATTTCTTATTATCATTAATGTTATAAATGATAGGACTACTTAATATCTTTGAAGAATTGTGGAAGAGTTAATATTTTATGTAACAAAATGTCTTTACTGTCACTTTTGATCAATTTAATGCATCTTTATTGAAGCAAAAAATAAACAAAACAAAACTTATTGACCTTAAACTTCAGACACATTGACGCAGTGATGTTAAAAAGTATTTTTGAACTCATTCAGACGGATTTTTATGTTAAGGTAATTATGTGTCTCTATTAAACTTTACTGTAACATCCGGCAGTTCACCTTTAAAACTTTTGAAAGATTATAACGCGCAATTGTAAGTTCTGTAATAGTTCTGCATGAGTAGTAACTGATGATAAACCAGAGTGACACGTGCAGCAGTGATTGTAAGTCATGTCTGTGTGCACTTCAAAGCTGAATCACCCTTCAAACATGTGCTTCTGTCACACTGTCCAATTATCCATCTTTGCCAGTTTCGCACTGCTCTGTCTAGAACAGGGTTGACTGATGTACTACGAAATTAAAAATAGAGCTTGTGTACATTTTTAATAAAATTAATATTTTACTGCGCTCTGACACTTGCCTCAATTAGAAATTTTTGGTTTCGTTTAAAGCCCATCGTGTTTTTTACCCCTCTCAAGTTCACAGCAAGTTACATGTCCCTTGTGGAAGACAACATATATGTCTTTAGCTTCTCATGAGAGTTGAAACACAGCCACACAATAGAGTCAGATGTTGCAATCAGACAGTTCGTCCACCGAGGTGACGATAAAGCTAAATCTTTGTGCCACTGGCTCTTAATAATTATATTTCCACACTCTTCTCATTTTGTGGAAACTCTTTCAACTAACTCAAAGCTTGCTCTTATTAGTTAGTTGCCCCCTCATGTCACGAGCTCCGTTTCATTCCGACTGTGACTAGCTGAAGTTCATTAGCTCGTTCTGAGGCGGGTGAACGTGGGCTCAAGACATTGGAGGATGCCGGCATAGACCAAACTACAAAAAAGTAGGTATGTGGGCTAGCCACGATCCCCCCGAGACCTGCCTTTCTTCCAGTAATTATGATCCGGACAAATTAAAACAAGCCTTTTCTCGAACCTTTTTCTTCTTTTGCTTTAATATATTAAATATTGATTCTCACGACTAAAAGCAATGAAAGTGAATTCTATATATTCATACTGCCTTTCCTTAATTCATGAAAAGACTGGTTAATTATTATGAGATGGTCTATGTATATTTTATCTGGATGTCTCAGTTGGGTGCTGTGGAATAGGAAGTTAGTGTTAGGGTTTATTAGTCTGAGTTGAAAATCTGCCTCGTTGACCTGAAACTTCACTCAGAATCCCGTAACTATGTATACTTGTATGTAACAGTCAACATAGAGTGAATATTTACAGAGCTCTCTTCGTACAGTGTGGAGCTTGATTTGAAAAACTTTTAAAAAGTGAAAATTAAATCCGGTAAAAAAAGTCTATGCAGGGTTTATTCTGGTCAAACCCTACTGGTAGGATGTCATAATGACATTTCTCCATTGACAGCCATTCCAAAGTAGCCATGCTTTCTGACGAAATAAATTTGTTTTTCAAGCAACATATATGCAGATATGTCATTATATTACAGTAGATGTTTTGCCATCAGCCAGAGATGGCAGATTTCAAACTGTGCACTTCTCAGGGAGGGGGTTATCTATAAGCAGCACAGCTGAATGGGAATGGTGAATGGCAATGTTAACGTATAGCTCTCTCTAGGTATTATAGACCTCCTAGACATAAATCTTGAAGCATGAAGTATATTAGTGGAAATTAACAAATTATTGTCTCTACGCTGTCTCTAGTTTTCCACAGGAGCTCAAAAGCGGTGATATCGACCTGACTCTTCAGTGTTTGTCTCACTCAGAAGAATGAGCTCAGCAATATTCAGATTTCCTCTGAAGGTTATTTGTCAGAGTGTCAGTGATAATGCCAATTATTTTCAGTACGGCGGAGCCGCAGAGTCAGCGTGGCGTTCTGCGGATGGGCATGTTGCCAATGGAAGAGCACGCACACACATACACATACACATAGAATGGCATAACATGCCATGCGGGTCGAGTACAGCTCATTTCAGTGACTGGTAGGTCGAGAGGGGTAAACCGCTATTTATGTGCATCATTTATGTATATTATCTCCAACAGAACTGCAATATCATCATTACATACCAATCAAAATGCATGTCATCTGTAAATGGCAGTGTCTATTCATTTATGCTTCCTAAAGAGTGCACAATCCAGCCGCATAATTTCATCTACATAACAATTGATTCAGGTTCGCTCTGGTTCATCAGCAGGGGAAGTAGACCTTTGATGTCATTACAGTTTGTGTGAATTGCTTCCAGAAGAATCACTTGCTTATATGGGTCTGACTCGTGCATTTTTAAAATGTGAGGAAAAAATCTTCAGCTAGATTTTCTTTGCCAGAATTTTCACTAGCCCCACCACAAAAATAATAATAAAACATTTTATTATGAGGAACGTATTTTTTAGACATTTTAAACCAATAAATGTTTCTTTTAATGATAATAACTGATAATTAAAAGAGATAAACATATTTTAAATTCAGAATTTTTTTAACAGATAAATATTTACAGCTATAAAGAAACCAACAAAAATAGTTCACTAGTGCATTGTTGCTGCAAAACAATAACTAGTTTGTAACTTGACTTTTTCCTGATTTTCAAACAACACTGTTCTATACTCCAAAAAAGTTTTCAAGGCATTATAATTATTGAAGGCAACATTTCCATCAGCTGGCTCGAAACATTTTCACATTGGCCCCTGAGAGTTGTACAAAAAGCAAAAAAGTCCACCAGAACTGCAAATTGTGTGTTAGCAACAAGAATGTGTCAACAGTTTTGCAGAAACGGCGTATTTCTGGCACATTATCATGAGAAATGGATGCCCATGGATGTATTGATTCAGTCATAGTGTGTTTCCAATTGAAAAGTACTGTAATTATAGTAAAGGTAGTTGGACAGTGATGTGACCATACTTCTCTCGTAACTCTCTCCAAACACAACTAGTCTCCAAGGATCTGTAGTAAGGTCTGTGGGTGAGAGGGAGAGAAAAAATAGAGAGAGAAACAGAGGGAGAGGAACGAGAGCTACTTGCCTTGGTTGCAAAGCGGGCCGAAGAAGCCGGCCAGACACTCACAGTGACCCGTGACGTGATGACATGGGCCTGTGCTGTGCACACACTGTGGGCATGACTGGCTGCAGCGGTGCCCGTAAAAACCAGGAGGACAAACTGTCACGGGCAAAGGACAGCAAGAAGAGGAGAGGATTTGGAAGGAAGGATAAAGTGGGAAAGCAAAAAAATGACAAATTAGAGAGACACTTAATAAATGGAAAATATTAATACAAACATGTATTATTACACTGAAGGACTAAGCAAAGATAAAGGCAACTAGTTACAAAAATCTTGTACAAGCTGTTCATATTCATACATAAAATTTGGAAATTTGAAAAAAAGAAAAAAATTAAATATCACATGGTCCTAAGTATTCAGACCCTTTGCTCAGTATTTAGTGAAGCACCCTCTTGATCTAATACAACCATGAGTCTTTGTGGGAAAGACGCAACAAGTTTTTCACACCTGGATTTGGGGATCCTCTGCCATTCCTCCTTGCAGATCCTCTCCAGTTCTGTCAGGTT
>JAUMHI010000063.1:12216599-12236444 GCA_032359435.1 Enteromius unitaeniatus | reverse complement strand
AATCTGCAAAAATGTCAACAATTCTGTGTTTTTCTTTCAATATGGAGTGCTGTGTGTACATTAATGAGGAAAAAAATAACTTGATTTTAGTAAATGGCTGCAATATTACAAAGAGTGAAAAATATAAGGGGGTCTGAATACATTCCGTACCCAATGTATATGTGACCCTGGACCACAAAACTGTGTTGTAAGTAGCACAGGTATGTTTGGGGCAAGAGCCAACAATACTTTGTATCTGTATCAATTTTTCTTTAATGCCAAAAATCATTAGGGTATTAAGTAAAGTTCATGTTCCTTGAAGATATCTAGTACATTTCCTACCATAAAGATATGAAAACTTATTTTATTTTTTTGGTTATTAATATTAATTGCTAAGGACTTAATTATGGACTGCTAAGGACTTCAAATGTGATTTTGTCAATATTTCGATTTTTTTGCATTCTCAGATTCCAGATTTTCAAATAGCTGTAACTCTGTCCTACAGATAGGATCAAATTCAATCTCAGTTTAAAAACATTAAAGGCATTAAACTGATCTAAAGTGACAGTAGCGTTTCATAACAGGAATAATTATTTGTTATTATATTTAAAAAAGTATATTCAAATAAAAAAAACTTATTTTAAATTCTAATCATATTTCTCAAATAGTACTCTTTTTACTGTCTTTTTGATCAAGTAAATTCAGATTCACCTTAATGGCAGTGTATAGAAATATACTATAGCACTTAATTTAACCGTTCTGAAACCATTTCAGTAATGTTCAAACCTATGGGCACTTGAGGTCTGAAACATTATTCCAGGTACTAACGTTTAACCCTGAACCACGGAGCCACTGTCACCTGTACAACTACAATAGGCAGAAATAATGAGGGGGTTTTGTCGTCCTCATGGTCAGGCTCATTGTTTCAGAGAGCATGAGGGCTCAGTCTGTCTCTGTCTCTCAGCTCTGTCCGAGGCAGGAGCTTCTGTGGGTCATTTTTCTTCATTAGAGTCTTGATTTGCTTTAATTGCTGTAGCTTTGTGTAATGTAGGAGAGTAGTGTGTGCTGACCTTTCCACCGTGGGTGGTGGGCCTTTGTAATTAAGATAATTGTACAACAACGAACAGTGTGGTGAAGATTAATCGCATTCCATTTACTTTCTCACTGCAATCTTTGAACACACACGAGCATACACGTCCTTACTGGGTGAATATCAAGACGCATGTCTGGATCTTTTTTTTCTTCCACAAAATCAAGAGACATAAATAATAAAGAAAACGTATAGGTTACTTACGTAACCACTGTTCCCCGAGACATAGAATGAGTACTGCGTCTGCTAAGACCCATAGGGATGACTCCTTTTCCCCCCTAACTGAAGCCTATTCTAAAACGCAGTTTTATTATTTACTAAAACTGCACGGTCATAACCAATGGGCAAGGCCCTGCAAACAGCGGGCCAATGCCGTCGACCACACCCATGGCGTGATGTCTCTGTGCCAATGGCAGTAGGTGGCGCCATGGTGGTGTGAGGGGGCATGTCCCTCGTCTATTTAATGCAAGGGACCGCCACCCATCTTCAGGTTAGTTCGACTGAAGCGACTGCCTCTATAGCACGGCCCTGAACGCAGTACTCGTTCCATGTCTCAGGGAACAGTGGTTACGTAAGTAACCTATACGTTCCCTTTCGACATTTCACTTGTACTGCGTCTGCTAAGACGCATAGATTTCGTAAATGCATCCATACGCATACATTTCGTAAATGCACGGGCTGCTAGGGAGAGACCGAAGGGGAGGACCGTATACTGATATGCAATCCCCTTGAAGGCGAATATCAAGAATGGCCTGTGATGGGGAGCTATCTGAATATGACAGTAAGCGTCTTTCAGGTCTAGCGAAAACAGCCAGTATCCTGGCTGAATTTGCAAGAGTTTTCTTGGCAAAGTTGGCATTCTGAAGGGCCGTTTGTGAAGGGCGCGATTCAAAATCCTTAAGTCTAAGATGGGCCTGAGCCCGCCGTCTCACTTGGGGATCAGAAAATACCTGCTGTAATGCCCTTTTTCTCTTTCTGAGGGGGGAACCACCTGAATCGCCTCTTTGGACAGCAGCGTGTCTACTTCGGCTCTCAGCACTTGTGCGGCGGGGCTCGAGACTGAAGTATGTATGATTTTGCTGAAGGGCTTTGGTCTTTCGGCAAACTGAAGGCTGTAGCCTTTTTCTATTTTTTCTGCAGCAACTCGAGGTTTCTCCATGCCCAGGAGCGTTGTCTCTGTGGCTCCGTTTCCTGCTGAGGCTGAGCGCTGTGGGGCTGCTGCTTGGGCTGCTGTTCTGGCGGCTTCGAGTGGCTAGCAGAGGCAGTCCTTCAGGTTCAGCCACAGGTGCCTCTCCAGCACGACGAGGCTGGCCATGGAACGGCCGAAGGCTTGGGCCGTCACCTTCGTAGCCCTCAGTGCAAGGTCCGTCGCACTACGGAGCTCTCTCACCGTGTCCACATCAAGCGGGCCCTCGGAAGCGGCGAGGAGCTTCGCCTGGAATACTTGCAGCACTGCTATGGCGTGGAGTGCAGAGGCGGCATGTCTGGCAGATGAGAAAGCTCGTCCCAGCCAGCGCAGACGTGGTCCTGCAGGGTTTCGAAGGGTGGGCTGGTCTCGCCTTCCATCCAGCTGAAGACGGGGGGGCAGAGATGAGCGGCTACCGTCTGGTCGAGGCGGCAGCGTCTCTTAGCACTTCTCCGCTGCTCTGTCGAGAGAGGCGAAGGTGGTGGAGGCTTTGCTCTTCAGCCTGGTGGAGTAAGGCAATTTCCACGACTTGGTTAGCTCATCGTGGACCTCCAGGAAGAAGGGAGTGGAGCACTGACGGGGGGCTTGAGAAGGCCCTGGCAGGTACCATTTGTCGAGTCGGCTTTTCACAGGCTCCTCTGGAGGAGACCAGTCCAGACCCAGCTCTGAGATTGCCTCAGGAGCAAGGATACGGTACAGTTTGGCATCCACGTTGGGCTTCGTCGAGCTGGCTTCAGACGGAGCAGATGGGGCGGGGTCCTCCAAGCCCGACAGCTCAACCGCTTCCGAAGCTGCTAAGGAGAGGTCCTCCAGCAGCTCATCGTCCGACACCCCAATGGAAACCAAGTCGCTCACCGAAGCAGAGGGCGAAAGGCGAAAGCTCTTCCTCATGAGGTGGTGAGACACGTGGGGGCTGCGCTGGCATGATGTCACCCATCTTGGAGCGCCACTATCGGCTCCACTGTTGCTTGCAAGCAGGGGGAGCATGAGGGCTAGGCTCTCGTCCTGAAAAGGACGCGAGCATGGCGCGAAGAGTGGCCATGCTGAGGCTCTCGCAGACGGCGCAGTCTGGTCCAGCGAAGGCGGCTTCTGCGTGGTCCTTGGCCAGGCAGGAGACGCAGTCACGGTGTTCGTCGGCGGGTCTCAGCGTCGAACCACAGGTGGAGCAGCAGCGCATGTTGAGTTAGAAATTGCTCTTTTAGAATCAGCCAAGAGGCGGCAGGGGAGAAATATTCCAGCTGCAGATTCCAACGGCTTCCAGTCAGGGACAGCAAAGAATCTGTCGCTGAAGGAGAATGATCGGAAGATGGCTGGTGGTCCCTTGCATTAAATAGACGAGGGACACGCCTCATCACACCACCATGGCGCCACCTACTGCCATTGGCACAGAGACAGCACGCCATGGGGTGTTCGCGGGGCCTTGTCCATTGGTTAAAAATAGTCCACAATACAGCGGCCAATGAGCGTGCAGTTTTAGTAAATAATAAAACTGCGTTTTAGAATAGGCTTCAGTTAGGGGGAAAAAGGAGTTTTCCCCATGCGTCTTAGCAGATGCAATACGAGTGAAATGTCGAAAGGGAACTGTATTTTTACTTGATTTAGTAACCTACATATTGTACTGCCAGTAATTTATGCAGTTTTTTAATTAAAAAAATATGTTTTATGGATTATTTCAGTTTTTTACATTTATTTTATTATTATTAGTAGGAGCTGTAATACAGTAAAATAATTTGATTTATTTTAGTGAATATTATTGACTAATTTTATTTATTAAAATGTTTTCAATGAAACGAATGACAGATAGACAGCAATATGCTGAAAATTAATCAAAGCTAACTGAAAACAGTTATATAATTATATATATATTTATAAACGTATAATAATTATATATATATATACTGTATATATATATACACACACACACACATATATACATATATATATATATATATATATTTATATATTTCACAATAAATATAATATATATTTCACAATAATACTGCTTTTGCTGTATGTTTTATGAAATAAATGCAGGTTTGATGAGCAGAAGACAAATATTTAAAAACATAAAAAATCTTAAAAACTAGATAGATAGATAGATACCAGGTTTTGATGTCCACCTGTCTCCTGCCATATTACTGACTTTACAATATACAGACTATATTTTATCCTTGAAAATGACCAGTAATCAGTCAGCATATCTGTTGAGAGCACAGTGTAGTAAAGAGAAACAGCAAGAGTAAAACAGTGTCTTAAGAAGCAGACCCTTGAGAGGCCAAGTAAACACTTCTCCTCATGGAGAGGTTGATGAGAGTCCCACATGGACACTGCTTCTCTACAGTGATCAAGGCCTGAAGTGATTAAGACTTGTGTGATTAAAGATTTGCTCGCACATGTTCATGACTCTTCACTAAGTGCTTCCCTCTTCAACCGTCCCCATTCCACTCCCAGAGGGTCACCGTCTGAAAGTAACTGTCGTGACCCCCTCTCATCCCCACCAGTTGTTTATCGTCTCGGTTGAAGTGTTTTGAAATAAACCACTTATGTGACTGGCTTCTAGAAGGTGAGACTGTATAAAGAATGTCACTGGAAGGAGAACGGAAGTTGACAGTAAGCTTACTTCTCTTGCAGGAAGTCCCGCGGTAGCCGGGGGCACACACGCAGGTCCCGTCTTCAGGAGAGCAGGAGCCTCCATTCTGGCAAGAGCAGGTCATGGAGCAGTTAGGCCCCCAGAAGCCTTGAGGGCAGATGCTGTCACAATGAATGCCTGTTAAAAACAAATGAGGGAAGCATCGGTGCATGTTCTCCACGTGCATCCATATTACTATTATAACAGAAAACAGAAGAAGGAATAGATGCAGGAAAGTGAAACAAGCAAAAGCAAAATAAATCAGTTATTTATATGACAGAGACATGTGCGAGGGGGGGGTGCCTGAACCTTAAGGGCACTGCTTTTATACTAAGCTAGTAATAAATTTTCTATTTGGACAGCAACAGAGTACCAAGCAGGCTTGGGTGTGTGTAGGTCTGTGCATCTCTTGGCCGCAGCACTGGGCGGCTCTGTGCTGTGCTCTGTATGTATTTTTGATCAGACTGAGCCTCCCTGCCAGTGCAGAGTGTTCATTAACAGGGCCAAGTCCCTCGAGTGGTTGAGCCTTCTCTCCCATTCTCTTTCAGCTGGTTTGTGTGTAGAGTTCCACCAGGGACACACTCAAGTACGCACACTCACACACACACACACACACAAATATATAAAGAAGAGACCTACTATATTGTTTCAAAGTGCTGTAATGTAATGACATTATCTGATCATACTGGGGTTACAACAAAAATAGGAAAACAACAAAGCACACAGGCACACACTCACACAAACAAGCTTTCAATAGATCCACAGCACAACACAAAAACAGCAAAATGCTTCTGTAAATATAGAATGACATTATCAAGCAAGTGGCACGGCCTATTAAAACAGCTTTAGTCCCAAGGCTTTGAATTAGACCGGGTCTAAACTTCAGGGACAGGCATCATACCTGCTTCACCTCTGTGGCAGAACAGAGGAGTGGTAGGACGGAGAGGCAATTGGGATGTGAGGTTAAGACAAGCCCAGCCACCGCACATTTATTGTCTTTTTGATCAAGTAAATTCCATTAATAGAATTTCACCATAAGATTTACCTTAATGGCAGTGTACAGAAATATACTACAGCACTTCATTTAACCGTTCTGAAACCATTTCACTAATGTTCAAACCTATCTGTAAATATATATTATAAAAAAGATAATGATAAAAGTTTAAAAAATATGGTAACAATTTATTTTACTACACTTATTAGCATGCATACTAGCCATTTATTAGTGCTAGTTAATGCTTTATTCTAAATGACCTTATTTTACATTCCTAATCTTACCCAATACCCAAACTTAAAACTACCTTACTAACTATTAATTAAAATAAAAAAAAGTGTTACCTAGTATTAACAAAAATACATATAAAATGTAATATAACAAAATAATACACAATATAAGACACAATATATATATATATATATATATATATATATATATTTGCATATAAATGTAGATGAAGTAAAGATTGTTTTCCATGAAAATAATTTGTACATTTCTTACTGTAACAGCCAAATATTGTCCTATCATATAAACCATACATCATTGGAAAAATTTAAAATTGACACTTATGGCTGGTTTTGTGGTCCAGGGTCACAATATTAATACACTGACTTATACTATTAATAATTTATTGAATGTTGTTGTTTAATAGACAGATGCAGGCTTTGTTTTATTGCTCGCAGTCCTAGCATTTGTACACTTTTGAGAATAAAATATACTTCTACTTCAGTTAGTATGTTGCAATTATAAATGCATATGGACAAGATGGCCAGACGTCTGTCTGAATATAAATTTGAACTACGAGCAATAGAAAGTAGTTGTTGAATTTCACTTATGAAGAACCAGTCCCATAAGAGAAAAATGCTATTAATAATGCTGTTATTTCTTCTGTGTGACTGACTGAAGTTTGTAAACTGTTGCTGTGTCTTAAAAAACTGGAAAAACCCAAATCCCTCATGGACACAGCAGACACAGAGATGTGGCAATACAGCATCTCTTCCTTTTGATAGATTTATTCTCTATCAAAGTAACCAAGCTGTGAGGTAGAGATATCAGTTAAAGGGTTAAAAAAGCCATTTGGAACAATGAACTAAAGTGAACTGACCACAGTTTTCTTTAAGTACACCATTTATCTTTAGTGAAATCATTGTACTGCTCATCCTCAAGTGTCTTATCGCTTTAATAATTCAACTTAAATAAATTAGCATCTATATATTTCACACTCCATAAGCACAACGGCATAGAGGGGGAGAAATGACGTGCACACACACATACACATATATTCTCACACACATCCTTTCAAGCTGCAGCTCAGGAACCTCATTTAAAATTTCCTTTGACAGAGACTTTCTGAGCAAGTGGCACGGCCTATTAAAACAGCATTAGTCCCAAGGCTTTGAATTAGACTGGGTCTAAACTTCAGGGACAGGCATCATACCTGCTTCACCTCTGTGGCAGAACAGAGAAGTGGTCGGACGGAGAGGCAACCGGGATGTGCAGTTAAGACAAGCCCAGCCACCCCACATCAAAGGAGGGGCAAACCTGTTTGAGCTTCTGCTGGGCTGGGCAGAAAAAACGTCCTGCACTTCCTTTATTGTCAGCAATGAATGAGAATAGAAGAGTGCCCAGAAAGCCTAATGGTGACAAACAGAGGGGCTTTTGAGCAGAGCGAGGGAGAAGAAAGAGGAGAAGTGACTCTCTGCATATGAGACTTTTCTAGAAGAGAACTGCCAGGGGGACTGGAAGCCAATTAATGAGTGAAGAGCAAGTACCATCATATACCATCACATTCCAGTGCACTTTACATGTTAAGTGGACACACGGGCACACATGCCTGCACACGTAATGCTAAGGTTTCTGCAGGGCACTCAGTGTTATACACACGGTCCTCCAGTCTAGAGCCCCTGGAGCACCTAATATCGCACGTCCACATTTCTTTGCTTTCTCACTCTATCTCTCTCCCAGTTATTTTGTCTCTTTCTCTTCCTCCCTCCCTTAGACACACGCACAGTTTTATTGAAAGTGACCATTTAATTCCCGTCTCACACATCCCTCTCTTTTGATAAAACACATTCGCAGCTTGTCTGTCCTTGGGCATATATTTCTGTATGCTGTACTCCTTCATTCTTTAGTAATAATTTTCCTTCCAGCTGCTGCTCTTCAAAGATAATACATTTCCTACCTTAATGAGTTCATGATAAATATATCTTATTTGTAATCATTTATTTGTTATTTTTAGTACTATATATTGTCTACTATATATATATATATATATATAATCATGGGATTAAGCACATCCATTTGAGAGATGCTGTTGCAGGGACTCCATGCGAGACTCCCTATCACACATTCTTATGCAATTTCTCTCTCTCCATCTCATGTGTAGCTTATTCTCTTAAAGTCTTAGACCTGACGATATCTTCTCACATATGCACAATGTACGTCTAGCTCTCTCTCTCTCAATAGCTTTCATAAATCACTGCTCTGCATAGTCTCTTTGTTCAGATGCTCGCAGTCTCTGAGGCCTATTTGCACCCTGGTGACTCCATTAGGTCTGGCAGATGGCGGAGACCTGGGCAGGATGCAGAGTGAGATTTCTGCGTAGCTGGCTCCTTCTTGCAGATAATGAAAGCCACATCATTTCCCAGTACACACGGTCAGAATTCGGAGACCTGAACGGAGAAAGTTATGGAGGGCCTGCAGGCAAAGCCACATCTACCATCTCAACCTGCTCTTGTATAACATGTTCACATGCTGAAGAACTTGTAAACACAGCCCTTCTGTGATATTCAAACATGTCCACTGCCTCTCATAGCTCTTTCTTGGACACACAGTGCTGAGATCGCTGCAACAGAAGGTGTAAGCGCAGTGTGAAAGCCATATATGCAAACCGCAGAACGATTGCTTCATTCTGGGTCAGTGCAATCTAATTAGGTAACATGTTTAGCAACAGTTATTATAAATGCTTCAAGTATTCAGAGAACTCATATTAATCTGCCTGCAGGCTGTGTGTCCTACGATAACAACTTTTGGAGGTATGGTGGTCCTGTGTAGAAGAATCTGAACATATACACACATATATGTAGAATCGGTTTAATTTAATATAGTTTAGCAGGATCTGAAATAAAAAATTGCTTTGCTATTTAAATAAAATAATAGAATTTCATTTTTCCATGATTATATTCGAGAAAAAAAATAATGAACTTTTCCACAAGATGAAGGCCGTTGAAATATTAATGCTTTCATGATTGCAAAGAAAACACAGATTTTATTATTTCTGGTTAAAATTAGCACTGCGATGTTTTATTGGAAAGTCAGTTGCATTATAACAATAATCTACAGCAGATGCTTTGGGGTGGATATTATATATTATATTTGTGTCATGAAGACACATCGTGGTATCTCGAGAGACCTCAGTATCTTCGAAATTCTGCCTGCTGACTCTTATAATGATTAGCAGTAGTATTACTACTAGTTGTAAGTCTGTATTACACAGCTTGAGAAAGCAGCGCTGCAGCGTAACTGTAACAGCAGGGTCTCATCGTGCTTTCACACTGACTGTGTTTCTGCAGCGGAACAGAACTCCAGCTCTATACAGAATAAAAAGTCATTTCTGGAGTATTCCTATGACGATGGTCATAACATAAAACGGACTACCAACGAGTTTTCAGTTTTTTCAGATGTTTGGGGTTGGAAATATTTGTAATGTCTGAAATAAGTATTTCATGCTGCATTTATTGAATCGAAAATACAGTAAAACTATTAAAATATATATTAGGTAGTTTACAAATTAAAAAAAGACTGTGTTCTATTGTTCATTTCATAGAGGTTTATCTTCAATGTTTTTTTCTTAACTTTTAAGTTAAGTTAACTTTTTTTCCTGTCACACCATAGGACACGTTGATATCAACTACCCTATTACAATTTAAAATAACAGTTTTCTTATTTTTAAGATATTACTGTGAGGCAAAGCTGAATTTTTAACAGTCATTCACTCTTCAGTGTGAAATGATCCTTCAGAAATCATTTTAATATGATGATTTGGTTTTCATTCACGTGACCGTTTCGAAGACCTGGAGGGCAAAACATCCATAGAACTGCAGCACAAGCGTGTCAATTTTTCATCTGTTTCACAGCTCCAAATATTTCGATCACCTCTCAAAACAATAAAACAAAAGTAGTTTTGGCCATTTGCAATCTATATTAAGCCCCCACGGGAACATTTCAATCATTAAACAGCGCTACAAAACATTGTAGAGACACTTAAAGTGCCTTAATATATTTAAAACAGTAATATTCAAATATTAAATTCAGTAACCTCTGTATTTAAGATGCATAGTTTACATAGGAAAACAGAAGAGGCTGGTATTTGAATACGATTTGCTTAATGTTCAGTGTTTCACTTATAACGGTTTCTATGGGAAACCACATAATGTGAAACTTTGTTTGTATTCTGGTTTTATCCACTTGCCTGTACAAAATATACATCATCAATAAAGTGTTTACTGAATTTCACATTTTAATATATGTGTTTTAATATAAATTTTACTACTTAATGCAAACTGCGTTACAATAACTGGCGATCATTGCCAGGTGGGCGTTCCTATGTTACTAATTGTTACTTTCACTGTTCATAAATTGAATGCGTCCTGTGTGCCAGTCACTGCATGTTTAAAATAACATCAATTCTTTCAACAATGAGTGAGTAATTCACTCCAGCATCTACAGTATGTTGCTTCATAAAACCCTATTTTTACATGTCACTGGTCTTACACTCACCTGTCCACCCTGGCAAACATCGACAGAATCCACTCACAGGGTCACATCCATCAGCATGGTTACAGTCACAACGCTCACGACACTCCAGCCCGTATGTGCCATCCTGAATAACCACACACACAAACCATCTTGCTAAGCTTAAACTGCCCTGTCATGACAAATATGTATAAATCAAATGGCCAGGCCTGCTAGCTTCTGGCAGAGAGACAATGGAACCAGTCCCGGGAAGATACTCACGGGGCAGGGCTGCTGGCAGCGTTCCCCTCTCCAGCCCGAGGTGCAGGTACAGGAACCGTCAATTGGGTCACAAGCCGCACCATTGGCACACAAACAAGTCTGGTTACAGCCCAATCCCCAAGTCCCGCTGGAGCACAGGATTGAGCAGTCTACACCCTGCCAACCTTTAAAGCAAAAGGAGACGGTACAGACATCCGTTAATTTATTTGTCTACTCAACCACCGGTTCTTTCAGTTATTTATTTGCTAAAAACCGAGGGTTTAACATTCTCTATTTGAATTCTAGCCAAAGCTTCACTAGTTTATAACAGTGTTCAATTAATAGAGCGGGAAGACGGGGAAGTGAGGTCACGTCTTGACAGAAGCCTGAGGATTCTTTTCTCCCTCGGCTCATGCCGCAAAGCAGTCAATGAGTTGAATATATGCATGGTTTGAGGTCAACATAATAGCAGAGTGGGATAGGCAGAGAAGTTGTGTAGCACACTTGGGTTCTGCATTATGAATGGGATGTCTCTAATGAGCTAACTTCCAAACTGGAGGGACCTAAACGGATACTCTGCTGGTGCAGGCTTTAAGGACGATTTCATGTTTATGCAACAATGAAGGCCATCCCGCAGGTACGGTTAGCTGCGGTCAGCCAAACGCTGAGCACTCACAGGGCTCTTGTGGATTCACGCTGCATTTTTTATGCTATTACAGCCTAAAAAGGCCATATGTGGATGTAAGTGCTAAGTGGTTATGTATCCTTTGAAAGTGTCCTGGAGAGACTTTGGATCTTTTGATATTGAAACAAGTTTTTCCATAATGACAGAGATGGATATATAGAGAACGGATGGGGATATTACTTACTACTTTTTTATGTATGATGTCCAGAGTTTTTGCAGTATAACAGGGTTATCAGGCATTTCTAATTTGTATTTACAGACAGGGTTAATTCTCTAAACATTGACATCTGTTTTAAAGGGAATTAGAAAATGATTAATTAGGCCCAGAGCAATCGAACGTAAAGATGACTTTTTCTTAGCATCTGATTGCATGTATTGATTGCTTATTGATTTATTTGTACAGGTCAAGCTATAATCCTGTTATTAGGTTGGTGGTAAACCCATAGTCTCTTACGACTTTCTCTGTATTCATTTCTCTAAGAAAAATGAGGGAATGAGCATGAAAAGAAGGAGAGCACATTATTCCATGCCTTCTTTACAGATGCAGGAGCCATCGATTGGTGAGCAGGTTGCCTGGTTGTGGCAGTGGCAGGTGGAAGTGCAGTTAGTACCGTATAGTCCACGTGGGCAGGTTTGGGAACAATCATCTCCCTGAAAAACACACAGAGACGAACTGTTCAAGAAATACGTATTTAACAAATAATGCCCTGGCAACTACCTACAACAATGTATCAACTGTACAGTAATTTGTGAAACCGACCAGATCATTGTAGCCTTTTACATGTTATACATACAGATGTATGTTATACATACAACAAAATGCTTAAACTACCCAAAAAACTGACAGACACTGTGTTCTTAAGCCCTGTTCACCAGTCGAATAACACCAGCACAATCTCTGTGCTTTACTAGGCTCAGCAGGGGAGTCGCCTGTATCCCAGTGCCGGCCATCGCTGGTGTCTTTTTGCCTCATCCCTGGCTCTGACTGACAGCTGACAAAATGATTTAGACTCCCAATTAGTGGGGTAATGGCAGTGCGCTGCACACCTCCTGCCTCCGTCTCCCTGGTGCCGGGGATCGAGCAGCAAAGGACCCGCTCTCTCATTATCATCTGGAACTAGGTCTGAGCGGAAAGCAGGATAAGATATGCCACAGGATGCCATGGGCACCGAGCGGGACCAACTCTCGCTCTCTCTATATATATTTTTTGTTTCTCCCCTCTTTCTGCTTCTTTCAATCTGTCATCATTTATCTCGCTCGCTCGCTTTGATACAATCATCTCCAATATTTTCTCTTACTCCCACTCTTTTCTTTCTTGTGTGCTCTCTTTTTTTTCATTCTCACTCTCCCACATTCCCCCATTGTATTCCCCATTTCAAATATTCTACCTCTCCATCTGCTTCGCTCGTCCATCCACTCCCCACATGAAAAGCTTACATCTGTGGATTAATTTTTCATCAATCTACGTGCAGTTATCTTTGTTCCGCTCAAAAGTGACAGCAAGCAGACTGCTAACAATGGCAGTTCTGTTCTACGGGAAAGGACTTAAAACTATCGGTGCAGGCAGCCGAATATGGGGCGAAAAAGTTAGTTTGTTCGACTTTTCAGCAGACCTGCAATTTACTGGTGAATGGGTTGGAGGAGGTAAAAGAGTCTCTGGCTCACAAATGACCACAGGGATTTAGCGAGACCCGTGAATGCTCCAGATTACACTGACACAGGCCTGAGAGCACTCATTCAACTGGGTGACTGAACTACTCTAAAAGCAGGCTAAAGTCAGACTTATGTTTCCAGGTTAAATATTTTTAAATATTCACTTTATAATAAAATCAACAAAAATCATTAGTATAGTCAAATAGATATATGCTCAAAATGTCAAAAAATCTGATTGAAAAAATAATCATTGCTAGGAATGTTACAAATATTTATCCTAACAATGATTATATATATATGTGTGTGTGTGTGTTAAAATGTAATTAATATTGATAAGCAAATTTATTACACTCATCCTTTAAGCTTCTTTGTGTAAAAAGTCAGTTTTGTTTCCACTGAAGCACAAAATTCTTTTTGGATAATACTAATGATGCTGGAAAACAATGAATATTCTTAAATATTCACTTCATAATAAAATGAACACAAATCAATAGAACATTCACCAAGCTAGAAATGTTTTCATACTTTATATGGCATGTTTTCATATTCAGTGAGGTCCAAAAATCTGAGACTATACTAAAAATCTAGGACACAGTATTTTTAAAATGATTAAACTATAATTTTAGGATTAAAAACATTATATTTGTATATAATACAAATAGTATTATATTGTTATTAATATTGATAAGCAAATGTATTATACCCATCATTTGAGATGCTTTGTGTAAAAAAATTTTTTTCCATTGAAGCACAAAGTATATTCTCTTTTCATAATACGCACATCAAGCTGGATAACAATGAATATTCTTAAATATTCACTTTATAATAAACTTAACACAAATCATTAGAACATTCACAAAGCTGGAAATGTTTTCAAGTCTTTGAATGGCATGTTTTCATATTCAGTGAGGTCCAAAAATATGAGACCATACAAAAAATTTGGTATACAGTGTTTTTTATATATATATTTAAATTTTAGGATAAAAAAGAAGCACAAAATAAATTATCTTTGTATAATTCTAACATCATGCTGGAAAACAAATAATATTCAAGAAAACATTCAAGAAAATGTTTTATACATTTTAAAATAATCAGTTTAGGATAAAAACAACAATAAAAAGAAACAAATACTCTAATATAAATAAGCAAATTAATTCCACTAATCATTTGAGCTTCTTGAAAATTCTTAGATCTAGCTGGAAAACAAAATAAAAAAAACATTTGACAACACTTTAATATAGGGACCAATTCTCACTATTAACTAGTGGCCTATTATTAACATATTGGCTGTGTATTAGTACTTATATAGCACAGACTCTGCATGACCATATTCTACATCCCTAATCCTACCAATATCTAAATTAAACAACTAACCACTAATAAGCAGCAAATTAGGAGATTAATGAGGCAAAAGTAATTAAAAGTCGTAATTAATGGTTTGTTAATAGCAAGAATTAAAGTGTGAACACTTTTTTTCAGTTAACATCTGGCAGTGAAGTATATGTTAATAATTTTTTAAATATAAATTAGTGGTCATTAACACAGTATCTACAAGTGTTGGTAATTAAAGCTATTTTAAAGCATTAAAATTCCCACTAAAGCCTCTTTCTAGTGAAAAAGGCATTAGTGGCACACATGAACATGGCATGTGTGCTTTCAACGTGGTACTACCAGCACATTTGGTCCTTCATCTCCCCACCAGTGCTCTCTCAGTACCAGCAGCACAAGCATATATATGCTCCTTTCCCACCCCTATAAATATCATTCTCTCAGAACTCTACAGATGAGTTTTGGTGGCAATTACCCCTTATTTTCGACCAGACTGTGGTCAGATTGTTAACCTTTGTTGTTCCATAGGTCCGAATGAAAGAGCTGGCCTGGAAATGGAGCTTTGAGTCCCAATTCCATTGCATCTCGGTCAGACTCCTCGGCCAAAGCTCCTCGAGCAGTGTTTAATAGAACTGGCAGCAGGCACCCCCAAATCCAACACAAAGAGCAGGTGGTGAAAATTAAGATACAGTCTGTGCCTCCGCCTGCTAGTTCAAATCGCTGTAGCAGCTCTGCCACAGGACACTGCAACAGTTACAGCCAAGGAAGGAGTCTGCTACAGCCTGGTACTGAGTTTGTCTTAATCATCACTGCCGTTCTATTCTTTACCTGCGGCACTGTGTTAATTCCATCTGCTTTGCAATATTTCTGCTGTTTCTGAATGCAGCGGGAGTGAAATCAGTTCAGTGACGGGAAAGATAATTGAAACTGTAGCTTTCCATGTTACATCTTATTTAAAACTTAAAGTGACACTACTGAAAATATACAATACCCTACAAGTTAACAAAAAGGAGCTATAGCTATATTTAAGCTACACTATCAGTTAAAATTTTGGATTTTGTAGAATTTCTCTGAAAAAATGTTTTATGCTGAAAAGTTGAATTATTTTCATCAAAAATAAAGTTAAAACTAAATATTAAAAATAATAGAAATAATTAAAATAAAGTTTTACTTTAATACAGTGTATTATAAAATGTTATTGATTCCAGTTATGACACTGCTGAATTTTTCACATTTCTCATGATCAATGTTGAACAAAAGAAATCTTTCATGAATAGAAAGCTCAAAAGAACAGCATGTATTTCAAATATTTTTGTCATTTTGGTATGCTTATAATACTGATCCTTCTTATGTGTCCTTGATGAATAGAGGTATCAAAAATAAATAAATAAAAAGAATAAAATAAATTACTGCTAAATTGTTACTGAAATTTCATGACAATATTAAAATTCTTTACTATTTTGTATAAATTTGCAATAAATAAATCATAAATAAATAAAAACTCGTACTGACCCCAAACTATTAAAATATATGATATTAATAAACAAACAAATAATATAGTGCATATAACCAAAAAATATTTCACTTTGGCTGAACAACATTAAAAGTTGCTAGTGCCACTATTAGTTTTTGTTACTCCCAAACATTTGTTTTTAGTTTCTCTTAGTTCTCTAACTCGAAAGCTACTAGCTGTAAACTAAAGTACATCTGCTTCTGAGAGTGAACAAGATGAACAGGACTGTAAGCGATACTATTGACGCATTCGGTGAAGCAAAAGAACGAGTCATCCATCTATTTTAACATCTCTTTAAACAAAAATTCAGATTACTGATATGATCATCTCTCTCTATCTGTCTTTCCCTGCATCTTATCACTTTCATTTTAGCATCCCTTTTGTTCATCAGGGAACACGAAGCTGGGTTGATTGTGTGCCATGTGCAACCAACTGGATAACAAAACGATTTGTTATTTATGTCATATAGAGTCTTGCCTAGATATCACAATCTATTTTGGAGTCCTTGTATCTTGCGTTACTTTCGGTGTATCACAAGGTCTTTGTGTTAAGTCTAAACCTGCTGTGTAATAAGACAAAAGCATTGCAAAAGTAGCATTGCTGAGACTTTCACCTTGTTCCCATCCTCCCTGCTGGAGGTGATGTGTTTATGTGTGTGTGTGTTTGTGCGTGAGACCACTATAGAGATCATTTTCAAAGCAATAAACTGTATTCGCTGACACTTCTGCTTTAAGTATCAAGACACACAAACTTTTCAAAGAAAGATCAAGGGAAGTGCTGACTAGAAATGTTCTCTGAAAGATGCTTCCAGTTTTCACTTAAAATCCACAATAATAAACCTTTATTATGTAATAATGGGTTCTGCCAACTTCATATGTCATATCTATGGCCCTGTTTAGACCCTTTTGGTCATCCAAGTGGTGAGCTAAGACACATTGCTGTTTGCACCTGTGTCACATAAATGTGTCTCTTGTGTAGACCTGGGACATGGGAGTACATGGGAGTGTTACTGATTTTGTGACTATAAACGTACTACACTTCTCACTTACTGCATGATGTTATATATAGACTGTTGTACACGGACAGTCCATGCGTTCTCAAAAAAATTGCCTGTCCGTGAGTCCTTCTGGTGACGAAATTAATATAATGCAGATGGGCAAAATATTGCCATTGGCAAGTTAGTTTAGGTATTTGGACCGACTGTTTTCTGAAGCTTTTTTTTTTTTTTTTTTAATAATCGCTTACCCTGCTTTTAAAGGGTGATTTTAAAGGGTGAAAAGTGTCTCATGGGATAAGTGTCTCGTCACACCCCTAATTACCACCAATTGAATGTTTTGATCAGGATTCTCATTTGGGAACTGAAGGATTTTTTATCTGGGGGGTTTCTAATATATGTTGTATATATAAGACTAAATAATTAAATTAATTGCTTTTTAATTAATCAGTAAATTATGATATAATTAGGGCTGTAGTTACATAAACATGATGAATTTAATTAATTTATCATGTACTTAGACTGTACTTTTGTACTCATAGTTCAATTATCTAAAAATAGCTCAAAAGAATTAAAAATGTATAATTTCACAAAAAAATTGTAAAGATACTTATTATAGTCTGGCACAATAAAAAAGGATAAAATAAAATAAAATAGTTAATAACTGTAAATTAAATAAATCATATAAAATTATAACAAAATTCTAGTTGTTTTTTTTTTTCATTTTAACCACAAACCCCTGTTCTGAACAGCTAGTTATATGTGACTGATTCATTTAATTGATTAATCAGTATGCAATAATCTTTTTTTTTTAAATAAATAAATACTGAAAACAAAAAAATATATAATTTGATTAGGCAGTTTATATGACTAACATCCCAAAACATTCAGATCTGACAGCTATTGTAGGCAGTTTCTAACGGTTATCCTAGGACATTCTGTGTTTACGCTAAAAATGAGAGGTTTGAGTGATGGTAATGGCAAATGTATAGGTTGCCTATATGTCAGGAAGGCATATGAAAAAAGACCACCCTTTAGTTCAGAACATTAGCAACTATAATCATCAATGCTCAGCAGTCAATTTCATGAGACTATATTTCAGCATGGCAAGATTTACTAGTATTTAATGAACGTGGACAATGATAAATGATAAACATGGTCTCACTGTGTAGCCTGGGGCACAGATACAGGCCCCAGTGAGACTGTGGCAGTCTGCTCCATTAGCACACTGGCACAGCACACTACATCCTTCTCCATAGTAACCCGGGGGACAGGTCTCATTGCAGTATAGACCCGTCCATCCTGCTGTACACGAGCATTCACCTGTTAGAGGGTGGCAGCTGAAAAAGAGAAAGACAGATCGACATTCATGTACAAATATGCCTAAAGATATGTTGTGTATATGGCATCTAAACAGAAACACTTTGGTTTCCAGAAAAAGGGAGCCAAATCTGAGTACTTAAACCATTTGAGTTCATCCATCCTGGTGTCTGTGAGCTCCACTCAGATAAATGGGGTGTCCTTTCTTTCCTTCATGTAGTAATGAGCCCCAGAGTCTCAGGGCCTAATCTACCCATACCAGGCATTAACATTGCATTAGCCAGGAACGCGGCTAACAAATAATGAATGAAGCACAGGTCACGATAAAGAGCAAGTGCTATGCTACTGTTGAAAGGTGTTCAGATTTTTACTTGCAAGTCAAATGAAGTCAAATGGACTCAAATGGAGCTCTTTACTCACCCATGGCTCTGGAGGTTAACTCGAGAAAAGTTGGCTAGAAAAGTGATGATTGTAGGACTGAAGGTTATATATATATGTATATATGTACTGTATATATATATATATATATATATATTAATATATTACATGCCTGGCAGTGATTAATCACATCCAAAATAATAATAATTGTGTGTTCTATGTATATTTATTATCTATATATATATATATACAAACACATGCATATACTTAAAAAGATGTACTGTATAAAATATATTTATTTATAATCTAAATTATAAGAATCTAAATATATACAAGTACAAATTTTCAAAACATATAATGTCTGTCTTTATACATATACAAGCGCATATTATATAAACAAAAACTTTTATTTTGAATTCAACTGATGTACTGATACCTCTTTTTCAGTACTTTTCAGTACCCGATACAATACTTTTTTTTTTGTTACTTGCCGATACCGATATTTTCATTGCATTTGTAATTTTTTTTTAAATATCAGGTACAGAAACCAAAGGAGTATGTATAATGTTAACTGGTTAACTTCATTTATTAAATAGATACAGTCAAACAACATTTCTCACATTATCACAGTTTATTTATGATAATAAAATATGACAAGAGCTCTGAGTTAAACTGTCAGAATAAATTCAGCTTTGATAGAAAGGTATGTAATGGATTACAATCAACCAAAAATGATTCAGATAGCTGTTATTATGATAATATTTACATAACTATCAATGCATTGCTGGGCCATTTGTACTGGTAAGTACAGTAAGCCTAGCGCATTTCACACAGGCTGCTAGTTTCACTGAAAGTCAATGGGCTTAAGGTTGAAAATAAATGATGTTTATAGTGAATGCCCCATAAATTGTCTTAGATTTATGATTTAGTTTTAATCCAAATTATGTGTGCTAAGTAAGCAAACATCTGTCTCTCTCTCCCTCCCTCCCTACCATTAAGAAATTTGTGCTTTTGGTTACTCACTTGTTTTTGACATATCTGACCAAACTACAAAAAAACTGATACTGCATCCCTATATATATATATATACATATATT
>JAUMHI010000063.1:12187902-12216499 GCA_032359435.1 Enteromius unitaeniatus | reverse complement strand
TATATATGTATATATATATATATACATATATATATATATATATATATATATATATATATACATATATATATACATATTCTAAATGGCAATTGTAAATTAATGACACTGTATGCTTATTAATAAAATGTTAATGTTTAAATGTTTAATAAAAGATCACAGATGACCATTTGGACTCTAGGTCTTTAAAAGACCCTTTTAGACTTTGACATTTGCATTTAAATTACAGACCTGGACCCACATTCTACATTTATATGGATGATTAATTGCCAATGGTTTCCTCCCACTATCACGAGGGTGCTAAACAGATTGGTTCTCCAGTCTCTACATCAAGCTTAAAACACATTCCAAAGAGAAGCAGGAGACCTCCGTGCCGACCACCAATGGCCTAACCAGACTAGTGGTCTGGCTCCACACTTGCAATACACATCAAGCACACACATAAAGACATTTTTTTCTATTTTATGCTATATCCTGTATATGTATGTGCTGTGTGTATGTTCCCTTATCAGATTATACTAGTTTTTATCAAACTTTTTATTTGCATTAGTAAGACTCTAATTGCCTATATTCGAGTGTATGAGTGTATCTCCGCTTTCCAATCAACTAAAGGTTCCTTTCTTGGTATCAAAAAGATCTTGTCTTTATTACTGAAACAATGATGTATACTTTGTGATCCCGAATGCATCATACAAAAAATGATGTTTTGAAATAAACTTTAACAACTCTCTGGACCAGCAGTAAAAATGCCAATGGGCCATAAACGGAGACAAAGAAAGTTTCTCCCGCAAAAAATTCATGCCTTTGATTGGCCATTCCACCCAAACGTTGGGTGTGACTATCAAAAGTCCCTAACCCAGACTATTCAGTGCTCAAAATCCCTTCTTCTTGAGACACTCTCCAATACTTTGCAAAACTCATCTCTTCAGTTAAACCTTCGGCAGTTTTACCTTCAAGTAACTTTTTCACCTTGCTGTGAACTATTCCTACCTCTCGAGGAACCAGAGGAAAACCTCCAGCTCACACCTAAAGGTCGATTATCTAGACCCTTGTGTCTACCGCATTAGGACTCTTTAACAGGAACAAAGACCAATGCAAGTAACATTTATAACTATTTAGACTTTTAATAACTATTTTATAATTATATTATCTGCTCGGTGGATGGACAGATCAAATAATTGTAACATTAATTCTGCTACAGTCAATTCTAAAATCTAATCTAAATATTTATTATTAATTATAACCAGTTATAATTAATTATAAATATTCCCCTCTTGATCAAATTTGTTACAATGTGCTATATAATATATATATATATATATATATATATATATATATAAAATGTATGAATTTAATTAATAAGCATATTTAGAATTTTTGTCTTAACAGTGAAATGAAGTGCCTTGTAAGGATGCACGGATATTATAATAATTAAATTGCATTCTTTTCTATTTCAATTCAATTATTTTCTATGTTGGCTAAATTAACAATAAATAAATGAAGGCATAACTACATTTAAATATCATTCTAGTGTGGTCTACTGCCGTGTGGTAGCGTGTCTCACCTGAGTGTGTTGGTGGCATTACAGGGGCAGTATTTGTCACAGATGAGACCGTAGAGGCCTGGTGGACAGAACCTGTCCTGGCAGTGAGGACCTTTAAATCCTGTATCGCACAAACACGCTCCGTTGATGTGGTAACACTTGGCCCCATTCTGACAGTCACAGTGGAGGGCACACTGGGGTCCGTATGTGCCGACCGGACACTCTTCCTGGCACCTGGGAACAGTGAGGGAAGAAAACCCCAAAGCAATGTTTTATACACATTATTCATTAGTCAGAGAGACTAGAAAAAAAAGTAGCCTGTCAGAATCACAAGCAGAATTAGTAGACTACAGAGTCATTCTAATCTAAGGGTCAAGGGTCAGTGCTCTGGGCGTCTTCTTTGGTGCCTCAGGTTGATCAGCCCCTTGGCTTCACCTGGGGTGACAGCAAACTAAGACTGCAGTCATTAATTACCTTGAATACAATTAGACCCCGGCTCATTCTCTCTGTTGAATAGCAAAGTGACTTAAGGAACAACGACTTCCACAAGATCTTCAATATACAATGCTGGCAGAACATCAATCTTGAGTGTCCAAAGAAGCCATTAGGAGACAGATAAATAGCTCAATTAAATTATAAAACGGACTAGGTATGTTTCATGTTGAAATTACACCAGTGTCGTTTGTATTAGGAGAGACGGGTTTGAGAAGGACTTACGGGAAGGGAGGAGGGGGTACTAACGCAATCTGAGATTTTTCCTGCTGGGCTAATTCACCTGTCACAGACCAAATGAATGAGGGCAATTTTGTTAAATATTAGAGGATAAGAAGTGTCTGTCCTGAAAGTGTTTTCACTCTGCAGATAATCACTTTACTGCGCTAATAAACCCTAAGCTGCTGCAGAAGACACAGGGAAATAAAGGCACTGAGCAATTTCAATTGGATCCTAATAAAACTCCATTACTGGTAATTAATGGGCAGAAACTTAACAGACCAGTGCGGATCTCGAAGTGGGATCAGTGGACACAGGGAATGTAAACACATAGCAGTAAAAAAACAATTAATCAATTATTCAGCAACCAAATTTTGCAGGCTTGTTAACAAACGGCTTTTGTGGTAGTCACAGAGAATTAATAAGCTTGGAACTGGGTATTTGTTTTACCTGTGGCCGCTGTATCCTGCCATACACTGGCACTGTCCTGTAATGTGGTCACACAGTCCTCTGTTGCGGCAAGAGCATTCCTTGCTGCAATTGATCCCATATTTGCCAAATGGGCATGGCTGGGCACAAACGGAGCCCTGTCCAGAAAAAGGGCAGAGAAAAATTGACAAGCAAATGAAAGTCATACCCATTAAAGCTGCACTGATTTATAAGAACAATTTACTCAAATAAAATTCAGTCATCATCTACTCCCAATTTCAAACCCATATAACTTGCTTTCTTTCAAAAGGAGAAACTCTTTAAAGGTCCTTTAAGTATAACTGTGTAATACTTTTTAACTACTGATTTTAAATGATCCAACTTTTTAAAGCAGGGTAGCTTCTGATTCACTGTCAATGGAAAAAAATCCATAGCCATTAGCAGCTATTTCAACATTAATTTCAGTCTTTTCATCATACAAAACCATAGACTTTACTCACCCAATGCTTTATTGGTGCTTTTTTGCGATTTTGAAAGCACTTTCAATATAAGAAAAATAGTTGTTGCCAATACGTTTTTCAAAATAAAAATAAACATTTAGAATAGCATTTCTCATACAGGTTGGAAAAACAGAGGGAATAAATGATTTTAGGTGAATACATACAGTATATAGTATATAGAATCAGTGTATTTCATCTATATAATTAAAGATTAAACAAGAAACATAAAAATTTGTTCCCCTAAAAAAAGGCCATATTTTATATATCTGTAGCTGATGATAGTACACAATCACTATCTGATCCAGTCTTTGCTACTGTACCTTTAAGATTTTCAAGGTTCTGAAATTAAATCATTAAATTTAGATGTAAACAGCGCATATGAAAATGTACAGTACACAGCTATGATGTCAATACGATCGCAATTTCTAAATGACCCATTTTTGCAGTTTAGTTTTAATAAACGGCGAACTGAAGATGGAACGTTGCTTTGTGAATATTATAGTACGTCTATATTCTGTATCGCATTAAGCTCTTTTCAGAAGAGAAAGGAAACTTGTGTTTTGATATGTCCTCTTCACGAGTTTAAGATGATGCAAATGGAGCAATAATGAAGATCAGCAAGCTTCACACAATTTGCTTCCAAATAATAACTTCAGCTGCTCTGCGAGACTCAGATCAGTGTCATTTCTTCCAAACTACATTCAGATTCTCCTCCACCCTTCCTTCATTTACCTCTTAAACTCCTTCACCTTCCCTCCATTCACTTAACCCTCCCTTTCTCTTTCTAATTACTCTCTCTTTTCCTTCCTTACTTCCTTTTAAGCATGACTCACCTCCTCCGTCGCTTCAGTATCTTGCCCTTTTACTCTCCTTCACTTTCTGCCCCTCATTCCTTATAATCTGTCTCCTCATCTTTATTCCTCTCTGTTTCTGTTCTGTCTTTTATTCTCTCAATCAGTTTCCCTTTGTCCCCCACGTCCCCCCAGTGTGCAGCTTCTTACCGTCCATCCAGCGGGGCAGGAGCATTCTCCAGTGATGTGATGGCAGGTTCCTCCGTTCTGACAGGGGCAGCGCTGCTCGCACTGTGGCCCATGACTTCCAGAGGGACATCGCTCTCCACAGCTGCAGAACCACAAGAGCGAACACTTGAAACTCAGGCAGCCATTGCAAAGGATTGCAACATAAAACACAAGAACGTTCAAAGACTAAAGAACAAATGCTTCAGAAAAAAAAAATTCAACCATATTTTTAAAGTAACCTCACAAGAACTTCACAGTGTTTTCACTATGATAACAATGAATATAGACAAAGAGTAAGTATATTGTATGTAGATTAGTATGGGAGACTGGGGCTAGTTGTCACATGGGGAAATACCCAGAAGGTTTTGGGTTAAATATATTCATTCCCGAAATGACAGATTTTTTAAGGATATTCAATTTGCCACCACCATATATAAGAGATCCACTTCTGTTTAAAAGCTTGGGTGGCTAAGATTTCATGTTTTTAAAAGAAGTCTATTAATATTCAAAAAAACAACAACTGCATTTATTTGATTCAAATTTATAGTAAAACATATTAATATTAATTAATATTAATATTATGACATTTTATGACAGCAAAGCATCAGCACTCCAGTCTTCAGCGTAACGCACGTGACTGTTGGTGACAAAGTCTCAAGCGCGCAGGTTTTGTGTATTTAATACCAATGCATTCCAAACGCGTATAAAGTAAAACACAACGGATGGAAGCACACACTGTCAAGCAACGTGCATGTGTCTCAGTGCAAATTCTATGCAATGAAACCTGGTGCGTCTCGAGCGCGCACATGTGCCATATGCGGGAAAAACATAGATTATGAAATATTCAGCGCGTTATCCAGCTCCCAGCCCAACTTTGTGAATAGATTAACAGCGATATTTTTTGTTTTTCGCGTGATAAGAGTCTCACGTTAACGCAGCACGTTAACGCCGATAACGGCCCACCACTAATTTCTTGTAATTATCAAAGATGAACATTACTTCTTTTTTGAACAATTTATTACATCCCAGCAAAATAAAAGTATTTATTTTTATTTAAAGAACTAAAATCATACTACCCAAAGATTTAAAGAATAGTGCATATTTGAATTGTATTTTTTGTATGTTTTTTAAAAAAAAAACTATTTATTTAGGTTCTCACTGTGACAACACAAAAGGTCACGAAAGCTGAATTTGGCACCTTGGCAAAGATGGTGTAAAGGTTGAATAGCTTTTTTGCAGTCAGGAGGTCTGTGCCTGTACAGAAATTGACTTTCAAAAATAAACCTACCCTTTTCACTAGAGTAACAACTTGTCCTTGTCTCCTCTATATCAAGAATATGTTTCAGGAATGACATACTAACCTTCATATCTCTATACTGCAAAGCGGTTTTATCCCTGGTACTCACATGGGACCCATGTAGCCTGGTGCACATATGCATTCCCCCGTCTCGTGGTGGCAGGTGGCACCGTTGAGGCATTGACACTGCAGCTGGCAGCCCTTGCCATAGTAGCTAGGCTCACATTGATCCTCGCAGCGCCATCCTTGGTAGCCGTCTGTGCAGACACAGGCTCCTGTGATGGGGTTACACAGGGCCCCATTCTTGCACTGACAGCGGTTGCTGCAGTGGGGCCCCCAGTGGCCACTTTCACAACCTGAAACACAGGGAAGAAGAAAGAATGCTTTTTTATACCAGCCAACTAAAATGCCCCCACTCTCCAATAAGAGCTGAGGATAAAAACTCTTGCTTATCAGTCCGACTCGGTTGTATTACATTCCAAACGGTGACCTGTAATCCTGGAATTGCAGAGACACAAGATTTGTGAAGTCATAGAATTTTATTACAGAACATATGCTGACACACGCAAGTTTGTACAGTGTTTTGTCAATACAAGTGAATCCCACTGTGAGTGGGGATTAGCTAAAGCATAGATTATTTACATCCCCTCATTTATTCTTTTTAAATTATCAACGAGCTAATACCATGCAGAAAGCAAACACTATCAATAAAATGGGTGAAACTGCAAAGAGTTAATCTTGCAAACGCACCTAAAGTGGCCCAGAGATGCTATAAAAGACTGACACAGTCATTCTTGTGTTTACACGGTATTAGCTAGCATAAACAGGGCCATAACCACCACAGACATCAATTTTGGATTTTTTTTTCTTTTATATTCATTTACACCCTTACATAAATTTTACTGCATGCATCTGGAAATATTTTGACTTTAAGTGCACTTTTGGTTTCTCTCCCCGCATACTTTAAAAATCAGTTTTAACTATTAACTCACGTCAAAGACCTTTTTTGAAAGAAATTTGTTCTTTTATTCATTGATCAAAAGTGACAATTAAGACTTTTAAAATGTTATGATATATGTGACCCTTGACCACAAAACTTGTCAAGTCACATTAATCCATGAATATATTTAGTACATTTTCTTAAATATAGCAAAACTTAGTTTTTGATTAGTAATTTCCATTGCTATGAACTTTATAAATTTATAAATACCTCAGATTCTAGATTTTCAAATAGTTGTATCTTAGCCAAATATTATCCTAACAAACCATACATCAATGGAAAGCATAATTATTCAGCTTTCAGATAATAGCTTCAGCTTTTCAAATAGAAAACACCTATTAACATTTTTCAGAATTTTCAATGAAATAAGTGAGACTTGCGACTGTTTTTTTTTTTTTTTTACAAATCCAACACTTGTGAATAGTTTGTCATTTAGATGATGTTTCATCTAAAGCAATATACAAACACATGTTAAAAGTACCATGTGATTTAAACAACTTCAGAAACTTATCCATATTTAACCATTGAAGTTCCAGATGCTTGACTAATCTCAGAAGGCTCTTTTGAAAGTGGATGAAGCCCTAATGAAGACTGTGTGCTGCGAGACACCAGCGTCCGTTATCTACTCCAGACAAACATGAGGTGGATGATCAGCACTGAGAAGACAGCTTGGCACAGAGGGGGGTCATGGAACAACCTGGTGCTGCGGCGAGTCTTTCCCAGGAGGTGCGACGTAGGCCGCATTAAGTAGCTGAAAGAGGGCAGGAGGCACGTTATTGATTTGAGTAAATATGCTACGGATGAGTTCTTCTGTCGGTTGAGCTCTCACACCACACAAATGACCAGGGCACATTAAAGGCAGGAAACCTGCAGGAGGTCAGCAAAGACAGATGAGCCGCTCATCGTCTGCTCGGCTCGCAGTCAATCAGCACTCATCACCCTCCTCTCAGCTCTCCCACGCTGATGAGAGAAAAAAAGCAGAAAAACACAACGCATCCACCGTTTGCCTCACTCAGTGGCCCCCGGACCTCGTCAACTCCCCATCAGCTCCAAAGTGAGCGCTTCACTTTCAAAGAAGCCTCATACTGGGACACAAACAGTTTCCCTCCCATTCAACGCGGCAAATCCAAGTCCGCCGGCCTCTTCATCTGCAGCCATTCTGGATCATTGCGGAGGAGGACAAATAAAGTGGAAATTTAGACAGAGCTTAATTTGCAGAAGCCTTTTTCTTTGGTGCTCAGAAGCAGCACAAAATGTTGCCATTGAAGACTCAAAGCCTCTTTTCCCCCCACAGTGAGACGCCTCAGCACATTTCCTCCTAAAGCCCATTATCTCAACCCGTCTCTTCTGCGTTTAGATTCAGGATCGCCACAGACAGTCTCTCACTGCAGGCCCTCTGACAGCATTTAGCCGTGATTAAAGAGTCAGAGATCATTTGGTGCCACGGGCAAGGCTGTAAAACACACAGTCTTATTTCTCTGTGTTTAAAGTATCTAAAGGAAAGCATCCGTAAGAATGAGTCTAATCGGAGAAGAGATGAAGGAAGAGCGGATGAGGGCCCCATCGGGGTGATGGACGGCGTGTGTGGGCAGAGATTCAATGGTAAGTACACCAAACGGCCGACCTGCAACACAACCTCTATTAAAAGCGCTCAGCATCGCATAAACAGGCTAATCAAAGGGTGCGTTTGGGGAGACAACCGATGCTCCTCTTCGCAACAAGCTTACACCTTGAGGCATTAGGACATGTGTACTGTGTACTGTACTCTGATAAGCAGAAAAATGTAATCGCCTGATTTGATCAGATGGTTGAGAAAGATCTCAGCGCAGGGCAGCGCCATGCACAATCCTGTGAGAATTCCTAATGCCGCTACTCGAAGCTCTCTCATAAGAGTGGCAAGACTTGTTACAAAACAAGTGAAATACTTTCGGCTGCAGGCCTGATATAAAAATGATTACGGCTGACAAGAAAAATACTGTATGTATTTTGGTGCTATGTTCTGCCTAGAGCTGTGTGCGCAGCTAAATAAACATGAACATCACAAAAGGCTAATTAGGGAGAATTCCAGAGTCTAAACTCTTGTATTTTCTATAAAGACAAAATATCTCACTCCTATATATAGAAGCTCTGCTTACGCTGTCTGTTTTTATTAAAAATCTGTTTTTTGTCATAGCCTTCAGGGTAGTGCACCTACATATTGCGCAACTGCGCTTCATATCTCTTCACTTCTATCACTTCCTTTCTCTCTTCAAAATGTCAAAGGCAAAATTAATCAAAATAGTGTAAAATAATATAAAAAATATAATATAATATTGATATAAAAAATAACAATTAATTATTTAATATAAATGTATTTTAAGATTTGCAAACAAAGGCAAAAAAAATATATATATATATTTTGGGAGTTTTTAACATTTTATTATTTGGTTGTTTTATGGCACATCTGCATCCAGATTTATTTTTATTGCCAGTGAAGTTTAAAATAATAATAATAAAAAAAAGCTGAACCTAAAAAATAATAAAAAAGCAAAAACAGTGCTTTGCATCACTCCTTTCCTAACATTTCCGGTCTCTCCTCACAGTCAAATAAAGGCCAAAAATCTATTCAGAAACTATTTTATTTATATAATTTTTATTTTATTATATTTTGGATAACAAATCAGCATCAAAGGCTATATTAGTATCATTAAAATAATTATAAAATCCTTAAAAACAGTGCTTTGCATCTTTCCTCTTCTAGCACTCCCTGTCTCTCTTCAAACTGACATGCCAAAATGTCCAAAGATATAATTACGTACAGAAAGATACAATATCTTTAGATGTTTTTTTAATAAACACATAAACTAAAGTTTCAGAATAAAATCTCTCTCTGACGGAAGTTTTGCATCCCTCAGTAAAAACACAAGTGTAGGTTTTGTATGACATTTTGCATCTACAGTACCACTTTGTGACTAGATTAAAACGAACATACCAATCTACCATTTGCCCTTTTATCATCCAATAGATGGACCGCAGCCATCTAGATGTTTGTAACAGAGCCAATGGTTTCTGAATCAGATAGTGTAATAGGAAGCACTGTACAAGAGTGTGATTATACTGTCTATATCACAGCACACAATGCCTCCAGGGCCAATTACTACTTCCTTGCACCCAGTCCAGCCCATTCCACTCCTTTAATTAAAGCTCCAGCGGTGGAGGGGAAGACTCCAGTCAACCCCTCACACCCAAGTTTTAGCTTTTGTGGTTAATGACTGGAGGAAGTGCATCCAGACAATTAAACCAGCAGATAAATGAAGATCCCAAAGCTTGGCAGCTGAACTCTTGTGTTTGGGTTCATCTCTGCTATGCCATGATGAGAGTATGTCTCTACATGACAGAGTGTCTTAATTACTGAGCAATGTCACAGCACCATGTGCTACGTGACTCAAGTCTGCCTCGGCACCTGATGACGTTCGAGCAAGACCTGTTTCATGCCAGTTAAGTGTGTTTTTCAGAGCACAGGTTATACAAAATCCTTATTAAGTCACTGAAACAATGTGCTTCAAAGAAATAAATTAAAGTATATGGGAAAAGTGGCATAAAAGACATTAAAATATACAGCAAACGGGAGATCCAAATGTGTTCTGATAAAATATTCTTTCCAGTTAGACATAAGTAAAGATTCATATTCACTCAGAAACCTTGGCTGATTGGATTTAGATGGCAAGAATAGAAATTTTTTAACAATTATAGGTCCTGCAGGACCCTATATTTCCAACCCTGTCATTCTCCTGTTACCTCACAGGTATTCTGATTAGGGAGGAGGGAAAAGAAGTTTGTCTTCTAATTGTCAAACTAGATTATTTTGATAATAAATTAATTTTCAAAACATCTCACAAAAGTTGTTCACATAGTCCTTTTGATAACAACCTTTGGAGGTATAATTGCCATCCAAGAATTTCCATAATTCCAGGCTACATATTAAACAAAAACATTACATGATCAAAAATATGACTTTTGACTAAACATTTGACTAATTTATATACAAAAAAAAACCTACTGACAAAAACAAAAACTAAACAACAACATTAGGCTGTATACTGCATGTTTGATTCACTAAAACATAAATCATAAGAGTCATTCGTTTGGGAATCATACTAAACTCTTTGCACTTTTCAAACCGAACAAATCGGATCTTACAAGTAATTCTATATTCTTGACATATTTTGTATGCTTGTAAGTTATGTTTGTTCCATTTCTACCCTGTCATTCTCAAGAGGAGTAAACAAAGTATGAATTTCATTATACTAGTACACATATCAATAAAGCTCCGGAATCTTGCATCTAATTCATTCAAGATTTGTCCCACATGATTTGAATTAAATAAACTTGCTCATAAGGGTTATTTGCTCAGTAATCAGACTTTGCCTTTTTATTAAAACAAAAACATATAGGGCATGGTTTGATTCAAAAAGATCCAGTTCTTTAGAGTCATCTTTCAGCAATCGGAGTTGGTGGTGTGGAAGCATATGTAAATAATGGTGAATCAATCTCTGTGAGTATTTTAGTGCAATATTTCATCCATCTGCTGAAAAATGAGCACCATGAGCCAAACGTCATTCTTTTTTGGTATTTTGAAAATGGAAAGGTCAGTACTACTACCAGAAGTTCCAGAAGGGCGAACATCACTTTCAGCGGCTTTACCGTTCAAATTAAAAACAAACATCTCTTTCCTATCACTCTTCATTTACATTTCCCACATTCATCTAAGCTCTGCAACAGATGAACAGACCTAGAGTGCTTTACAAATATAGCTCTTTTTTTGGGACAAAAGTGCCGATTGTTTAGTACACTAGGATGATAAATGTCTCCTGGACATGCTGTTAAACGTATAGTTGTAAAAGCTGCCAATACTCTCACCGTGAAATGGCCCACTGGGCCGTCTAGAGCTCCACTGACACTTATCACTATGTTATTTATTTGTGCGCTGAAAGAGCCGACTGCTAAAGAATGAATTAGGGATACATTAGGGAATTTGGGATACATTATGTGGGGTGAAGAGCTGATGGATGCTATTCTAAATATACAGAAAGAACTGCCAATAGTCATGTGGGGTGGATAGTGCTGAGTTGTAATAACAGAGGGGGGAGCGCTTGCACTGCAGCTGCCAGGCAGCCTCGATGGACCGGGGCGTCCCTCCTACCCTAATTTATCTCAGACAAGCCCCTGCTACATGTTTCCTTTTCCCCAGTAGAGAGGAGCAGCATGGGACCTGCCAGCCAAAGCCTCAGGGGAGACACGTAGCATAAGGATGTGCTGATGTCGTATCTTTTTGCGCTATGACTCACGCTGTGTTACGGTTCACATGTAAAGAATTTTACTGTACTGTTTTGATCTATTACAGTAACTGCAGTAAATTAACATTTCATCAACTTGCGTATGTTAACAGATTTCATTTCTGGATTAGCAGCTCTCAGTAAAATTGCCCGTAGATGCATGAGTGCCCATCAAAATTATTTGTTTTATTATTATACTATGTGTGTCTATCTGTCTACATACACATGCATTGATTTGTTAACAACACTATTTGAATTGATATATGTATAATAATTTTTTATTTCTTTTTAAAAGAAATGCTATTTTTTAAATTTTCTCTTCAAAACAGCTTGACAAGGATACACTGATTTGACAAATAAAAAAGATCAAACTGATAAAAAGAGACAGTAAAGACACCATTTTTATTTATTTATTTTTTTATGATTCTTTTGCTATTCTTTTGATTTATTATAATTGAAAAAATAATCCTAGAATAAAATGTATCATGGTTTCCAAAAATATTAATTAACTACACTGTTTTTAATGTTTTTGGAGCATAAAATCACCATATTAGCATAATTTCTAAAGGATCATGTGACAATGAAAAATGTAATGGTTGTTGAAAATTCAGCTTTTCCATTCCCGAAATAAACAACATATTGAAATAGAAAACAGTTTTTCACAATATTACTGTTTTTACTGTATTTTTGATTTAATAAAAGCAGGGTTGGTCATCATCATAAATTATATTTAAACATGTTTTTGACACCAACATTTTTGCCTTATTTGTGTTATTTATAATAATCCTAAATCACATGCAATATTACACAAATGGAAAGGGAAAACACCTATGAAAAAAATTGTCCTGTGCCACATGAATTTTATCAACGGTCTGGGATTGAATATATAATGTAATAATTAGACACATTTAGGTTTGAAAAGATGAGATGCTGAAGCTATTGTTAACTTGGAATTACATTTTCAAACCCAAGACAATTTAATGTGCATTAAATGTTTTCTCCCACTTGAGCACCTTGTATTCAGAGAACGTTGTTTAGAGATATCTATATCAAATTAAGCACTGACTAATCGCTGTCTAGAAAAGATGCTCCCCTGTGGATACAACTAGGTCATTTGTTCAAGATATATCTAGGATGTGAACTCAGATCAATATCAGCCTTGAGAAGTCACCTTCTATTCAATACAGTGCTAGAGACCTTTCTCAGAGAAGCTGCGGGCCGGCACTATCACAATCACAGCATCTTTTCTGGAGGGTGAGGAGATCTTTGAAGTGAATCACGCAAAAGGCGCAAGTCGGGTCATTATCGTGCTCCTGAATAATTCGAGAAAAGCCATGACCTAGTGCAGAAAACCAGTAGCTTATTCAACAAAAGTCAGAAGTGTGCTCCTCAGCAGATTGTTACACGGGCCGTTGCTTTACCAAATTAATAATTCTATCTTCCTCTCCTCCCTTGGGAAAAACACAAGCTATTCTCTAAGCCACGAGGCCAACAAGCACGAAAAGAGGCTCGTTTACAATGCTCCACCCAGAAAGGAATGACTCGAAATAAAGATATGCATGAGATGGAGATGCACGAGACAAATGGGTGATCAGCAGTGACCAACAACCGCTGCTCTTGAGACAATGTCAACCCAATAAAGCCCACTCGTACTGCGCTTAATTTGCACCCATCGATTTCCTATTTTCAATTATTAATTCTAATTAGGATGAAGTAGATGGGGCCAGGGGCCGCGGCAGAGGGTCGATGATGGAGAGGCCAGGCAGATAGGCGAGTGATCCACAAACGAGAAACAGTGTGACTCTACTCTCAACCAAATGCTGGATTTTTGATAATGATACTCATAGATTTAGTGATTTAAACCCAAGCTTTTTAACATCATAATTTTATATAGTCATCCATCCTGAACAGAGACGGGGGTTTTATGCTCACGTTAGCTTTTATTCCTCACCTAAAAGCATGAAAGTATTTCACCAGGGGGCAGTATACCACATTAGTTCAAGCACAGGTCAATGTGCGGAGAAGGCTGAGTGCCTGCCAATGCTCTGACGTATAGAATGGTGCTTCGTGATGTATGTTTAATTATGAAGTTGCTACAATGTGGTGACGGTTGCAGCCCCTCCTCCAGCTAGTGCTGAAAACACAACAACAACCATGATGCATCACCAGTAATCCACAATGCATTCGTCAAAAAACATGGCCGCCCATTGAGCTGGACTCGCATACGCTGGAAAATGAACCTGTTAAACTTACGGTAAAAACTGGCAGCTGCAATTCATCGTAAAAGTACTATGACAATGTTTCAGTTTTTACAGGATGTGTGTATATATTACATCTTATAACCATATATTTCATTAGGTTATATAATGTTAATACGCATACATGATGGGGTATAAAGGGTACACAAAAATAATGGGTCAGTATAAGTTTTGAAGTTATGGTTTGGTGTTTCTTTTAACAAATTTCAGCTTATGAACTAAACTGTACGAAGCTCTTAATTATTTAATGTATTTAAACATACATTAAATAATTAAGACATCATTAACAGGCACATTTCTCTAGCTAACTAACAAGCTGTGGATACTGATGACTTGCCTGGGGTAATTGAAATGCTGCGTGAGATTTAGTTTAGAAGCTTTTTTATTGATGTTTTCCCACAGTTAAAACACTGATTGAGTGACTACACGAGGCATGAGATGTTCATTTGTGTTTATTTTGTGTTAAAGCTAGTAGTAAAGAGGAAGGCATGATCATGCTCAGTCGTGCTCTGTCAAGGCATTTATACAGCGATTAGTGGTCGACTGATTATAATGACTGCACTAATAGAAAGGCAATCATATTTTCTTGTTCGCCATCAGCATTTAACAAATACGCATTTATATAATTTAAACAAATCTTTAAAAGATATATTTTAAATATTTTATTTCACAAACCCTGCCAATTTAGTTGAATCCACTGAGATCTCATGTGTATCCTGCATGATCGCATGTTCTCTGCATGACGCTCAGTCCGTACGAATTGAAAGCTGACAGGAAGAGAGTGAATACTGAGTGCCCTTTTAATTACAGTGTTTATTTATGAAAATAAATAGATACTTTTGTCATCTAAAGTGTAAGTATCTTTATCTAACACATTCATTTTTAATCCAATTATTAAATCACTTCAAATTTCTTAAATATTAATTTAAATAAGTACAATTATAATAAAAAATATATATATAACAGCTTTATATCGACAATTGGCCACCCTGCTTTTGGAGTGAAGCATAATAAAAAATGTAAGATAAAATAAGTTTGTAGTTTTAAAACATACCATTAACAGAAGCAAGAAGCAAAAGATGAGAGGAAGAGTCTACTAATACTGGGAAATTTTCATGTGGTTTGCATATGTGCCTATTTCGGAAAGCAGAAGACTGCTCGTTATGAACCCATTACTAGAACCACTTGACCATTATGCCAAAGCAAATAAACAGAAACGAAGACCCAGAATAAGGCAATTAAAACTCATGTGTGGACAGGGACAATGACAGAGTAATGTTGCATGAAGATCTCTCCTGACCTACAATGCCAATGCATTATGGGTTTCCATGGCATCTGCACCTGCTGAAAAACTGGTAAGGTGGGGGAGGATAAAAATGAGGTTATGTTATATATCTTTCCTTGGGTTTGCTGCTAGTCTATTGAGCATGAACTCATTCTGCAGGTGCTGGCAATAGTGTACTGCATATTATGTGAAAAGAAAGTATCTCATACAAAAGCCTTGTATAAAGTGTGCATAGAAGTGTGAGCTGTAATAGCAAGCTATCATAGCAAAACATGTTGGTGTTTCTTTTTAAATCGATTTACAATAACAATGCATTGGCATGTTATAGTGTTCAATATGTCTGTTTAACTGAATGATTTTACTACTGTATTTCTGCCACTTGGACATCACTCATCTCTGTATATTTCCTGATCCTAACACTGAAACATGCTGTTTCTGTGAAGCAGCTTTGAAACAATACATATTGTGAAAAGCACTATGCAAATTAACTTGAATTGAATTATGCAGTGTGATAGAAAGCAAATATTTTCATAAATGGAATTCGTGTAAGGCTATGGCAAAGTCTTCCTATGACTGCAAGCATTTTGTGCGTGCATATGCATACGCCTACAGGCAAATACAAATGCTAGTAATAGACAATTCTTGGTGGAATTATCTCTCTCAATCCACTGCCTGCTGCTTCCGATTGCAGCCGTGGGAATAAAGCTGCTGTAACTGCTGTTGTAGGATCTTCTACAAGCAGAGCTACGAGGGGAATGAGAAAAGTCGACTGCATACGCAAAGAAAAAGTTAGTTCTCTAAAGGGATAGTTCTCCCAAATATGAAAATTACCCTGTGATTTACTCACCCTCAAGCCATCCTAGGTGTATATGACTTTCTTCTTTCAGGGAGTTACATTACAATATGTCCTTGCTCTTCCAAACTTCATAATGGGAGTGAATGGGAGTTGAAATTTTAAAATGGAAAAAAAAGTACTTCCACCCATCATAAAACTTTTAGATCTAAATCCGAAAACATTTTTCTTTATTAATCCTCATTTAGTACTTCAAATTTGTGACCAACATTTAGTTTTGCTGTCTCCCCTGTGTTTCCATGTCTGTCACTTCTTACCAGAGCTTACGCTACATCTACGTCTTACGTCATCTATTGAAACCCCACCTTTTAATAAAATAGTGTTCAACAGTTAGCCGAAGATGGAGATTACGGTTTATAAATTTTAAATATATATATATATGACATTTGTCTCACAAAAACACCTAGCTTTACTTCAGATGGCCTTTATTAACGCCCTCCCAGAGCCATGTGGAGCACTTTTTTGGGCAAAATCTCGACCCTCATTCACTGCCAGGCATCAGAGCCAGGACATTTTTTTTTTTAATATAACTCCAATTGTATTCATCTTAAAGAAGAAAGTCCTATACACCTGGGATGACTCGAGGGAGAGTAAATTATGGAGTTATTTTCATTTGGGGGTTAAATATCCCTTTAACTTGTGAAATAATTATATTTGCACACAGGTTTACACAATGCTAAAAAGTGTAATTTGAGGAATAAAAATGTAATTAGTATTAATTATTACTATAATTAAATATTTAATTGGTGTAAAGAAAAATCAATTATAATTATAAAAAGTTATTCTTAATTTATTATAAATAAAATAAAGGATGTCTGGTCTTGATTTGCTGAAATAATATTTATAATAATAATAATAATAAATAATATATGCCATGCTGTATGTTATCACATTCTATAAAGATAAATAATTATATATTTATATTTTTTAAATAAATAAATACATTTGTCTAGAGGGTTTAGCTTGTGTTGTGAATGATGTACAATTGAAAGTATGACCTGTAACTTGATGTTTTTCAAAGAATGATCATAAAATCTATTTTAAACATGTCTTCGGATGAAAAACATCTCTGCCTCCTACACTTCATAGCTTTACCCTGGAGTTTGTTCACCAACTTAACAATCAACACGTTAGTGCACGATTCATTGTTTCTCACAACTGCATTGCTTGTGTAAATGACGGGTGGTCTTTGGGGGCATTCTTCTCTGCACCATGGATCAAGATCCCGAGAACGCCACTGGATATACCGCCACATCAGTCCACAAAATCTACAGCAAAAAAGCTTGAAAATTTTCCTTCCAAGAAACTTTTTCAAGACGTTTCACCACACGTACACACACAGATCAGTATAATTGGCTTTTAATGATCTGACATTATGCTAATGTTCATTGTAAGGAGATAAATCTTTGCGAGGGGTTTACGATTCTCGGCAGGTGGCCGTCTGCCCACCAGAGCCGTGGAGATTAAACATGGAGGACAGACTCGGGAGAACAACAATGACGTTGTCCATCATCGAGGGTCAGAGTGCATCGCTTGAATCAGTTTGCGTGGGAAAGCAGATCATCTTTGCAACAACGACTTTATGTGTTTACATCATCAGCATTAGGCTAAAATGAGAAGAGACGTTTTTGTTGCATTTACAACACCGTCATCGTTGGATTAAACAAGTGGGTTGTTTTAAATCAACCGTAACCCATGCAAACATCCATTTAAAACTTAAATGCTAAAAATTAAGGTCTCAGGAAACGGCCACTTGAGCTCCATCAGAGAGCTGCCCACTTAAGCAAGGAGCACATTAAAGCTTCATTAGCGGAGTGACTGCGGCAACGAAAGTGGAGGTAGGGGAGCAGCCTTAGTGGCCGGAGTAGGCTTTGGTATGAAGAACCGCTTCTGCGGTCGGGGCTCTGAGGGTCTGAGTGTCCTGTGAAGTGGCCAATGTGTGTCAATCACAGCTGTCCCTCACCTCCCTCATCCACTCAGCAGTCACATGGAGAACCCTCAGGAGAGTCTCAGCCTCTCCAGAAAAAGGTTGGCAGGTTCAGAGGCGCAGAATTATCCGGAATGAGCGGCAGGATCTCTGAATGCAGTTTTGTTCTTCTCGTCTTTGGGAACTCACCGGGGCCCATGAATTATTCCTGTGGATTCTCAAAGTCACAGTGAAGTCAAAGGTACACATCAGTGACTCCCTGAGAAATCAATTGTGTATCTCTTTCTCTAACTGACAGTCAAAAATAGATTTGAAGAAAAAAAAGGGTTGTTGCTGGGGAAGTTTTAGTGCGAGTTAATGGATTATTAGTCATGATCTCTTGCATGGCAATAAAACTGCTTGCCACCGAGAACAACTGGGAATCACAAGACTCACAATGCAGTTATTTGTTACTTCCCTCATGATAGATAGAGTTGCAGATGTCTGACGAGAAGACAGATAGAATATAAAAAAAAAAAAAATTAATCCATTCTTCGGTAAAGTTTACTAGAGAGAGGCTGCTGTATTGATCTGCTGAGGAAAAGATCCTTTTTATTCCCCTGATGAACAAAAGCAAATGATCTTATCTAAATCAGACTTAAAATTAGTCTGGCTCACAATAGCTGGTATTTACTCTTGTAGATGTGCAACAAGGGAAAAAAAATCAATGCTGGACAAGATATTTCAAAACAATCTTACAGGAGGTAACAAAGACTTTCATTGCACAAAATGTCTCTACTCAGTACTGCGAAAACATAATTTAATGAATTAGCATGTATGTCTTGTTTTCTATAAAAAATATCTAGACATCCTTAAAACAAAATGTACTCAAAAAAATAGAGCAAAATACATTTGTGAGTTAATTAAATATCTAATTCAATGTATAAATTAGCCGATTAAAGATTTGTAAATATTTATTTTTCTGTATATACAAACACTCTGCTAGCGAGGAAAGAAAAATAAACATAATTAATAAACCTAAGAAAAAGTATTAATACAGTAGTAATTTTGTACTTTTAGTTTTTTTCACTCAAGTCTGTCTTCGCAATTATTAATAGCAAATTGTTTCTAAAAGGCAAATCGGAATCTAAAATTATTCTGACTTTCATTCAAAACAAACATGTTTGAGGCATACCACAGCACACTATTTTATTTTCTTCCCTGACAGTAACCTTGAATTCCTTTGGTGTTTATTCAAAAGAAGAGCACGAGTGTGAAATCGTGGAAGCAACTAAATTGTTCTTTAAGACTCTCCTTTGAACCTTATCATCTAGATGCCCTTTCTCAGACGCAGAGATCACAAACCCCATCCCTTTGTTCCTCTTATTAAGCCTTACAAATGCACACCGGCCTTTCTCTTTCCTATGCTCTGAGGCAAAAAGGCAGGAATTTAATTGAATTTCAGGGCTTTTAATGTCTGCATCAGGATAATCAAAGCAAGCCAGACTGGAGTTGTTTATCATGACCTTGGGAGCATCAGCAAGGCCACGTTCATAGAGATAGCCAGTGTCCCAAGCTTAAAAAAAAGGAAAACCAAACAGTATGGTTAGACTTTGAAGCTCAGTCAGTCACAAAACATAATGAAAATGTATGAAATAGCAAAGATGCTGTTTCTGAAATTCTAAACTGATGGTTAATGTCACAAAAATCTGAAATAGAGCACTTAAAGGTTATAAAGCCACAGTAAACATTAAAAGCACATCTAGTCTACTTCCCAAAGGCCTTGCAAATGATCTAACTGGAAATAATAGCTTATTTTAAGCTATGTTAACGAGCTAACTAGAAACCATAAATGTAGCATACAAATATTGCTTAACAATCAGTTTTTAATTAAAGGGAATGATTTTGTGTCCCTATTTTTTAGTGTTAAATGAAATATGTGAATTGTATTGAATTTATTTTGTATTAATTATGTCATGATGCTTTCTGGGGTGTGATGCTACTTTACAGTTTGGCTAAAATTCAGAGGAAACCAAGTTAATTTGTTTACTGTTTAGATCAGCATTCATATTGGAAGACTGCTTGCACTTTAAAATGGTGTCTCCGTAGGGAGCCAACTAAGTTTTGGAAGCTAAATAGATACATATGTTAAAAGTATAGTCCATACATTATAACTGCTTGAAAACTGTCATTAAAATGTGAAGGCTGTTGTTCCTTGTCCTTAATCATGCAAAAACAAATTGTTCTCTCAACAACCTTCTTAAGAAAAGTGTGTAACAGCCGACAGAGAAGAATGGAGCAGAATTCAGAATAAAACCCCAGTTACCTTGGGGCCTGAAGCACAATTTGATTAAAAGTTTGTTTTTCTTCCCTCTCCTCAGTTACAGAGGGGGCGCGTCGATGCAGCACTGACAGTTAATTGGACTTGGCAGGGCCAGGAGTTCATTCGTCAGCATTGTGTGGGGTTTGCCAGAGAGGAACAGGACAATCAATGTCCCACAGGACGGCCGGTAATCAGTGCAACACTACCATGGAGTGCAGGGTTAAACATCAGGAGACTGCAGGTGCAGGAGGATCTGAGGCATACCGCTAATACTATAACCCCCCCACCCCACCACCACCTACCTCGACATCATAATCAGCCAAGCACACCCAAGGACACCGCAGAGGCAAGGCATCATGGGGTAGTGCCCCAAGAACAAACAAGCAATATCACAATTTATTGTACTTTACACTACAGAAAGTGCCTGAGATACCAAAACTCTCTCTCAGCTGGACAGCTGTGATTCTTTGGAAGACAAAATAAATAAATAAAAATATTTTCTTAACCATAAAAGGGGAGCAGATGCAATACATAGGTGCAAAGGTACAGGAAACCAAGTTTATATATTGTTATTGCTGACTATTATTACCAAAAAAAAATATATATATATATAGTATAGAAATTTTATATAAAATATATAAAAATTAATTCTAAATATTAGTGGTAGTATGTACTATTTGCCTATGTAGTATACTAAAATAAGATTGATACAGGCCTACTTCTATATTGCAAAAATAATAACATCATTGTACTGGAAATTAACACAATTTTCTTTTTGGTAGGAAAACAATATATCAAATAATATGGACAAAATTATTTTTAATAAAAGCAATTCTGATTGGTTTGTCTTACTTTCAATCATTCCTTCTTGTTTGATAAAATTACAAAATTATGTATATTACGAAAAAATTGTTCAAATTATCAAAATTATCTTCCAGGTTGGCAAATCAAGAACAAACAAGGCAAACTTTACGGTCTCTTTATTTGCACCCTCTTAGGTTTCATGTTGCTCGTTGCTATTGAGCAATCTAGTTACTATTTAAAAAAAAAAGTTTAATGGTGCTTTTCCACTGCATGGTACAGCACCGTAAGCTTTGGTTCACTTTTGGGAGGTTTTCCATTGGGAACAGTATCTGGTACCTGTTACTTTTTTTAGTATCACACTGGCTGAGGTTTCAAGCATTACCAAAACGTGATGTGACGTGGTAAACACAGTTTAGCTGAAGAATCGTCTCTACCATCATCATTGAACTTGCACAAGACAAACACAGACCTGCTAGATTTAAATCAGCACAGCCAGTGAATGGATGAACGCAACTGTTTGATGTGAGCGCACCTTCTTTTAATAACCAATAGTGAGCCAGACTTTTGTGAAATACTTTAAAATACAGCTGTGCATATTCGTTTTTAGAAAAGTTCGAGAATTCAAAAGGTACAATACAAAATACAAAATACAATACAAAAAGGCACAGAAATGACCCAACAATCCACATAAAGAATGCACGCAGTGACCGCAGGTACCCTTGAAATCAAGGCCTAGAGACTTGTGCGGGGGGCATGTGCTCCACAGCTCCATTAAGTAGAAAATCCTTTCCTGCCTTCACCTCATCACAACATGACCTCTAATGCCAAGAGCAATTTCTGTTCAGAGGCTGGAGAATTAACATCACAGTGAGTAAAGAGATCATCAAATGTAATGATCAATGAAATAAATTGAATCCTGTAGCGCTAAACTTCATAAACATGGAAATCAACCCCAAAATCAAGTGTGACTCAGACTATGAAATGACCACAGCAGAGCTCGGCCCTGCATTAGTATGCTGCCAACAGCTTGGTTGCACTGTCATCACAACATTTTAGCTATTTTAGACCCCACAAAGAACTGATAGAGCTTTATAATGTCCTCTTTCAATTATGCAACCTAAAGGCTGTTTAGACTACAGACGGCATTCTGGAATCTGGCTTTACGTCCTTTGTGGACATCTATTTGATGGTTATATCCAGCGAAGGGAGACATAAATGATTCCTGTGCAATCACAGGCGCTGCTATCATCTCCGACACTCATCAAAATAGCTGGACCTTTTCTAAAAAGCCTTCATTCGAGAAAGCCGCTGACTGTGTTCAGGGAAGATATTGCTGTTATCAACAACATGCAATATGGAAATAATCACGGCAGAGAAATATGTGCACTACAATAGGCCTATGGGACATTACTCTAAAATTAATTGTGCTTGAATACAACAAAAGGCTAATGAAAAAACGACTTTCCTGGTGGGACAGCAAAAAAGGATTCAGAGTTGAGCTAAACAATACCATAGGGCTATTTTTCGGGAGTTTCTGTGTGAGAGACAGTGGCCTATAAAGAGGGCACAGGGTTTGGCCCATTACAGCTGGTCGATTAATAAGTGAGAACAGTAGGGAACAATCACAAGGCCTTCTCAACTTCACCGATACCCATTAAAAACACTATTCAGTGATTTATATAACCAATTTCTTTAAAAACACATCATCTATCAATGCTCTAATCACATACACACACACACACCTTGAGTCTTGAATGATTGGAGCAAACTCCCTTCAAGGACTTTTAACAGTTTCTCCATTATATTTTTATTCCATCCTCATCCAGAGAGTTTTGGGGTCAGTCACAAACAGCAGCCCCCAGTCCTTCACTTTCGACAACAGAGACACAGCGCCGGCTCATAAGTGAGCAGGCTGCGAGGCTCGAGGGGATGAACTTTGTGACTGCAGACACACACAAACACCTGGGCAGTGTTGAGGTCACAGAGCCCATCTCACTCCCTCGCCACCTCTCACAGCACGCCTTGATTCTTCAAAGTCAGAGAAAACTCTGTATCGATGATGATTTTTCTGAAAGCTGCAGGTTTGGATCGTGAGAAAGATGCTGTCGGGCTTTTTAAGGCAACCCTGTGTGTAGCGACCGATCACATTCATTCAGCTATATAATGAGGTATCCCACTGATTAACTTTTGTTTTTCCTCCCGCACAGTGTAAATGATTTGTGCTTACAGATGAGACAGATGAGTTTTCACCGTGTTTGGAATGCACAATTACCGTGAGTGATCAGGTTCTGGACTTTTCTGTCACCTTTTTTGATTTGGCATGCACGCCACTTAACCAGAAGAAGGACACGTTAAAAAGCCGAAAGTGTCTGGACATCACATGTATATATGATGTATATACCTGGTGGGCATTTAATTTCAAATACATGAGAATTAATGGATTTGGTCTTGCCTTTGAAGCTAGTTTCTACTCATCTGGAAAGGTTTCCAATAAATGTAAAAACATGGCATAAATGTGCATTTCAGAAGATTTTTTGGGGCAAAACATAATGAATTTTGAGTAGCACATAAAAAAAAATCTGTGTTCAAAACCTGTGTTCTTCAATACAAGTCTATGATAAGGATTTAAATTGAAAGGAGGCATGCATTTTAAATGAATCAGATTTCCAAAGTAGGTCCTGTAAGTTTCAGCACTTTCAGCTTTTTTTTTATGAATTATTTTTTGTATTAAGTCACCAAAACAACCTGTTCCATCTCTATATGACGCCATGCGATGAAAGACATTTTCTGCAGAAGAAGATTAACGCCTACTTCTATATCATTACCTCTTTAGCTCACCCACAGTTTCAAGCATGTAGTAGGAGTAAATACTTTCCAGACCTTCAGTAAGTCACTATTCATTTGCTCACTTCATTCGATCGTGGCCGCTTTTAAACAAGACACTTTTCTACAGGCCTCTTCAGAGGGTCTGATACTTAAAAAGACACAGCGCTGAATAGAATGGATCAGACAGTAATGTCACAACACAAGTGTGACTGTTGTGTCACTATTGCTTTGTCGGTTACAGATCATTTGATATGAACGTATACAACACAGCAGCGTGCATCTATTATTTTAATATGCAAAACTGTTGAATGTGGCATGCCTAGCAAACAGCATGTTTCTGAGAAAGGGTGAGGATAGAAAATAGCCTATTACTACTTAAAATATGTTTTTTGATGTAAAAAGACTAAGTCATTGGAATTTGTCATTTGAAGATCAAGTTATGACATTTTGATCAAAGTTGAGATGAAATGAAAGTAGCAAAAGATCTTTCACTGGTATTGTGAAGTGAAGTCTGTCATTTCATCATGAGGTTCATTAAACATTACTAGGTAAAAAGCAACAACATATTTTGTATAAATCATTCAGTGAATAACATGGATTTCTAAAATGCCTCCTTGTGTTATTGAATGTTATTGCATACTATAGTTTTGTTTTGTTTCAAATTATGTTTCTTTTCTTTTTTTAAATAACTAATTTCATGCTGACTTTAAATTGAACTAACTAGTAGGTACAGAAAGTTTTCAATTCAAAGTAAATTTTTTTGTTTATAAAATATATGTGTATGTGTGTTGAGTAGATATACACATACAGCATTTATTTTGAAAATATTGACCTGTTTTTACATGTATATATTTATACTAATATAATTGATATCATATATAAATATATTTAATATATGGGCTAATCATTTTGCAGATGTTTTTATCCAAAGCGACTATATACATATATTTTTCTTAAATAGATATATGCATGTGTATTTCTATGTACATAACAAACAGTACCCAGTACATACACATGTATTAAGTAAACAAAAACTTTTCTTTTGAATGTGATTAATTGCAATTACTCATTTGACAGCAATACAAATGTTGTATGAATGTAGGTTTGTGTGTGTTTTAAAAACTACCACCACATCACTGTAACGGGTCTTCTTTGCAACCCATCAAAATAAAAGTTGGGTTTAACTTGAAGAAACTTAGACATAATATATATTGCTGATAAAATAAAATATATTACTGATACTACTATTACTAATCCTAAGATTATTATCAAAACATTATTTGTAAGGAATATGAGAGAAAAATGTATTAGTTTATTTACCAGAAAACAATGTAAACACACATAATCAAATATTTTTTTTAAATAAAATAAATTAATTAAGGATGTTTTTGATTATTAACATTTAAATATACAATCAAAATGGATTCCATAAATTAAACAGATTTTTTACGATGGATTTCAATAAATAAAGTATATACTTATTTGAGGTATAAGGTATAAAAAAGCTGATAAATCTGATACCAGCACTCATCGATCTATTAATGCTTAATTAAATCATAATAGATATATAAATCATCATTAAAAAATAAACTTACCATAACATCAATGATTAATCTAATGAAAAGAAAAATCAATGAATGGCTGTGTCACCTGCACTGCAATTACCTTTCCAATTATTCCAAAGGTGTACAGTGGGGTTCAGGTCACGCTTTGTGCAGACCAGTCAAGTTCTTTCACACCATACTCTGTAAACCATTTATTTTTGCACCTTATTTTGTGCACAGGGGAACTGCCGGTCATGCTGGAACAGAAATGTATTCTACTAATAGCAATGGTTGGAAACCCATTAATTAGAAGCAGGTTTCAACATAGTTTTTGGCCACAATTTAGTGTACATGCAACACACTCACTCACACACATTCATACACATATTGTCCTCCACATCTTCTTCCCTTACTCTCTTACATAGAGAGCTTCACACATATATACATAAAACAAAGCCAATAAAGCTCTTATGAGTGTGAGCTGAGAGCACTTCCTGGTGCGGAGTGTCTGTATTTGGAGCTTTTGAGAGCACAGCAGCAGCAGTGCTGAGAGATTAAAGGAGGCAAAGAGAGGAGAGAGGGATGAGAGACTAAGGAATGAGAGAATGATTTATTTAACTGCTTTGTAGATGACAGAGGAGACTCGGCGAGAGTGTGTCCTTCTTTCCTGCCAACTTTCCCTTCTTGCCCTCTCTTGAAAACTGAATAGGTCTTCGATTTCTTTGTGGTGTTTGCTCCTTCTATGTAAATTTTCATCTCTGCCTTTTTCCCCCACTCTAATCACACCATCCATCTGTCGCATTTAATTTAATTCAGTTAAATTCAAAGTTCAGTTCAGGTACGTTCAATTCGCTCTCTCCCTTTGACGGCGTATCATGTCAACGTACTTGTGCGGATCTGGAATGGCACCATCTGTTTGAGGGCCTCTGTTGATAAATGAGGTGTCGTGAGCAGGTGAGCCCCGAGGCCCCCCGCGACCCCTTCCTTTCCACTTCTCCTTCCTTCAAACCAGTGCACGTGTCTTTCACATCGTCACAACCTGCACTAATGTGGAAAAATTGGCTTCTAAACACTTCCCAAGACAACTGCCATTAGAAGTCATTAGTTGAGAGCGCGCTGCATAACTACCATCACAATCTGGCTCAACCAAACAGTCAATCTGAGGGACTGCATCACAGTACAGAGTCCATTCCCATCTGAAATTAATAATTTGAATAGCAGTGCAGAAGATAAAAGATAAGTAAAGTGTTACAAATAAGCACCAGTTGCTATGATTCCTACACGAACGCTGATCAACGGTGATCTGTCACTGTTAAACTGCATATTTTCACCTAAAATTAAATATTTTTTTGCTCAGTTGCCAATAGGTCCTGCTGTTTGTTGCCATGGCAGTCAAGCTGCCACAGAACCTGATAATAATATTCTTCAATGCAAATGGATCTATGTCCCACACCCTGACTGGGCAACGTGGAAAAGAAAATCAAGATATATTGTGTAACTTCACAGAGAATCTCATTAGCACCACAAACAGTTCACAATTTGCAAAAATATTCTAAAATAATATTTACAAGCAATTCATCTACAATGAATTTGCAAATTGGTTTGCTTTATTTCAGTAAATACAGTATTTAATGGAATTCATGGTAACAGTTCCCTCAATAAAATCTCAATTTGTGGTTAGTAAGGTAGTTAAGTTAAGGTATTAGGATTAGGAATGTAATAAATGGCTAATATTCTAGTAATATGCATGGTAACTTTCACGCCCAGCTGGAGCTATCAACTAGAGACTATGTGTGAAACTCCAGCTTTCTATGTACTCTATGTTTTGTGTCTGTCTTCATGCCCGGACTTCATTTCCCAGTATGCAACTCTCCCCACAGCTGTTTCTAGTTTGCTCATCGTTCAATCAGTTCCACCTGTATAAATACCAGTCTGTTTGTTTGTCTAGTCACGGATCATTGTCTTTCTGTTATGGTGTCAGTGGTTTCCTTCAACCCAGTGTTTTTCCCATGTTTCATTCTCCGTGTTTTATGTCGTTTGGATTACCTGTTGCTGACTTCTACCCATTCCTGGACTACTGCCTTGCCTCGCCCCACGGACTCTGTTTACCCTGGTATTTCGACTCTTTGCTCTGTCTATCGTTTACTCTTCTGCCTCTGCCTCTGAGAACGCTGTTTGCTGGTCCTGACGTTTTTTGTATGACCCTGAGCTGGAATAAATTCCCTTGCACTTGAACTTGCACGTTTCACGTACCTCATTGTCACAGTAACAAGCAACTAATAGGTGTAGCCGTAAAATAAAGTGAAAGGACAGAGAAGCCAAAATAAAACTGAACAAAATGATATATGATATAAATAAATAAAAAAAATAAAGCAAGCAAAATATATGTCAACAAACAGATTTCATTTTCTAAATGAACAGAAAGTGAAGCAAAAAAATAAACAGCCTGAAAACTTTTCAAACTTTTTGATGCTACAAATGTGAAAAAACATAAAAAAATCATGTGATGAAATAGGACTGAAATAACGCTTGCTAAATTAAGTTTTGGCATCACAGAAATAATACATACATTTTGAAATTATTTTCAATTGTAATAATATTACAGTTTCAATGTATTTGTTATCAAATAAATGTAGCTTTAGCTGTCCCCAGTTTGAAACCCCTGGCTTACAAAATATTACGGTATTGGTTGCTTGTTGATAGCTTTATATGTAAGGTAAATGCTTTTTGAATGCTCTTGAAAGTTTGGAAACATAACTAACTAGAACATACATCTATATCGGAATGCATGTATAGATGCTGCTTTAACTCCCCAGATTTTTACTGCATACCACTGCTACAAACACTGTCCATGCCCTGAACAGACAGATTTGATTGACTGCACTATAATATAAAATATACAGGTCCTTTAAAAAAATTAGCATATTGTGATAAAGTTAATTATTTTCTGTAATGTACTGATAAACATTAGACTTTCATATATTTTA
>JAUMHI010000063.1:12144116-12187802 GCA_032359435.1 Enteromius unitaeniatus | reverse complement strand
TTGTGTGTAATGAATCTAAAATATATGAAAGTCTAATATTTATCAGTACATTACAGAAAATAATGAACTTTATCACAATATGCTAATTTTTTGAGAAGGACCTGTATGTATAAAATATATCGTCGATGTGGGTGTAGCACTCATTTCCATGTTTTTTTCATATTTAATAAAAGCTTTGTGCAAATCTGGCATGCGTGTTTCAGGCCATAATGACAAGCTAGACACTGATGAAGATGTAGCCATCATAAAGTCTGCAGCTGCTGAGATACTGTATCAAAACCTATTACGCAACATCCATCCTCACCCCAGGCTAATCAATATGAAATGGAGAAATCTGTAGATGCATTCTGGAAAAACTCCCAAAACTCAGCATTCTCTTTGGTCCTCCAGTCCACCATTAATTATCACGCTTTGAACAAATTATCAAATAGAATGAAACCCTGTTGCCAAAGCAGCAGAAATAAATTTGAGACTGGAATCTTAAATAGTCCGCGTGAGACAAGTGCTTCGCTGTAAGAGCATAATTCAGATTTGTGTGAAAGCCTTTATGTCGCTGAAGACCTTCCTGCGACTTTTAGCACCTACGGCTTCTAGGACGGTTCAAAGTTATATTTCACATTCGCAGTCTGACAATCGTGATGGCTACATTGTCTTTAGGCAATGGCAGATTGACCTCAGCGGGAGTGAAATGACAGGCCTCTTCTATTCACCTCCCTCCCTTTCTCATTCTTTCATTTAGTTTCTATCCCTTCATCCTGGCGATAAGCTCCACCTTTCAGTTTTCATTTCTGACCCAAATAGCAGGCTCCTAGTGGGTGCTGCTCCAGTAACGCTGGCCAGCCTCTTTGATGCTGCTCCAGAGCGTCAGCGCAAAGCTCGTCACTTCAACTCTCAAGCTCTTCAGTTGCCCAAAAGCAGCTCTGTTTTTCATAACCATATCATCCCTATTGCTTAGTATTATCCTATATACTCCGTTCATTCAGCATGCACATAATACTCGGCTTTATCTCACTCTCATACCTTCTCATTGACTTCACCGGCAGGCATTTCGCCGGTGACCCAAAGCCCTGATTGTGATTAACGATCTATGACTATTTATCTCTGTTCGCTCACAGGATCCTCAAATGTGATGACAGAATCCACCATGGGACGGCCGACTTTCCCAGCACTCACGAGAGAAAGAGAGAGAGAGAGAGTAAGGGGGGAGAAGAGAAATTTACCTTGAATGGCAAAAAAAAATGATGCACCATTTATGTACGAGTGAAAAAAGAGGTCAGATTTAATTTAAAAATTGGCTCCCATTCCTCATTTCTACAGATGAAAGCTCATAAATGAAAAAGCCTGGCCTAACGCCCGGTATGGAAATATAAAAGTTATGAATAATGCTTCTGTCTCAATCACCAGGTCTGTTTTAATAAGGTGGATTAGTACAGAACAGCACCTGCTCAGAAGAATGCGTGGTCTTCAGACAGAGACACCCATGGGAGGATCTTGAGCTTCAGAGGTGGGCTGCCCATGAGGAACCCTGATAAAACTCATGAGTAAAGTCCAATACAGAAAATCTGTCTAGGTCATTACCGCCGGTCGTGTCTGTGCCTCCTTCGCTGTGGCCAGTGCCTCTGAAAAAAAGCTGATGATTTACAGACTGTTGGTAATCATGAAATGGCTCCTTTGTTAATGAAAATGCCCATAGATCCATACACAGCCTTCTGCAACCATCATTTACTGTTAAATATGGGCAACGAGTGAGCCACAACCAAGCCAGAAAAATTTAACATTTGGGTCAAAACACACGTTGTCAATGAGAAAATCAGTATCAAGGGCACTGACGAGGGCTTCCACATCAGTTGTCGATGCTGGATGTTAACGTGCCTACTTCAGCACAGATCACCAAGGTCATGAAGTGTGCGCTTCTGCTGTTCTTCATGTGGAAGAGCTTTAGTTTGTCGTCCCTCTTTCCTTCAAGTTCCCTAACACATAAATATTAAACAAGTCGATATCTCTTTCTCTCTCGTCTCTCCTACTACCTGCTTTTTCATCATTGAGTTGATTAGAGAGTGAATGTCGATGGCTTCCTATTTTGTCCCGCAATGTTTCAGCCATTGAGGTAAAGGCCTGTTAACCAATTCATCTTGAGGATCCAATGACAGTCTGTTTGTTTTTCACAAGCAGATTGATTCCACCCTGTGCACTACTTATCATTTTAATTATGATAAAGACCATTTCACCAAGTGCTGGGGCAAGAAAACAGGCCAGCTTCGTCTAATCCATCTATCCATTCACCTATCCACCCACTCCATCCATCCATCCATCCCACCTTCATCAAACTATCAATCCAGCAATCAACCCATCTATTCATCCATCTGCTCTTACGTTCATTGGTGCATCCGTCATCTATCACCCTGACTAGCTTTGTATTGAATAGGGTTGGAACAACTAATCAATAAAATTGATAAACAATAATCAAAATAGTCAACAATGAATTTAGATTAGGTTTAAAACAGTAGTAGTAACAGATGAAAAAATGGCATAACATATAGCAAGAGGCAACACGCATTTTACTGTTATATTGATTTTTCAAAAAAAAATGTTTCTTACATTTAAGCAGGCAATTGTTGCTTTCAATGCAAAACTTTAACTACTTTACATGACAACTTTTCAATCAAACAGAGCACAATTATTTAGGACAAAACAATTCATTATTGGATTCCACATTTAGGTTTTAAATTAACCATAATGAATTTAAATCCTATATGTGAAGCAAATAATTTGATGTTATAATTGTGGTCTGTATAATGCATGCAAAACACTGAGTGGGAAATAATGTGTAAAATTATTGATACAGATAAAAACACAGTTTGAAAACAACCATTCAATTATTTAAATAAATTCAAAATAAATAAATACATTTAATATTAAACAACATAAATAAATGTATGTGTATGTATATATATATATATATATATATATATAAATCAAAGCCAGAAAAAAAACTTTTAGAAAGAAAACCATTATTATTTTAAGTACAAATATCCATTAAGTAGTAAAAATAGATGATCATTTATACATATATGTTAACGCTGTCAAACAATTAATTGCGATTAATTGCAAAATAAAAGAATGAATAATACAGTACAGGCCAAAACTTGGGACACTGTGTTCAATTCTTTATTTTCATGACCATTTACATTGGTAGATGTACTGTAAATGTGGATATATTGCGTATACTTATAATGTGTATATAAATACACACACACACACATGTAAATAATTTCAAAATATATACTGTATGTGTGTGCATTTATGTATACATAATAAATGTACACAGTACACACAAATATGTTATCCAAACAAAACTTTTATTTTGGATGTGATCGCAATTAATTGTTTGACAGCACTAATATTTTATTTCACAGCTCTCTGGAATGCTCATTCAAGCACAGCTACCATCATCTTGCATATTTACTGTAAAATGAAACCAGAGGAATTCAGTATTAATAGTAGGCTTGTGATGCTATTGTTTAAGTGTTCGTCTTGCTGCCAGAATGCCACTGTTATAGATTTAAAGTAATCAAAAATATAAGTTTAAAGCGCCTCCTTTTCAAAAAAAAAAAAAAAGCGCATAAATAATCAGAGATATGGTCCATCTTGTATAAATATTGTCTAGGCTTAATGCCATTTGTTAGGAACAGTGATTTTTTTTGTGGCAGATTTGCCTTCATTTTTTAACCAAAATTTTTTTCTGTTTATTTACATATGTGGCAAGTAGCTATGTAATAAGCAGGATAATATACTATCCTTTACACATTAAAGTTAAATATGTGCATATGATATGTGTGTGTGTCTGTATTTTATTTATTAGGTATTTTTTTGCGCACAATGTTAATGTTTTGGATACAATTAGCAAACTGGCAAAACATAAAATAATTCTACTAATCAAAATAGTGTTTTTCCTCCCAAAGCTTAAGCAACTGCATGATTGCACATCTCGTTCATGCTCCATGATTTCCAGCTTTACTTTTTAATACGGCTGGCAAAAGAAGAGAGGGGAGCGAGTAAGTGAGAAACATGGTAGCTTTGCAGTGGCGTCTGGGGACTGGTGCAGCCATTAACTATGTGAGAGTGAGAGGGCCTTAATGAAGTGAACTGTGCTCTCAGAGTTAATGAGAGAGTGAACTCACCACTAGAGCAGTCCAGTCCTCCCCAGCCTGGCTCACACTGACATGTATCAGGAGACACACACCGACCATGGGCACACTCCTCGGTACATCGTGCTATCAGAGAGAAAAGAACAAGAAGACAAAGAATGTGTTAAACACAGCAGAAATTGAAAAAAAAAAAGATTGTGGCAGAACACATGAATAAATGGAGCTTGAGGTCCAAACACAAATAAGTTATTGGATGTGTCTTGCATAAGACAGGGATGTGAATTAGCACAGAATGCTATCCAGACACCGTACGGTCTGAGCCTCTCTCGCAAGACATAATTTAGCCGCACGCAAATGTCTGCTGATGTGCTGATATGGAGGATAATGACTACACTGGCCATTTTCCAAAGATGGCTGTCACCGATGTCTCCTCGCTAGTGCTGTCGAACATAGAGCACCTTTAAAATGCTCACTCTGACCACAAGCTAAACGATTTCCAAAGAGATTGAGCCCTTGGTCAACATCTCAGTTTATCACATGAAATGGTTGTTCCGTGCAAAACGAGCCGACGTAAGCAACCACAGCCGCAAGGAAACAAGCTGTAAATCCCTCCAAATTTGATCAGCCTGCACTTTGCCACAATACTCGAACGCAGCGCCAGCCAGCCTTCATGCTGTTTACGAAGTGTGCAGTTTTCTTGATCATTCCTATTGAACAACACAGCATCCAATTGATTGTCTATAGCATTAGTATTCCTTCCCGGGCCCTCGCATTCGGTCAGATATTTGGATTCCGACAAGTAATAAAATGACCTACATGGAGTTTTTGCCTCTTTTTTTTACTATTTCAGGATGATGAAAAAGATGAATTAGAGGAAAAATATATAGGCGTTAAGCATGAATAATGCTTAAGGGAGTGAAGGTCATCTGGCCAGCAGGACTCAAACCGACAGGCTCTTATCGGAGTCAGGAAACAGTCGACCCCCAAAGCTTCTGGAACAATCCACTTTGATTGGAATCAGCAGTGACTCTCTAAGTACAGGCGGAAGAGAGCATGTACTTCTAGAGATTTTAGCGTGAAGCAGGAAACAAAAAATTGCGTCAGATGCTATGGTATGTCCTTATCTTTGACCATGAGATATGTGAAGGTTGGTTCTATAAATAATGAAAAGTTAATGTAGCCGGTCATGCATTTCATAGATAGAAACCTGATAAACACAATGTGATGACCAGCATATATCTTGTCTGGTTAATACGCATATTATGATTCTCTTGAAACAGTGAGAGAAGTCTTCCCTAACCTTTTTAACCTAAACACAAACTCAAAAGGTAATGAATTCAGGTTCTCATAAAGTGTTATATAGCAATACAGTGGAGTGTGTGTTAATCTGAATAAATCAATTCAGAGTGAACTAAGGGATTGGTACTTGGGCTTCTTTCTCCCTCTTCTACTCCAACGTGTTCCTCCAAACCACACAAGAGCCACTCAGTAAGGAGCTATATTTCAAGTTCTGTCACGTTCACAGGAGCCCCGAAGTATGACACAAATCTTAAATGTCAACACTTCGGGAGCAGTGAATTATTTTGGCAAAAGCTGCCCGCACATTTTGTGGTGCTTATGATAATCTGGTTTTTACCAGTAAATTGTTTTGAAATATTACTATGCACTTTTATATGGAGGGAAACAGGTACAGATTTATTACATTTTTAAGTTACGAAAAACAGCTATTTTATACCATGTGAAAAAAATATTTAAACATCATTTACACACCCCCACCAGTTTAATTGGTCTATTAACCATTAAATAACAATCATTAGTTATATACAATATATGCATACTTATGTATGCACTAATCATAGAATCCCACATCAGCAATTCTTCCAGATCCAGCAATATTAATATGTTGACTTTTCTTTGTTTTCTTAGCACATAATATTTAACTTTATTACGAGGCAACCATGTGTGATGGAAATGACAGCACAGTTGTCTGGCTATAATGCAATAAATGTAAATAATATAATGGATTTTCATAGTTAAAATAAAATTGAGAAAAAAAACATTCAGTAAATGCGACCTTCACATTTCAAAAAATGTAAAAGTCAATAACATAAAAGTGCCAGAAGTTGTTTGTATGCAGACATTGCAAATTGCAAATAAAATTAAAAAAAAAAAGTTGAGACGAGCCTCTCAGAATGAATATAAAAATTTTGTGCACGCAAATAAATCAAGCTCATAAGAGTGAATTATTATGTGTGTATGTTTTGATTCTGGCACACACTAAAGCTGGCTGCATTAGGTAAAGGATGAGGCAGGACTTGCCCTCATTTCAGGCCAGCACGGCTATAGATTATCGCTCTTTCAGCCTTCACCTGGGCCCTCAATATTGGACATAAGCACAGGAAGGGGATGGGAGAGAGGGAGAATCCCAAATACCCAGAGGATGGTGCTTAGAGCAGAACTGCTCCACACACAGAAAATGCTAAAGCTGCCACTGGCAAATAATGCAGTATGGATTTACACAGCACTGAGAACCTGATATTCAAGCATGCCAGTTCTCCTCCATCTTCAAGAAAAAAGAAAAACCCTTTGCATTTTGTGCTGACAAAGACATCAATTTGACTTCTTGAAATCAATGAAGCTATGCAACGTGCTCAAAAGCGAGGCTTAAAAAACTCTGGTGATGAAATGATTGATTTTTGTTACAATCAGCAATTTCTGATCAGACAACAGAGAGACGAAATGCTAATTTGTCACATCTTTTCAGCAAATTAAAATTAATTTATGTAACGTAGGAGAAAGGATAAAGTGTGCCTTCTCTGGAGAGCTGAACTGATGTACGTGTCTATAATACTTCTGAAAATAGGTCCTGCATTTTAATTAAAATTCAATGAATCTTCTTCCTTCTATACAGAAAAAGTCTATGTCTGCAGGCTGAGCTGAAAAATTACGTCTTTCATTTCGATAAAAGGCTAATCTCATTACACACTGGTGTTATCATACCGTGTAACAATAGAGCTAATGGTAATTGTCATGCATTATTACACCGAATACTCATCAGGCCAAAGATTTAAACATACAGTTTGACAATCAGTCAATCATTTAACACATTAAATAATGCCAGGTTATTACTGTATGCATCTATCATAAAGGATCTGTTCTATATCCTAGTACAGTGTATGAACTTTTTAACAACATAACTAAAACAGGACTTTTAATCAAACATCTAATCCATCATTAAAAAGAAGATGCGAAATCTACTTTGCAATGGTGCATGGGACTTTATTAGAGCATCTAACTCTCCAGCAAGAAGCTGCAGCATGCACATAGCATCATTAATACTGCATCACTGACTATTTGAGACTCTTCTGACCAGATGGTGTAAACTGCTTTAGCTTCATGTACTGCTTCCTTCTGCAAAGAAAAGTCATTTTTGCTCAGTATGATCGCCTCGACATTAAATGCACAATCCACACTTGCAAAAGCTATGCTGGTGTTATGGGAGACTGTAACAGACTCACAGATTGGCTTCCAACAATCACTACAGAGTAAGTCCACTGACAGTTTGGGATTGATAGGAGTAGTGCATGCAGGTTAAATGACTCACGTGATTCGGGCACATAAAACAAGAAAAAGCCGTGTTTGATTGACCTCCCTACGGACACAGAAGGCAAGCCGCAAACATGTCGCCCTTCAAAGCTACTAGGCTGTGTTGGTTTAGGCCATTAATGAATTATGCCTTTAAAATGCAGCTAATGCACAGGATTCAACTAGGAAAGCAGCTCATAAAAGGTCTCTATGAGAGGATAAACTCTGAGGTGTTCAGTTTGAGAAGAAAAGCAAAGATCCACATATATGTAATGAAAATGGCTTTAATACCGTCTCTTGTCCGAAGTGAACATAGCCAGTTCTACAAAGCTCTTAATCCTGCCAGTGAGAGCAGTGGGATTAATCACAGAGCAGATACAGCAAAAAATAAAAAAATAAAATAAAAATACCCCAAACCCACAGACCTCTCTAAGGTGACCACACCATTGCACAAAAACTCCTTATTAGACTTCTTGCTGGCACAAAGTAAATTATACCTGGAAATCAAATTAGGTTTGAACAAAAATGAATGCCTTTGAATAAATTTTTTTTTTTAATTTACATTTGTTGAAGACTTTGTACAGAACTGTTTCTTCACTCACGGTTGAACAGGTAACAAAGGTCTGCCTCCAAGTCTGGCCAGTGCACTATTTACTAAACGTCTAACAAATCTAAGCAAAATTCCAGAAATCAAACAAATGAATGAAGTATATTGCAATGAGGTATAATAAAACAGCTGTAACACACAGCCTCTAGTGGTTTACTGCTTTTATAATACGTGAAGTAGAGCAACAAGAAAATGCACAGAACATGTTTCTTTTAATTAAAGGGACAGTTCACTCAAAATGGCACAGAATGTCATCAAATTAAGGTTGAACCAGTAGTGTCACATGGACTATTTTTAATAACCTTCTGGGCCTTGAACACATTACTTAAGTTGCTGTCTATGTAGAGTCAGAAAGCTCTGGGATTTTATCAAAAATATCTTCGTTTTTATTCTGAAGATAAACAGAGTCTTATGAAGAAACCAGGTCTTACGTCTTTGTAACGGCATGATGGTAAATAATTAATGGAAATATTTTTAGGTGAACTATCCCTTTTATATTCACAATAAACAATTCTTGGGGTAAGTAGCTTAAAAATGTCACATGCTTGGTAGTATCCTGGTGCAAGAATTTATTATTTTACCTAGTTGTAACCACTCATTTTATGAAGTAAATTTTGGTCAATTCCATGTTCAGCCATTTTAAACAGCACAGAGGCAATAAACATGCCTGAGGGGAAAAAATATGCCTACCATCTTCTCCACAGATGGTGTGGTTCCATTACAGTAACAACTGTTAACATGAAATTGTTGCAGCTATTGTGTGGTAATGAGAACATTATTGATTATTGTCATTGCCTTCTCCCACTCAGACCACCAGACAATGTCAAAACTGATCCCTAACCCAGTTGCACCTAATCCCATGGTTGTTAGCAGTGCCTTCAGGCTACAGACAGAGCTGGACACAATCCCACTCAATAAGGATAAAAACATGAGATCTACTTTATCTTCAACAGACCATGGTCACTCGCATTCAGCCATAAAAAAATTCCTCTTACAAAAGGTCATTGTTGAAACCTCCTTCTTTCTACAATGACCTTTAGTAACGAAAGAACAACATCTGGTGAACAAGCTGTTGATTTACAAGAGGGTTACAATGCATGTATTTCTCTCTTATTGTTAAATATTCTAAAAGTGTGTGTGTGTGGGGGTTATTTATTACTTAAATAACTGCATTATATTCCACCAAAGAAATAAACAGGTCTTAAAACAACATGATGGTGAGTAATTGAGTTTTCATTTTTAGATAAATTAATCCTTTAAGAGCTAAAAAGAGAAACAGTCTGAGCAAATATATCAATTAAATAACTGCTTGAAATATCAAATTACTCAATACCTGCTGTCATGAGAGTGAGGTGTGAAACCATAAAATTAAAAACGTCCTTGGATCATAAAAAGCGTTTTCTGTGGCATATGTAAATGACTAGGCTTTTAAATCAAACTAAAAAGACTGACAATGCTGGTTAGGTCCCTGTGACACGACGACAGCAAAACATCTGCTGGGTCTTGTGGCTCGTTCCATGGTAAAGTGTAAAATTCTCTTTGATACGGTGAAATGAAAATGAATTATGAATTAGTGTGAATTCATATAGCAGCATGGCAGGTTAGTGATCAGCATTTCAACAGTCCACACTGTCTGCAGCTCGTCCTCTTCTCTTCATAACACCGAACTGAAGTTAAGTTTTATGATTCCTGCAGAGCCGAATTTCACAGCGGCCCATATTACGGCTTAATGTAGGCTGTTAATTTCTTTCATTCTCACGGGAGTCCATTTAAAACGCACAGGCTGAAGAATTACGTGACATTATGCTTATTAACTTCAAGATGCTTTAGTAGTGGACACGGAGTTAAGACTGAATACATTTATCATAACCCTTAAGCCTAAAAACATGACCTCAGGTATTAGTTTCATGCAGACATAGCTGTCCATATTTAACCATCCATCAGAAAACCCGTTCCTCCCTCTTGTTAATAATGCCGAGTAGCTGTGAGGGCATCAAATCCCATTTGCTCTTAAGCTACGTGTGCTGATTTTTATCCTCTCCCTGGAGCTCTGTAAGACTGTCATTTACCTCATCACCTTGACACGGTCCTGTGCGAGGTCCTTTCACGCAGAGATTTTTGCATATTGTCAAACAACCGCTGAACCGTGCGAGCCAAAGGTCTGAGCTGACTGACAGGATTCGCTCACTCGTGATTAAAACGCATTAAAGAATAATGAGTCTGGCCTACACAATAACCAATCCTGAGAAACAAAACACGCATTTACAGTCTTGGCAGCGGCAAAAGACAATAAACTAGTATAAAAGCTGACATTTTTGACATTCACTGCTCATAAAATAATCGCTAAAATCTATCATTCAGACTACAGCAAGGCAAAGTTGTTATTTCCTTAATTAGCGTATTATCTCCAGGACGGGAGGAATTAGGACAATGTATTTGCAGTGAATCACTCAAGCTTTTTTTTTCTAAAAATGAGCGATAACTGAATGCTATTAACGCCGTTGTAATGGCGTACTGGCAGTGTTCAAACTGAAAATATGAGCAAACCCAATATTAGTAGGACCAGTAATGAAACGCAAAAATTATGCCTAGAATATGCAGTTGCAAAAATGCCTCAAAGATGGCTGAGATTTTGATGAATGCCTCCAGAGAAGGGAGCAGGGTTCAAGACTTAAGAGGACATTGCTCAAGCAGATGAATGCTTTTATTGTGCTCATAACCACTTGCAAGAAAGAGAAATTGAACTGTGCTGATTTAAGAGGAAATAAGCGAGCGAAATATGAAAGACACTCACGGACACACAAGTCTCCACTCTCGAAGTAGCCAGGGCAACATTGAGAACGACGACGGTACATGGTCCTCACCCCGCGCCGATAAGCTGTCTTGTAGCTGGTCCTGAGAAGAAACACATACACCAATGTTCAAGAGAAAGCATGAACATCAATAACCGGGCAGGTGAACTCCACAAGGGCAGAGACACAAGGACATTATGGCATGCACCTGGCTACCGCTAGCTACTCTGTTTGTGTCTAATCCAAGCTACACCCTGGAGGTGGAAAGGGGAGAAATAAACATAATTAAAGTTAGTTAAGAAAAAGTTTCCATGTTCGGTGAAGGACAACTTGCCTCTGAATGCAACACTGCAGCACAGTGACTCATTGAGCACACAGCTTTTAGCAGGGACACTGACGATAAAGTCTTTAATGCAGCAATTAAAACCAATGTAATGCCGGATGACAGTCAAACGGCCACTTCCATCCTGACTCTGACCACTACAATCACGGCTGGTAACATTAACACTTGGTAATAAAGACACTGCCACACCGGCACCTTGATTTTTATGTGTCTTGTTGTCATGGAGTGGAATGTAAGGTCAAAGATCAGGGTCATGCTCACCTGTGTCTGGTGCATTTAAACCAATTGAGGATGTCGGTGCACCTGGTGTAGTAGATCTGGTCGAATGGATGAGCGTAGGACTCCTGAACAGTCACTGCGTAGCTAAGAGAGAAAAAGACAAAGAAGAAAGTTAAATATCTTGTTCTTATCTAAAAACTAAAATAATTGTTTAAATACATTTGGGTTACAACCTTATAGACTTGAAGGCCCTCACTGGCCAATACAATATTAAAAGTCCCCCATATCGAGAGGAAATACAGCAGAAGTTCCAGAGAAATTAGTAGCAATTACGAAAAAACACAATTTTATTAAGAGAAATTGGGAGTGTATATTAAATCAATTAAATAATAAATTTTGTGATTCTAAAAAAACAAAATAAGAATCAGATTTTTTGTATGTCCTAATAAAAAAATAATTGCTATTGAGGGTAAAATTAAATATGATTTGAACATATAAAAATAAAGTGACAGCATACATTCAAATGTATCAGACAGATACACTAAGTAATCTAATGTATAACAACAATGCATATATATATATATATATATATAAAATCTTCTCATTAAGACTACAAAAGTGATTTAGTCAAGAGCAGTGAGATTTTCTCTTTTGTTGTTTGATTAACATGAATGACAGACAGAAATATTAGACTCCTGTCACTTTTAGAGCTGAACAGATCCAGTACAGTGTTGCACACGTTTTTGCTTTCACTTAAGACCTATTGCATTTACTAGGAAACTAGGAAAGACAAGTGTGTATATTTAAATGTTCGAGGCCTATAAAGCAGCAAAAATAACTCAATAAAAGTAAGTTCAGTGCTCTCGCACTCTAGGAGCACCATCTTTGGTCCTGGGCATTAACAGTGGAAAGTTTGAGCTTTTTTATACATTTACGTATTTGCATATAGAGCAATAAACCTACCCCAAGAAATAGTCACTAGACTAAAAGCTGACAACTTGCCTTGGGGACCCCTAACTGAAATTGCCAAAACATGATTATGCTGCAGAGAACAAAGAATTTGCTTGTCTCAAGTCTATAATTAACTGCACCATGAAGGTACTGTATCCGAAGAAACAAAACCATAAAATACTCAAATGTAATATTCAGACAACTATCCATCTATTTTGCTTGAAGTTCAAAACTTATCTTTAATAACAAGACTAGCACAATATTTCCCTTCCACAACTACAGTAAATCTAGAAAAAACAAGATGTGCTGTCTTAACTTCCTTGAAAAAACATTACAAAACTGTTGCCAACAAAATGACATTAAAGCCCTGAATAAGGAAAGCAATGCTAAAACTCATTCATCTCTACAGCCCTCTGTCCTCCTTTCTGCAGAGGAAATTGCTCCTGCTTATTTGTCATATCTAATAACACCCTTTACAAACAATAATTTTTCCGGCAATAGGTTCAGTCAAAACAGATTGTTCTGGTCAACTGGATGCTGTTCTGCCTGCTTTATTTTAGCAACTTATACTTACTCCCTCTCCCTCCCTTACACACACACACACACACACACACACACTACAAGGTTAATAATAAGAACATCAATATTGTTTTGTGTGTTTAGTGACTGAACCTAATACCTGTAGGCAAGTGTAACCAGATCAACACTCCCAAACACAATCCTTTACATTGCTTTAGCTGTGCCATTAAAAGTAAATGCAGTCAATACAGGAACAAACAACGTAAATCCTCTAAATCTCTGAGATAACAGAACAGAACTACACATTGTTTGTGTTTTTTTCGACTAATCCAAACAGCTCGTAACCACTTACATCCCACCTTTTATAGAACAAAAGTTTATCCACTGTTTATCCGCTACATTTTCATCATACGCATTCAAGTATTTAGTTTCCTTCTAACAAGTATGCATTTATTGCAAAACAACTTTTTATTTCAGCAATTATTCTAATGAATCAGTTTGTTTGGACTGTTCGAACACATTAAATTATTCAAAGCAACTCACCAATTCTAGCTCCACAAAATAAATTGCTCATTGCTATGTGTTCAACTCGGTTAAATAAATTAGGGTGTATTCTTATATATTTATTGCTGTAAATAGAACTGTTTAAGTTCGATGCGTTCACCATAACTGAGAAATAAAAATGCAAAAATGATATTAATAATTATTAGAATTTAAATATATATACACAATTACATTTTTTGTTTGCAGTAACAATACTATCAGTGGTAGTAGCAGTATTGGTAATTAATCTGAATATTATTATTATTTGTCATTAAGTAATTATACAACGTGCAATTTATTAAATAAATTGTTTTGTTTTTTTATATTAACTAATTCATTCATTTATTGCCGCTATTATTATTTTATTACTGATAACACTGTCACAATACATTAAAACTCAAACAATCATACAGACATAAACCACTTCTGCAGTTAAAATGCTCTTTGACCAAAACATCCTTTTGGCATGTTTGAAAGGAATAACTACGCTGTGTGAATCCCGCTTTGGATAAATGGAAGGTAAAACGGAGTTTAACACAGGAGAGTGCCCCTCTCTCACCTCTCCCAGTGACTGCAGACATTGGGGTCATCTGGGTTGAGGCTCCATGCGCTGATAATGAGGCCCAGAACAGCCAGCACAGGCAGGGCTAATGGGTAAGCCCGTACCGGCCCCATGACTCCTCCTGAGAGAAAGAGAGTGAGAAAAAGAGAGAGAGTGAGAGCGAGATCAAGACAAGGACACTTTTTGTCCTTTATGATTCTTCTAAATTGGAGCCCTTGGAACATTCTTGGAATTGCAGTGAAAAGAGATGACTTTTTATATAGAATAATATCAAGAAATGTTACAGGAATTCGATAAGCGTGTGACCGTGTGTCTTTGTTATCAGCTGACCGAAATGGGTGAATAACCAAAGTGTGGTCGCAGATGGCTGATATAATGGTGTGAAATGTGTGTGATATAGACTAATACAATTTAATTAAAACAAACGAGATGTGCACAAACCCTTTTTTACACAATATTTACTTAATCATTTCAAAATGCCCAAATATTGTGGGATTCATTCATCTGGTCTTCATGCACATTATATTTACGCATGTTTGTGTGACTATGTGTGTTCTGTAACATGTAGCACAGGATATTAGTCTCATGACAGTGATGAAGGACTTTTTAAGACCACACAGGGTGAACCGTTTGTTTAAACTGTCAAGATATTTCATTAGACACATGATGGGAGATGAGCATGTGTGTGATGAATTGACATGACAGAGACAGATGTAGAAGGGCACGTGAATGACACAGTGCTCAAGCACGGGCCAGCGAAGCGTGAAAGCACTGATTATGTTAAACAGCAGGGGGTATCGCAGAAGGACACAAGAACAACAGTTTGCTTGATTCAAGGCAACTCTAATGTATCTGATCAGAAAAGAATCACTATTACAGTCGTCCTGGTGAGGCGCAAGTGAGTGTGCTTGTGATGTTTTTATGATATAGCGCTTTGTTTGGACTGTATACTTGATCTGTTAACGATTCTCATGACGTTTCTAATAAAATTTGCTTCGCTCACTTGCCAATCTGAGACCATTGAAAGGTCTTGACAGGTCATTCTTGTGTGAGAGAAAATCAATACTGATTTCACTTCCACTATATAACAGTTCATTTAAAGGGAGAGACTGAAGTCATGTTCATTTCTGTAAAAAAAAGTTAATTTACAGTCACCCTTTAAAGGCTTTGTATCATTCCACACTAGGTCTGCAGCTATAAGACATCTCTATTAGAGGAAAGCTGTTATGATGTTCTGCCCAGCTGTACAAACAGCTGTTCCTTATAGTGAATCACTGAAATGACAGCTTGGAAGTTAAAACGATGCACACTGGTTTTTATCTGTATTCCTAGATAGGTAGATGCATACATTTTGCATGATGAGACAACCACTTAAAACTTTAGGAACCTTAGTCTTAGACTCTTTATTGGCTATGTATTAATAAAATCTAAATGAATCTAAGAAACACTGTCAATGTTGCAGTCATTTACTGAACTGTTCCTACGCTGTCACAATGGTTCTGAAAGTCTTTAGAAATCACACAGAACAGAATGATCAAAAGAAAGGTTTGAATATGTATGAATTAAATGAACCAAAAGTCACAGTGAAGAAAGCTTTTTTGAACTTTCTGTTCATGAAAGAATATTCCATGAAGAGAAAAAGTATTACAGTTTCCACAAAAATATCAAGCAACTGTTTTTTTTTATCTGTGAAAATAATAAGAATTGAACCAATTCAGCATATTCTAATTAGCATATTAGAACAGACTGGAGTTATGGCTGCTGAAAATATAGAATTTATAGAAAATAAATTAATTTATTATTTAATAAAAAATTAATTGTAGGTTACCAATCGGCTGTTGATTTGTCCTGCTAACCTTTTAACACAGTCCAATTTTAAAGCATGGCAGTTTTTGACAGCACAATGTGACATTCAAATTCTAAGAGTAAATGTAGAGTATCTGCTATAAATATATATGGATGGCAAAAGCAATAAGGGATGATCAGACCACTTCTTCTGTAATGAATTCCATGTATTATGAATCACTGATTTGCACCGTAAGATCACTTAGCCTTTAATCAAAATGCATCTGTGGCTCTCTGTTATCCCCATAGACTCGCGGTGGTTTCAAGCATGAAAAAGATTGTACTTTTGTCATGGCTTAAGTAGGAGTACCATAATGAGGCATCTGACATCAAATTATTCTGTGCTTCCTCTTGAAGTGCAGGTGACTCTAATGAACACTGATTTCTAAGAATTAAAGCTGCGTGGATCCGACCGGCATAATGGTGATTGGGAACGAGGAGAGACAGGAGCAAAGGCGATGGATCCCAGTCGGACTCACCTCAGACCACGAGCTACAATCCCTGGAGGTGTCTGCTGCGGAAGATCACTGCTCGGCCGAACCAGACAACCAAAGACAGGGGAGCTGGAAACCAGACAGACCAATAATCAGGCTTAAAGCAAAGAGAGGGCACCTGGGTATTGAGAAAGAGAGAGAAGAAACAGAAGTTAGTGTTCAACTTCAGAACAAGAGAGCACAAGAGAGCAGGGAAAAGGTCTAAATGATAAAAAGATTGAGGAAGAGGGACACTCAGGAAAGGGACTCGAGCATTAGAAGCTCCCCATTGCTGCTAAATCCCAGATATAAAATCAAAACCACACTTCCAGTTTGGAGGGGAGGCTCATTCGCTTCCCGCTAACACACAAGGGTGAGAGCTTACATTACCTTAAGAGCATGGAGAGTCAAAGCTCTCATCACCCCGCGAGCGCCACAAGAGCATTCTCAACAATAGCAAAAGGAGAACGAGCTATTCATGGCCATTAACGACACAATGACAAGTACCGCCGCGCCGACAGCTCGGGTCTAACTAGGGGCCTCGTATTCCTCAGCCTCATTACGCGGATCTTCATTATGCCTGCGTCGGGCCTTGGGTCATCTACGTGGGGTTCAGAAAAGATGAGAAAAATAACATTGCGGGTGCAAACAAAATATTCCGTTTCCTCGCTGTCACCGAGATTTATTATTTATTCTCTTTCTCCTTCAGATTCAGAAGAGGCTGGGCAGAAAGCCGCAGGCGAGGACACGGAGTGGAACAAGAGCAGGAAGACGAGCTGGAAGCACACTGGAGGGGACAGGCTGTCTGGAAGTGACCTCTTCCACCGCTGTTCTGTCTACAAGCTGAAAAGTTCAGCAGTCAGCCTATAAAAGCTACTGGGTCTTGTTTGTCTGTCTAAGTACTCCATGAGGCATCACTGAGACACACGCAGTTTGAAGATACTAAGAGGTGACGGAGGTGCAATAATCCACGACTCATGTTCTGCTGGATTTACATAAGAAGTATTCTTTAGAATCCAGAGGGGAAATACGATGAACAAATGCTGCTCTGAATTCTTCTGTTTATCAGTGGCAACAAGCCTAAGGGTGCAAAATGGGATCGCATATATTACCCCAATGAGGCCCTCAGGATGGAATGTATAGGCACATCACTGGACTCATTATAGAACATAATGAAGTGTGTAATTGAAAGCTAACTGAATGAAAGGTGAGAGTTAGATTGAACCGAAAGTGGAATTTCCTTTTAAAAGAAGCTAGCTCTGTAAATATTACAAGTGAGTATGTAGTATGACTGTATCTTGCTATCACAAGGCAACTTACATATATCGATTAGGATTTGCAGCATCACAGTGTTGAATGGATTAATGATTCGGAAAGTTTTTTGTTCACTGAAGCTGTATTTATTTTAACAAAATTACCATTTATCTATTTTAATAAATTGTTTATTTATTTTGACTACAAAGCTATTAATTTCAATAGAAATTATTCTAGTCTTCAGTGTCACATTTCTTCCGAAAACATTCCAATATACTAACATTTCCTATTATATCAATAATATTCAAAACAGTTTTGCTGCTTGATATTTAAAAAAATATTTTATTTATTTTATATATATATTTTTTGTAAAGGTCTTTGGACACTATTTTCATAAAAAATATAAACAATACCTCATGTTGTGTCAATCATGTTTACACACTGTCTTTGAAATTTGCGTCCATGATGGAAAGAAATTGAATCAGGTTTTTTTTTTGCATTTTCACATTCATATCAAGTTTTTTGATAGGGAAGAATGACGAATATGGAAAAAAAAGCACATACAAAAATGTATGACTCCATATTTTGAAATGCTATCGTAAGTTGTATGCCAATATCATGATAGTTTTTAATTTACTTTGATGTCCTAATGCCATGTAGCATTTAAAGACTAATTTAGGCTTTTAGTAATTTCATTTTATTTAGACAGAACACAAACTAATTTTAATTTTGTCCATTTATTAAACTCAAATCATAGCATGACAATTAATTGGCTGAACGGTGCTGAAATTTTCATATCATGCATCTCTACTATTACAGCGGCTGTATTTAAAACACTACACCTCTATCACACTTCAAGATTAATCTTTGCATAAAACCTCTCAGACAAACAGCTTGGTGTTATTGAAATGACAAAATGCATTAGGCTCTGTTCTGCTGCCATGTATTTCAATGGTTGCAGTATTACATGACAACCATGAAACAAATGGGTAACTAAAAGTATTTCACCCGAGACGTGATACTGAAATATAAAGCCATACCATTTTACTTCTCATTAATGAGTCTGTGCACATAGAACAATAACCTAAAACTCAGATCAATAGGGTAGGCCACAATGTGTATTTGTTGTCTCCTCTGCCTGCCTGGCATCACAATAGAAACAACATGTTTTATTGTCTCCATTTCACACACTAAAGATCCTTTCCATAAAACAAAAAACTCCCTTTTGGATAAAACTCCTTTTTTATCCTGCCGCCCATATTTTGGGCTTTAGGATACAACAATGCAGTAGTCTTCATAGACTTTGAGGTATGTAAATAATAAAAAAAAAGTTTGAGGTTATACTGCTCTGTGTCCAGACTCTTGAGAGAAAAAGGGTCCTTTAAAATACTCAAACCAACTCTGTATTCCCACCTTGTCAACCAAAGGAGACATTGACATGATTCAGGACATGCACGTATTAGAGCTCAATGCAATTAACCGACCAATTCCCTGATCCCCCTGCATCTGAGCCCCTCAGTGAGTGATGTTATGGGTCTGCTGGCAGCTCTCTCAACGATAAAGTAAAATCAACCCATCCACTCAGACAGGAGTCATGACCGCATCTTAAGTTTATGTCAGCATGTCACCATGCAATGGTTATTTATTTCTGTCCTCATTTAGGAGAAGCTACTGACCATTTACATATAATCATTTAGAAGCTGAAGAGATTGCTGACGTTGGACCGAAAACGCAGATTAGAACCGCTGACATGATACTTCGAATTTCAGTTTTGACAGATTTCATATACAGCACAGTGTTGTACTACATGTTTCTATCAGTCACATGATTTCTGCCTTCAAAACTAGATTTGATTTGTTAACACTACATGCATCAGTTACATGTTTACACTGAAAGCCTGATGCTCAATTCTGATTCATTGTTCATATTCTCTTTACTTTATTTAGTTTTTTTAAACGTATCCGGATTTTGTCCCGTCTCTGTCCTTAACTGCCCCAAGTAAACTCATAGCTCTCATATAGAAGTAAATATTTAGGTCATTAAAGTTAGTGCTTACAAGTTAATTTCTAAGGTAATGCGTCACAAAAGCTAGAGAATCTGCATGCAAATGATAAGAAAGAAGAGCCTAAGCTTTTCTCACATAGTTTTTCCTCAGGTTTTATTTGTTGTCACTGTAATACTTTAATTGCAACACCTCACTGTCCCTCCACAAAATAGCTTTGCAGCTGTCTCCACATTAATTAGGTGACCACAAAACAATGTGTGGAATCTTTCAATTAATTCTTGTCAGTTACGAATTGTGAAAATGTTAAACCAGAGGGACAGAGTTGCATGAATTCCAATATTACTGTTCAGACTGAGGTCACATTACTGGGGCCAGTTGCCTTCATGTTAAGATAGTGTCTTAAGAGCTAGTCTGACCAGCTAGCAGTTAGCCAAGAGTAATCTGTTTTATTTTTGGAATTTACTTCAGACTAATATACATTTTTATGTAACTGAATTTAAAAAAAACTGTGACCAGTCTTAAAGAAACATTTAGCTGACTAACTTTTAAGACAAGTATTAACCTTTTATGCAACCGGCCAATGAATCTGAATTAGGACCACATAATGAAAAATAGAAAAAATCATGATCAGAAATCATTCTATTATGCAAATTTGAAGATTTCAAGAAACAGGTCTTATTATCAGTGTAGAAAACAACTGTACTAGAAATCATGTTTTTTACTATATTCTCAAAAATAGATTTGAAAAAAAATGTCTCTTGGTTATGTATGTAACCCTAGTTTTTCGAAGGGGCGAGACGCTGCGTCGACAAAACGCTATGGGGAACACCTGCAGCGTGATGGCTCTGAATAGTATGTCTAATCAGTCCAGTGGTTGGGCGAGACATCATAGGCAGATGACTTCATTGGCCAGGAAGCATAAAAGCACGTGGAGTGCAGCCGGCTTTAGCTTCAATGTCATTAAGGGGGGAAGGCAGGGATGCCAGAAGTGTGGTTACGAGACGCTGCGTTTCGTTCCTTCGAGGAACTAGGGTTACATACTAGGGGTGTCAAAATTAATCGTTTCTACGATGCATATGAGGACAATTCGTTATCAGTTCAGTAATAGACCATAACCTGTTATAACGTACTGAAGCAGAGTCTATTTTTTCTGGGACTCTTATACGCTGAATTCAAGTGACAGTGCGTTGTTCTTGATCTAAACTGATGATCTAAAAGATGTAGTGCTTGTGACAGATAATGCGTCGAAGATGATCGCTGCAGCTCAATTCGGAACATTCCCTCACGTAAAATACTTTGTGCATACAGTGAATCTGACATCGCAGCGCACGCTTAAAGTGGCCACGCTCTCCCGGTTCTTGGCCAAAATCCGCCGAATATCAACATTCCTCAGGCTCCATCGCAGCACCACAGCCACTGCTTGAGAAATCTGAAAACTGAAGCTGAGAACTGATGTCAGAAGAGAGCAATTCAACAGTGTCTCCCATTGCTCCTCTAAATGCTATTTTGGTTTATAAATTATAATTTCATGTTTATACATTTGTTCAAGAAGTGTGTTTTCATTGAGAAGGTAAAATTTAAGTTTTAGTTGATATATCTGACTGTGTGTTTATTAAAAAAATTATAACATACAAATTAAAATTGAAAATTGAGTATGCAGTGCATCGTCAATGCATCGTGATGCATCGAATTGAACCGAATCGATGACATAATAATCGTAATCGAACCTGCACAACAGGTACACAGGGTACGGATGAATGGGGCGCTGTGATCTGAGATCTCCCCTATGGGCTCAAAAGGTGGCCCACAGAAGGCCTCTAACACCACGACCAGATCCCACATAGGGACTTGGACACATCATACCGGAGGCCTCAGCCTCAGCACACCGCAGAGGACATGTGTAACCAGGGGGTCTCTACCAATTGTGTGTCCACCAAGAGAGGCATGGTAAGCCGCCACATAAACCTTCAGGGAAGAGTGGGTGACCCCAGTGGAGAATCTGGCCTGCAGTCATTCCAGCACTGTACCAACTGGGCAGTTAACTGGATACTGCTGGCATTCTCTACAACAAGAAGTGAAAAGTTTCCACTTTAGGGATTACAGTTTCCTCATGGAGGGAGCTCTGGATTGGAGGATGGTCTCAACAACCTCAGTTGAGAGACTGGAGGCTGAGTTGTGCCTCCTCAGGGGCCACACCCGCAGCTACCACAACTCCACAGACCAGGGGCTGAGCGGCCACTCATGACCACTCAAGCGGAGGACCTTCGGAGGAGGTGGCGAGCCTCTCAGAGACATGCACTGTGTAACATGGTGTGCATTGCACTTCCCCACAGGGGGCTGGCCCTCAATAGTTCTGCCTCCTGCTAAAAACCTAGGAAATGTAGGTGGAGATAGGTTGAGATCCTTGCGATCTCAATTGCCACCATGCCTCAGCAGCAGTGGGAGAGAACCTTGAGCTAACTGACACACTCCTCACCATGAGGAACGCCGGTGAAGACTCTCTCCTCAAAGAGAGCCCTCCGGGAGCAAAGCATATGGATACTGGAGCTGACAACTGGAGTAGACAACACTCAAACTGCGTGTATGTAGTTTGAGAAGGGAAAAACACGTCCCGAAATGCTGCCCGCTGTCGCCCTTGCCTTCACTTGTAATTTTGAAATAAGGAGTGATAATAGACAGACAAAACCAAATAAGACTGACATGCTGAATGACAAAAAGCTGAAGCCGGCTGCACTCCACAAGATTTTATGCTCCCTGGCTTCTCGCTCATCCATTGGACTGATTACACATACTATTCAGAAACGTCACGCTGTCATTCCCTGTAGGGTCTTGTCGACACGGCTCAATTTCCTGAAGAGGAATTGCTTTTAATAGAAATGGAAATATTCTGAAATATACTTTTTTATTGTCATATTTAATTCCAAAAAATAAACAAAACAGAAATGCAGTTTTTTTTAACAATGCGAGTCGTACTTCGATTACATTTTGTAAATTCACATTAAATTCAACTTGATTTTATTTTCTAAAGATATATCTACATGCACACCCACTAAAAATGTTTACATACATTTGCATCATATGCGATCAGCTTTCTGCATGTATGATGAGCCATATTTAGTGCCAATGTTACCATAGCACTGAGAAGCCTGAGACCTGTCAGTGTTCCTGTCATGAGAAAGCAACAACGTCAGCTGATTAAAGAATTCTGGCAACTCAGCATGGCACCCCAGAGCCTAATTGGCTGGTTTGCCTTAAATTATGCCAAGAAAGCTTTCTCCTTATTTTTATAATTATAAAATTATATTATATTCCTTCTTATCAAATGTGGGATTTAGAAACAGCTTCCTGAAATTCTATAATGCTTAAACCACAATTACTTGAGAAGCCATGTTTTAACCCAAACAGTCAGAGTCAAAAGTTTCACATGCTAATTAATCCTTTACTTAAAGGATTATTTGAGAAGCAAATAAAAAAACATATCTGAGGTGCTTATATGAAGCTTTTCATTCCAGCATCTAAACATAACTACTGTGTGGATTCACAATAAGATTAGCAGATAATCATATGGCTGTAACCAGTGGTAAATCAAGCAAAAAAAGATTATTATTGGATTATTATTACTAAAACTGTTTTTAACCAAAAGGTCACAGACTTTTTTCATGTGAACCATGTGATTGACCTGAAGGATCTAACTGTTAATATAGCCTTGTCTTGTCTCATTTGGCAGCATGGACCATTAAGAGTGCCATGGTCTGTTAAATTGCAGCAGCCAAGTAATTCCTCTATCTGAATGATCAGTGTATGTGTGTGTGTGTGTGTGTTCTTTACCTCTCTAAGCAATGGCTATCTACACACATTAGTTCAACAGGTTAGTTCTGTCCTGATTTTCTGCCTTACAACTTTCAATCGCTATCAGTCTTGTTACAAAGACTGCCAAATGCTGTTATAAAAAAATATATATCATTTTTTTTTCAAAGGGCAAACAAACTGAATCAACAGATAAGCCAATCTCTTGATCAGCAGCACTCCGTCCTGAATAAAGTAAGAGTGGATAAGAAAGCGTGGAACTGAAAAACACAGCGGGGAAATTTAGCGAATGCTCTAGGTCACTTAATTCTGGGGACATGGATTATTCATGTGGCAACCACTGATCATCATGACCCTCATAAATCAAACAATGTGGCATCTCGCACCACCACTGAGCCCGGTTACAGCCTGCTAATCTCAACGCCATCCTTCATCACTATAACCTTTCCTTATCTGCAGTCTACACCCCAAGACAGAACTGAGTTTGAGGGGACAGGTCTTTCACGCTGATCTTATTTCACCTGTTTATGCAAAGAACAACGCAAACTTTATCTCTCTTGTCATGCTGTGTGCTCTACTCCTGCATAGGCTATCAAAGGCCTCCAGCCATCTAACACGGGACACCTGGTTGCAGCACATTGGATGCCGCGGGCTTACAGGAGACAAAATATAATTTAGGCCATGTTTATCTCTCGTATTAACATTTATCCGATCACAAGCGCTCAACTGAGACTACTGTGCATCTAAAAAGCATCTTCAGTGACCACTTGTGATTGGAGGGTTTTTGATTTCATGAAACAAACAGTGAATTTAAAAGATTCATTCACCCCCACAAAAATTATAAATCTATCTTAATCATCTAAATATGGATGACCTTCATCACAAAAAATATATATTTTGCAGAATATTGGTAACTAAATATTTTAGTTGCTATCAATTTCGATTGTGCAGAAGAATAAAAACAGAGACATTTCTCAAAAGAATTTCATTTATGTTACACAGAATAATTATAATAACAGTCATACAGGCTGGAACAACATGAATTTAAGTAAATAATAACCAAAAAAATGCATTTATGTGTGAACTATCCCTTTTATAAAGCTGTTAAATGCAATCTGTAGCAAATTTATTTTACATGTACCATATATTATAATTTTGTAAATCTAAAGTTTGCCTCTTAGTTTTTATTAGTTTTCTTTAATTAGCTGTAGTTTTCAATTTCCATCTGTGTGTAATCATAATAATATTAGTATACATTAATATTTCATTATAGCCAATAACTTTTCTCAGCTTACTGGTACTGGACAGACTTCTAATAATGTTGCATCCTTTATTTATACCATGGTGTAAACAGGGCCTTTAATGTTCAGTGGGAAAAAGTAACTTGAACTTTCATAACTTTTTAATAGACAACTGTTGGACAGCACTACACTTATAGGCTGCTAAGAATATACTGTACCAACAGATCAACAACTTTCGGGAGAATAAATACAAAGAAAGCAATGATTACAATCATTATTGAAGTATTAATGAAGAAACCAAGAAGTTGAAGTCAAAAGAAAAAAAAAGCAAACCCAGACAAGATCAACACTAATGAGGGATATATTTAACAGCTCTCTGCCTGTTAATGTACCTTGTGCTCATTTGCTATTTCAGTATGGCACGCCCCATCTTGTGTCAAACACACCAAGTCACAGTCTTAATTGGATTTATTTTGAGCAAGTGACTGAGACCCTTCTTGCTGAACTCAGTGCTGCTCCACAGTTATGATTCATAATATCTACATGAGCCTTAAAGAAACAGAAAAAAGCTTAATTAAGCAGAATAAAAAGTCAATAAGGTCATATTACAGCCTCTCTGCAATCAAATGCATTTGTTTGTTTGATAATTCTGTAAAAATGAATAACACATAAGTTATTGACCAGTCTTCATACCATACTGTCACAAGCTTCACACCCACTCAAGCCTTGCAACGGCCTCCCGCTGCCCCAGTCAGAGGGCAACGGCAGGGGTCCCTTGTCTCTTCACCAGCCCCCAGCAGGTTCCAAACAAGCTCGCCACAGCCCAGTCAATTACTTCCCCTGTGACTTCTCACATAATAATAGGATCATATGCATCTGGTGCATGTCATCTAGCAAATTAGAACAAATTAGCAGCGTGTCTGCGAAGGAGGCGGCGCTATGTTTGTGTGTTTTTTTTTCAGATATATTCTAGCAGTTCGCATCAAGTGCCATATATCATTATGCACAGGAGAACTTGAAGATTAAGTCTAGACATCTAGATTTAAATTCTCAATTGTCCTTCTTTGTCCTTCTAATGAATTTATAGAATTTTAAGAAAAATGCAAGCAATAATTTGTTGTTTTTTTACTATGTACTCAAACAGAAAATTAAGTTTGGATTTTTTTTCTCTAGAAAGTTGTATCTAGGTGTTTTACACATCCAAATAAAATTTTGTCCAAATATAACATTTACTATGCAAGTTATAGCTATTTATTGCAACATCGTCATAGGCGCTTTCAGTAAAAAACAGGTCTATTATACTAACAATATCTACATGTCTGATTATGAACAATAAACACAAACCATGCAGCTAATAATGAAAGCAATTACACAAATTGTCTTCTGCAACAAAAGTACAAACAGTGCAAATGATTTAGAAACTACACACAAAAGGAGTGAGAAATATACAGAGTTCAACATAATTTTTTTTACAAATAATCTTTATGAACTATAGAAGTACATAATATAACCGCTGAATTGGTGACCCGCTGACTGTATCTGCATCAGAATGATTTTACCGGGACATTGCCTTGCAACGACAATACCTAAACTCCAGTGCACCGATGTGCACCACTGTTTCATCCTTGTTTTTGGTATGTTTGATGTCAAAATACTTTGTTGTGTGGGCTATTGCAGAGAGTGCTGTCATGCATATGTTATTTTGTGTTTGTTTTCATGCACGCACAATATACTTTACTTTCACTTTGTGTTCATTCAAATTTCCATTGAAAACCCCTTAACAGTGTTACAAGTCCAAAACCTATGTTTACTGGTTAAATGTAAGACAGTTTGAATCAGTGCACGGGAGTTCTCTGATGAATCAATTTTGTCAAAATTCAAAGTTGTAATCACATCCGCTATGGACACTCTGAATATCAAAATGAGACACATGATATATCTCTGAAAAGCGGAGTATCTCCGCTAGGCGGTCCCCTTGATAACGGAAGAACATTGTCTGGTGGTGGTGAGCATCCATCTGCAGCAAATTATGGAACATATCACCTCAAGGCAAGGAGAAACAGAGCAGGAGCTTGTTGCCCTCCGCACAGCTGCTCACTAGCACATCCCCGTTCTAGATTCCCAAATATGGGCTACCCAGCTGTTGCCCAAGATGACGGCGCATGATGATGTGGAGGTGTAATTACAAATGTTTGAGAATATGGCCATGGTTGAAGGCTGGGAGCGTGGTGACTGCTCAGTGGACCTTCTTTAGTTTGCTTCCCAATGTGGCCAACCAGTATGATAGGATGAAGTGGGAGATACTGGCGTGTAGGGCTATCACTCCTCTGTGCCGCGCCTATCTCCCTGCCCAGGCTCAGGCTGCCGAGTTGAGTTGAGTTGACTCGCCTCGCGCAACATTGACTTCTGGACAGGAATCCCTCAGCCTCCCAAGTGACCGAACATGTCGTCATTGAGCGGTTTCTACAAGCCCTGCTGTGTTCCCACCACCAAGCTGTGAGCTGGGCCGATGCCCAAGATCCTGGCTAGCAGGCTGCATCATTTTTCAAGATCTTCCCCATGGAGCTCTGTAGACTAAAGTTAAGGTAAATGGACAGCCCTTCCGAGCTCTGCTGGATTCTGAAAGCACGGCCAGTCTCATCCAAGCCCAGCCCCTCCCGCCTCGTAACGACAATGTTCTACTGCCTATAGATGGATCTGATAGGGCTGCTGCCAAAGTGTGCCTGGGGGCATGAACACATTCCGGTGACCGTCGACTATGCCACCCGGTTCCCAGAAGCAGTACCCCTCCACAAAGCCACGACCAAAACCATTGCCCACGAGCTGTTCCTGCTCTTCACCCGAGTCGGCATCCCAGCAGAGATATTGACCAATTAGGGCACTCCGTTCTGCTCCGGGTAAAGCAGCTGCAGACCTTCTTCTTCCGGCTGCTCCGGGTAAAGCAGCTGTGGACCTCCGTATACCATCCTCAGATGGACAGACTGGAAGGACGGTTTAACCAAACCCTCAAATAGATGCTACGGAGAGTGGTAGCTGACGGCAAGCGGGATTGGGACTTGATGATTCCCTATGTGCTGTTCAGAGTATGTGAGGTCCATCAAGCTTCCACCGGCTTTACACCGTTCAAACTCCTGTTCGGCCGCCAGCCTAGAGGTTTGCTGGATGTGGCGAAAGAGGCATGGGAACAACAACAGCCTGCCACACCAAGGTCAGTCATCGAACACGTCAAGGAAATGAGGCAGCGGATAGACTGGGTGATGCCGCTTGTCCGAGAGCACATGACGAAAGCCAAGCAATCCTAGCAGCCTAGCAGCCTAGCGTGCAGCTCAGCCCTGGGAGTTCCAGCTAAGAGACCAGGTGATGGTCCTGGTTCCCACCTCCGCCTGTAAATTCCAAGCTACATGGCAAGGACCCTACATGTTGCTGGAGTGACTTGGGCCAGTAGCATATAAGGTAAGACAACCGGGGCGGAGAAGGACGGAACAGCTCTACCACATCAACTTGCTTAAAACGTGTGTGGGAACCAAGGACCAACTCGCTTCGCTTGCTGCCTGTCCCATTGTCATGGACATGAACCCCCTCCTGTTGGCTACCCAGAAGACACAACTCCAACACCTGATCGATCAATTCTCTGATGTGTTCTCCTCGACATCTGGGCAGACCCAGGTACTCTAGCACGACATCAAAATACCACCGGGGATTGTCCCTGAGGCTCATCGGCAGGCTATTGAGATGGAGATACAACAAATGCTGAAGTTAGGAATGATTGAACCATCTCGCAGCCCCTGGTCCAGCCTAATTGTCCTAGTTCCCAAGCCTCACGGCACCCTCCACTTCTGTAATGACTTCAGACGCCTCAATGAAATCTCCAGAGTTTAATGGATACCCAATGCCCCATGTCAATGAGCTCCTCGATCACCTGGGAAGGCCCGGTATATTTCTACACTTGACCTAACCAAAGGCTATTGGCAAGTTCCCTTGTCAGAAGAGGCCAAGCCGAAAACAGCTTTCGACCCCCAGTGGCCACTGGGAATACCGGACCCTTCCCTTCGGCCTACACGGGGGGCCCGCCACATTCCAGCACCTGATGAATGAATGAATGAATTCACCTAAAATGACCACCTAGAGCATCTGCGGAGTCTGCTGAGGGAACTACGGAGGGCTGGACTAACTGCCAAACCTAAGAAGTGACATCTTGCGCTCTTCGAAGCAAAGTACCTGGGTTTCCAGGTGGGACAAGGGCTTATAAAGCCACAAGAAAGTGGAGGCCGTCCGTGTGGCTCAAAGACCCAGCACAAAACGTTTTTAGGGTTGGCAGGCTATTATCGTTGTTTTATCTATAACTTCTCCTCTCTAGCCCCCCCCTCTGACAGACCTGACCAGGAAGTGGCCAGGAGTGGTCTGGAACCCCGATGCCGACGAGGCATTGCAGGTGGTGAAAAGAGACTTTGTGTCCGAACCAGTCCTTCAAGCTCCGGATTTCGGCTGTCCCTTCCTGCTGCAGACAGATGCCTCAGATGTGGGATTGGGAGCTGTGTTGTCACAGGTCCAGGAAGGCAAAGAACATCCTGTCCTTTAAATCAGCAGGAACCTGACCCTAGCCAAGAAGAAGTACGCTGCCATGGAGTAAGAATACCTGGCTGTCAAGTGGACGTCCTGGAGCTGCGCAACTACCTACAGGGCCGTAAGTTTACCCTCTTAACTGATCATGCTCTCTTGTAGTGGATGGGCTGGGCGAAAGATACAAACGCCCGGGTGACGTGGTGGTTCCTCGCACTCCAGGACCTCCACTCTGATGTTCGCCACCGGGCTAAGGCAGCCAACACCAACGCAGACGGATTCTCTTGGATGTGAACGGCTTTCGCAGGTCACTCTCCACCCTCCCCCTATCTCCCCCTTGTTTTTACCATATTACTCCACCAAGAGCGAGACAATGCTTGGAAGGGGTTGTGATGAGCGTCCCGAGAACATATCAGCGCTGCCCTGGAAACAGTCAAGGAACAGCAGAGCGTACTCATCAAAAGCTGATCGCCACAGCTGCCGTTCATTGGCCCATGGCCAGATATGCCGTGCAAGGCACACACCAGGGCTCAGGGCCTGAGACTCACTCTCCGCGCTGCAGAGGAACTAACCTGATCTCTCCCTTTCATTACAGAAACAAACCTGTGACCATTTCGACTGCTAAATTTCCCAGTACCCAGACGCACAGCCACTGGAACTCCACCCAGAGAGCACCCTCCTCCAGGCGCACTTTTACCCCTACATGGGCCTTTATGCTAATAAATCCACCCTCCAGGGTTTTTGAGTTGAGCTCTCCTTGTCATGTGTTCCTTCCTCCCCATGACAGTATAGAGATGGGTGGAGAGAAAAAGGTGAAAAGGAAAGATATGGAGAGGTAGGGAAGCAGGCTGAGTGGCTCGTCATGAAATGCTGAAACAACAGCATGGCTGCCAGGGCAATTTTACAGCTCAGTGGTTTCACACCTCAGCCGTCGCCCTTATGACTCTGAACATCTAAGTCCATTCTGCGTCTTCATTTATTTGGTGTCAGCGCCTGAGGACGCGCAAGGCTCGGCATGGATTGGGAGCCCGTCCCAAATGTCTTCGGATAAGTGGTGTGTGAAGCAGACAAGAGAGAGGAGAGAGAAAAAAATGCATTATTCAGCTTCCCAAAACCATACAATGGGTGACTCTCTCCTACATTCGGCGAATCATTATTAATGAGCTTTGAACACAAAATACACACCCAGACCAGCCTCGGCACATTTGCTTCAAACTTGATTTAAGAGAAGCTGTCCATCTTCACTTAGTCCTTGCAGGACAGATAAATTCATTTGGTCTAAATCTAAATGTCCAGTAGAAATAACAAACGAGGGCAGCGATCTATGGTGTCCCTCGGCGTGGAGGCCGAATTTCAAAATTTGATGTAAGGGCTATGTTTTTTGGACATTTATCATGAATTCGACAAAACAATCCTCTGTGTAAAAATAGCTTGCTACATTGCTTTCACCCTAAACTTTGACTTTGTCAAGGTCAAGGCTGTGAGCTAATGGTTTATTAACCTGCACTGTTGCTGCTGTACCATCGACAGGGAAGTAAAAACCTATGATCATGACATGAGTGTGTGAAATATGGCAGTATGATTGGGGTACTTAAAAGACTAAGAATAAGGCTGATGTGCCCTGGCCTTAGAGAGGTGACATATTCGCTCCATCTACTGTACCCACACTATTAAATATACATGCTCAATTCATCGCAAAGTCCTCCTTAAGTCCTTGAGGAGCATGGAACAGGGGGGGGTGAATGACGTTTTACAAGTGATAAATGTTACATAATCTATGACGGATATGATGGAGTGTTGTATATATATGTACTTAATAGTGCAACCTTCAGTTTTCAGAAATTTCTCAGAAATGTGTTTTTTTTAATATATATATATATATATATATATATATATACAGTTGTGTTCAAAATAAAAACTTCACAAAACTGAAACTGAGAACTGCTTCACATCTGTGCTGCATGGAGTCAACCAACTTCTGGCGCCTTTAAACAGGTATTCCAGCCATGGATGATTTGACAATTCCTATGTATTTCTTAGTTTTGCCTCAGAAACAGTTTTTGATGTCACCCCACAAGTTTTTTATTGGGTTAAGGTCCGGGGATTGGGCTGGCCACTCCATAACTTTAATTTTGTTGGTCTGGAACCAAGATTCCAATTGCTGCTCGCTTACTGGTGTGTTTGGGGTCATTGTCTTGTTGAAACACCAATTTCAAGGGCATTTCCTCTTTAGCACAATGCAGCATGACCTCTTCAAGTATTTTATTATAAGCAAATTGATCCATGATCCCTGGTATACAATAAATAGGCCCGACACCATAGAATGAGAAACAGCCCCATATCATGATGCTTGCACTATCATGCTTCACGGTCTTCAGAGTGTTCTTTAATTCAGTGTTTAGGGGCCACAGACAGTTAGTCAGTCAACCCCCAAACACTGACAGCAGTGTAGCAGAAACTGCTATTTTTTTGAACAGCCCAATATAATTTTTTTCATCATTTTCTGTAAAGAAATTAAAATATTGATCGTTTTATTGCACAATATTATTATTCTTTTGACAGCAACATTTTTTTAAACAGAAAACAAATATGTATTTTAAGGACTATTAATACATATAACCTAACATCATTCACAGTGTGTAGATGAATATTTGCTTATACTTCAGTAGATAATATATTTTTTAAAAGGTTGGCTTCTCTTGAGTAGGAACATTATCATGTTGTCTTTATTGCACAACACGTTTTTATCTCACACTGTATAAACCAGTGTGAGTTAAATATTTCATACAAATCAGCAATCGGTACTGAGGGCTGTCAAAAATTATTAACAGCATAAATAATACCTGCGAATCAAGCATAGCAACTGAAAAAAGTACCTCAGTGCATTATTAAAAGTAACAACGCAACGTTAGCAACATTAGTAATGTACAACACATTATTTTGTGGATTTTTAAATGTGATGTTCCCCAACACTGTCCTTGAGCACTAAACATGAAGACACCTCTGCCAATATCATACAAAAACATCTAGATGAAGGAGAGTGCACCACACACACATACATACACTCAAGAATGCATTAACACAAATGCTTCTCAGAACTTGGCTGAGTGAAAATGTGAGAATTCATTAGGAACAAACGTAGTCTATAGAAAGGAACGTCTTAGAAGAATCATCTGATGAGCATTAATGCAGTCTTGCGCAAAGTGAGGTAGTGCAATTAATCTCGCACCTTCTTCCAATGCTGTGGCTTCCTCCGCACAGGTCATTACGAGGGGTCCCTCACCACACACAGGCAAACAAATGAGCCATTACCACCATCACTCAGGCTCCAATTAAACAACCCATGCAGCCCCTGCTCCTCACAATCAGTGCCAATTAAAGCCCAACTGTGTGAATTCCAACACCACTAATTACATGAACGTGATAGAACTTTCTGACATTCCTCTCGAAAATTAATTTACAATATTGTTCAAAATTAATAATTAAATCTGCTCTGCCCAAGGTAAGCCACCCTGTGCCTTCATGTGAATTAAAACACATTTTTTCAAAGGCTTAAAGCCAAAAGCTCACAAAGAATGTTCCAAGGTAAATGTGTCTTGTCTGGATGTTATTTGCAGTAGAAGCAAAAGCAGAAGTGTTAAATATTTAAAAGCTAATGATTAAATCCTACCTTAATATCTGAACACTGGACCCCATGAGGTGGCACTTAAAAGTCGAGTCCCAAAAAAAGTTCTCACATGTGTATTTTTTAAAGAACTTACCAGTGACTCTTTCATTCAGTCTGTTCTTCTTTGCTAACTCCAAACGACAGCTGATGGGACAGTTCACAGTTACCAGAAGTAGTAGCTCTCATCACCACCTCCATTCTGATAAGCGAGACTGATAGGAGTAAAAGTGGCCTGGTCAGAGATCACTGAATTATTCATATGACTGGCAGGTGTTGTTGATAGGGCAGCTCTTCTGCATTTCTAACTCCCAGGTGTGGTTTTAACAGCTCTATGTTCACAGCCCTGCCTATAGCTGCCATTGATTGCAGGCTAAAGACCCTGCTGCTGAATAAGCAAAGGAGCTTTGCATAGTGGCACATGGTGCATCCCACCAATAACACTACAGATCCATCACAGCCAATGACACCCACTGGTGCGGAGGGGAGGGAGGGACATCCTACAGTACCTCTAGGTTTAGAATTAAAGACAGCAAAGAATAAATGACATTCAAACAGGACTGTTCAGCATGATTGAAGCTAATCTAATATCCCACAGTGCTTCTGATGACCGCTGACTCGGGAGACACGGATTTGAGTACAATACAAAGCTGCAATAAAAAAGCATCTGGACTATGTGGAGTCACGCATAATAATGCGGCTCTGAACTAAACGCTTCCTAAAACATAAGAGAATGACATTTCTTTAAACCTCACATTGAAAAGAATTGGATCACGCTAATGTTTTTCTGGTTAAAGGTGCTGTATGGAAGTTCTGAATCTTCTAAAGCCAAAAAATAACATATGTTTGTAGATATTTAGGAAACATGTTATGAAATCTTACATACTGCACCTTTAAGGGAAAGTTTGCTTAAAAATCATTATCGTGTTTCTACAAAGCTGTATAACTTTCTTTGCATACAGTGAAAGATAGTGGAGTCCAGTGTTGTTATTTTATTGACAAAATTAGTTGACAAAAACAATGCTATATGGGTTTGGAATGACACAAGGGTGAGTAAATGATGACAGAATGCTCGTCTTGTATGCCCCTGTCATATGTTTTGGAAATTGCTATGGGAATGGATGTGTCAACTCGCACACATACATACACATATCGCAATGCAGGAAAGAAAAACAAAACTGTGAAAGTGCCCATAGCACTACATACCATTAAAGGTCACAGTAGGTCATTTCTCAGAATCAACTGCCTCTGGCATATCAAAATATAAAGCCATAAATGTCCTGTGCAGGCTTTTACATGGAGACTTTTTCCATGTGAAAAGAATGTAAAGTGCTTCACTGGCTGCGTTAGTACAAATGTTAGATTTTCATTAAAGATGATGTAATTGGCTGCAAATGCACATTCGTTGTGTATGGAATGCTCATTATAATGTATGTGAAATATTAAAAGCTAGCACCAACCCTTTGTAACAAGCTTGTGTTTCATTAAAAGTTCAACAAAGAGAGTAGTACCACCAGTTCCAGAGATAATGGAGAAGTGTTTTCCTTTTTGCTCAGACCTTTGTATGTCATCAAACACACTGAGCTGTTCTACGTTACAAGTTCAATTGAGATGTCCCTGAGCACAGTTGTCTGGCCTAGGACAGGACAGAAGGAAACACCAAAAGCAATTTCCACCCAGGTGATCCTGCCCCAGGGCCCCAGCGGGGTTTAGACGAGGAAATTAAACTCAACGCTGGTCCCGCTGCTTGAGAACTCCAGTCAAATGAACAGCCGATGTGCAGTCTTTTACCACTTCACAGAGAAAATATTAGCAGAATAAAGAAAGAGGTTTCCTGCAGGGTGTGGAGCGAAGCGGCTCACGCAGAATGGCTAATGTCCTCTCTCCTGAGTGATGGAGACGTCTGCAGGTTCAACCCTAACGACTCCCGGAGCCTGTGCGGAGAATAGTAATTTACCAATCACGTTTTCCATACTTGAGCAGAGAGCACACTGGGTAAAAAAAACCCCAAAACATTATGATAAGTTCAGACAAAGTCACGAGGCTTACCCATCACTGAGAATAGCTGTATACAAAACCTCTCAAAAAACTGCAGTCAATGTAGGACTAAAAGCAAACCAACTAGAACACAAAGTACAGAGTGGAACAGACTCAGCATCACCCTCGAAACATCCATTAAGATGTCTCACAATACAAGACGGATCCATGGAACACTGAGCTTGTTTAGGTCTCTCTATTGTGAGTGCCGGGACAGGAATAGCTTGAAGCAAAAAAGCATAAAGTTAATGGGGGACACACTCTCTGGGATTGCAATGGTAAATTATGACTCCCATAATATGCAATTCAGGGACACTCTTGGTTTACAGTAAAGGCTGGATGAAGTCCTTGGGCTATAGTGCTCATAATGGGTGCCGTAACTGAAAGCCTGTAAATGTTAATGAATAACCAACTCAATCCAGATCCAAAATGATGCTATAACTCCAAAGCTCCAGTGGAGCCAGCAAGCAGATGGCCTGGTTTCAGTGAGCTACTCAATTTTGCATTAATGTAACCTTTCAATATAAGAAAAGATTGATAAGCGGCATTAAAAACGATGACCCTTACCCAGTTCAATTACACAACAGAGCTGTTTTATTTTCCACGCTCGTGGCGGTCTCTCATAAGAAGCGTCCTACGGCGTGACGACATCGGGTCAGGGAGGCTATGAGAGCTGGTCTTTATGGTAATACTGCTCTGATTGAGATAAGTGGCAGATGTAAGCAGGACCATCAGCAGTATTTGTAAAAAGTCAGTGGATTCTCAAGGGAGAGCTGCTTGTCATTACAACCGCCGGGAAAAGACCTGATGAGTGCATTATTCAGGACCCGGCAGAGCCGCAGCTAAGAGGTGTGGAGTTGGCATCTGAGAGACAAGCTCTATTGAGCCTTTGCTATAAGCTCACATCAGTGCTTGTTAATTAGCTTTCCTTAAAGATGCTCACAAGCAATCTTTATTTGATTCTATTCGTGTTGCCTCTGAACTTACAATTGTGTGACTTATCATTCGCCATCTGTACTGAAGAGCGCAGTAAGATATGAAAGATTGTTTCACTCCGTACTAGCTGGTGAAATCTTTAGTGTTCATCATATTAAGTATTGTCATTTCCTCCTGTCAGTGGAGGACCTGGGATTGAAGCACTGGAACTTTTCAGGCAGGGCTGCCTTTTAAAACCAAATACATCGCCACAGATTCAAAGATTTAGCCGGTAAAAGTATCTTTCCAAGGATCTATTTATTTGATGAAACATTGTAAAATATTTCTGTGATGGCAAAGCTGAATTTTTAGCAGCCAGTACTCCACTTTTCAGTGTCACATGATCGTTCAGAAATCATTCTAATATGTGACCCTGGTCCACAAAATCAGTCATAAGGTACAATTTTACAAAACTGAGATGTATACATCATATGGAAGCTCAATAAATAAGCTTTCTATTGATACATGGTTTGTTAGGATAGGACTATATTTGGCCGAGATACATCTATTTGAAAATCTGCAATCGGAGGGTGCCAAAAAATCTAAATACTGAGCAAATCACCTTTAAAGTTGTCCAAATGTATATCTTATCAATGCAATTTACTAATCAAAAATGACATTTTGATATGAATTTTACAAAAAATCTTCATGGAACATGATCTTTACTTAATTTCCTAATGATTATTAGCATAAAAAAATCTATCATTTTGACCCATGCAATGTATTTTTGGACATTGCTACAAACCTCAGCAACTTAAGACTGGTTTTGTGGTCCAGGGTCACATATACTGATATGGTCCTCAAGAAACTGTAAATGTTAAAAATAGTTATGCTGCTTATTATTTTTTCATTTCATTTTTTATTATTTTTTGACGAATATACAATTCGAAAGAACAGCATTTATTTAATTATTTGTTGCCACTTTAATGCATTCTCGTTGAACAAAATAATTTATTTATTATTAAAAAAAGTTTTGCTGACTTCGAGCTTGACTGGCATTTTGTATGCACAAAATCTGCAAAATCTTACATTCTAATCCTACATTCACCAGACTCTATACTCATAAGGTTGGAACGTTTTCAAATCCTCAAAACAAAATCTTTTTCATGTCTTGCCTGGTTACATTTATTTATAAATGATAAAGAATTTGATAATTCAGAAGCTGGTTTGCCCTTCTATCCGCACTTCTCTGTATCACACAGTCTCACAAAGAATGGCTGACTTTATTTGACACTAATGTCTTTGCAAAGAAGAAGTCCCCTGAGAGTTGTCTAAACAGTCTTCCTCTTTCAAGTGTTCTGTTGGACAAACGCAGCACAAAAGAACTGTTTGATTATTAATGAGCAGTCAACACGGCAAATACGAGCTGTTCTGTTTCCTAAAGAAGTTTTCACTGTGTTTCATGCAAGCCCTTACATTGCAACATAAAATTACAACATTTTCAAAAGCTGCTCCAGGCATTACTAAAAAGGCTTTTTTTTGGTCTTACTGTGTACAGTTCATCTGTGGATGGTTTTTGGTCCATTCATATAGCTCCTAACAAGCACTCCATCTTTATACTTTTCTGTAATTAAAGACATGTTTGGCATGACTCTTTCAAATTAGATTTGGGAATTTTCCTCCCAACAGAAATGTAAGCACTAACCTCTGGGTTAACGTGGAGAAAAACATCTGTAAGACCATGACCAAGTACTGACTCAAAGATCTTAATTGAAAGGACATAATTTGCTTTACTGAGACAGTAGCATTGTAGATCACAGTAAATGAATACACAGACTGAGATCAGGAGACAGGGAATAGGAAAGATACACGCTATAAAAAATAAAAAAACGTGGCTGTCCTTGATCTGAAATTTTCTGTATATGCCATCAGAGCAAACGAGAAACATACATCAAGTTTTTCAATTACAGAGCAAAAGCTGACCCAAGAAGGTTCGGCTAATGGCTTTATATTTTTCATTAACATTTCTAAATGCGCCTACTATGACCCGAGGGTATTTGTTCAGTGTATAATGTTCAATAAGCTTCTGATAAAATAACATCTATCTGGCAGCTCATTAAGAAATCAGCTTGATTTGCGGAATAAAGGTCAGGTTTTACTATGCCATTGAGGGTCTGCTCTACTGTGCCATTGGATTTTAGTGTTACTCTAAAGGACATGTTAATATGTGCGCTGCGAGAGTTACAGGCTACTGTAGGTTTGTCCTATAAATTGCTGTTTAATGTACATCAAATCGGATAAACATGAAATACTAAATATCATGTTATACCATGAATAAAAGCGTTTACAAAGACAGTCTGTTTAATAACAACCCTAAACAATTTTTTTTGTTGTTGTGAATTTTTCACAAAAAGGGTAAAATAGGGCCTGAAAGTTGTGTTTTATGGTAATATAAGTAAATGGAGTAGCTTAACCTTCAGATTATGTTGAACCTCAAAATGGTTAAAGTAAATATTACATGAGCTGTTTTATTGTCTATTAATTTTATATGAGGCATTCCCATTTTAAAAGCATTTCACCAAAGACTGTAAATAGTTTAAAAAAAACAACATTTCATCCAGTTTCTATAGCAATTAGCCAAACACTGATGATTACCTTTACGCACATAAAGCATCAGTCTTAAACACTCAAAATGGATATGTCATGATTCTTAAATCTCCTCCTTGATAACATTAGCATCTAAATTCTCTAACTAGTTCAAAGCAATGGCTGAAACAGACATAAAATAAAAAAAGAGCTCACAGCTTGTGATACTAATGTTAAATTTATGTTGTTCCGATTACATTCAACCAGACTGAATAAAAATAAATAAGCCTTTCAAATCTGTATACTAAAACAAAAGGATGCAGATCGTTTTCTGCATTGATCTGAGTCAGTGTAGCCACAGAATACTAATGAAATCTTAATTTGAACCACCCCTATATGCTTCAGTTCACCAGCACCAATACCTAACCAATTAAAACGAATCTCATCTGCAATTTGAAAATCATCAGGCCTAAATATTTCAGAAATGTGCAAAAGCACATCATAAATATCAATTTGATTCAGAACTTAAAATGTCAGGCAAAGCATAGAGTTAAAGCGCATCGTCCTTGGGAATTCAAACAACTGTTAGCAATGCACAGCCAGTGTTCCTTCATTAATCAGCACTAATTAAGACTATTGATTGAAGCAAACAACAGATTTCCAGCTGAAAGGGTTTACTAGACTGTAGCAAGTAAAATATCCAAAGCAAGGAAACTCTAGCAAGGAAAATATCCAAAAGATTTGCCTTTGCCCTTGGTTGAGGCTTCACTTTGCAAACCAGCTCAGAAAATTAAACCAAAAATGCCCCTGCTTCCCTGTCATTAAGTGCTGTCAGGACGAATCAGAGCTCACAGGCCAGTGGTGCTGCACAAAGCAGCGCTCAGTCTCTCATTGTTGAGCCTCCTGTCTCACTCACACACATGCATGCTCAGTCACACAGAAGGTTAGGCTTGAAAACAACATCCCAGGACTCAAAACATAACACATCAAGGTCATATTGAACTAGTGGTAATAAGTGCAAGCAGTCAACATCATCAAACTTTATCATTATTTTCATATTTGCTCTAAATCTTATGCATCACTTATTTAGATATTGCTGTTGCGATATTATATTATTCATGATTCTCTGGTCAAATGTAGTCTGTATTTACATAATAACTATATATTGCAATTTTGCACCTTTTCACCTTTTAAACCTTTTAGCAATCCCCGGAAATAACTTAACTCAAACCTGAGCAGCATTTAAATTTAATGTGTCATTTTTACAATATGCACATATTAATTTAGGGGGGGTTGAACAAAACACAACAATACCCTTTTTTAGTTTGTCTTTAAGGAATAATTGGGCAGAATAAATAGCAGCCAAATAATTAATATCTTCTCAACAAGACTGCTGTTTAATTAGGCTAAAAGCTCAAGACTGGAAACAAAAGCTGCATTACTGTATTGGCAAAGTACATTTATGACTTTTTGACAGATGGCTGTAATGCAGTCTAGGCAAGTCGACTAACCAACACGCAGGCAAACGCAGCCCTAGATATGCCAGACAGAGAAACAAATAAGAGTTAGACAAGACTGTGCACACATTTGCTGCACACGCATCCCATGTTTTTCCTGAATAAAACACAGGTCATGCACGCTTCAAAGATTAAGAGTACAAAAAAAACATCTGACTTTCATGTCAGCAACAGAAATATAGAATCTTGTTTTGCATCATAAAGGACCAGTCATCTGACGTTTGTTTGCAACGAGAAAGTCAATACTGTTGACGTTACGAGACATTTAACTTGGTTTTTAACACCAACTGCCTCACAACCTGGAAAGCTCAGACATAGACTTTCAAAATAAACACGACAAAACAACACAGCATACACCGACAGTCTTATGTATGATAATAAACCCTAAAGAGGCAACCAATTATATTTTATATAGAGTGGTTCTTGTCTGCATAAAGGAATATTGTCCCTCATATAGCTGCTGGAAAAAATGACTCTACCATATCATCTAAACCTGCTATATTTCTATATTTACAGGACTGCATCTGTTTTGTAATGCACAGAGGCTCTGAACATCTCAATAAGGCTGTCAAATTGCTCAACAGAGCCATCTAGTGGCCCCAAAACTTTAAATCAAAAGTAATGAATGGAAAGAAGACGATCCCGAGCGAGCGGTGCGTCGTCTCAAATGCTTTATAGCCTGTGTCTTTAACAGAAGAGCAAAAAAAAAAAAACACACACAGTAACTTGTCTATTCAGTAAATCCTTAACTTATTTGTCAGTCTTCATTAGCATGCATAAACTCGTTTTATGAATACCTGCTAATGTTTTACAATGAGAGCGTTCCAGCTACAACCCTTGTAAATTCACAGACGTTAAAACATTACGAGTGGCTTGATAATGTGATATCATTTAAAGATTCGTAAAAGATTCAGTTAGCAAGATAACATATGGATAGAATAAGTTAGCATATTTTATTTTATTGGCATGTACGACAACGCGTTTGTTTATAACAGCATTTCCTGAGCCACAATAATTAGACACTGACTGGGGAACTGCACTGGATACGATACATCAACTTTGACTATAGGAGAAAATCTTATAAATATATATATAGACTGCAGCGATGTAGGTTGGCCAAATTAATAGCTTACACAATCAGTCTTGTAGCCCAAACTGCGCTAAAATGACATACGATAGAGGATTGTTATCAGTTTAAATAAATAAATGAATAACTTAAATAAATAAATAAACAGCTTCTAGAATGAAAACAGACGTAACTGTCGTATGCATGGAGTATAAAAGAGTAGCCTAGGCAATTAAATAACCTATCATTAATGAAACCACATGTCCTATGTGTACCTTTATTGGCCAGTTTAACTATCAGCTGAAATTGTACTCGATTAATAATGTTCAAACATTAGATGCATAAAGTCGCCTAAAGCTAAATAAAAATGAGATATTTTTCTATAGACGTTCAGAATACATGCTGTTCATCCCGTTTACACACGATTCATCAACATACGGATTTTTTTCAAATACGTGATTTTAATTAATGCAATTTTATTGCAGATTACAGTGTACTATTACAGGCGAAATACAAAACGCGTACCTTCTCCAGGTCCGTTTCACTTTCCCTTATCTGAAATCGCTGCTTGCTGTTCGTCCATAGTGTTCGTCTCTGGAATAAAACTCTCCAGTTTCTCGTGAGTAATTTATGGCAGCCTACATGAAGAAGAGTCTTGGAGTGTATTTTGTAGATGTGGCTGTGTTGCTCGCCCTGTCCGGCTCGTGTTGTCGGAGCGCTGCGGCGCGGATCATCCTCTGGAAGCTACACTGTCGCCGAATGTTTCTGCCTCTCGCGCGGCCTCATTTTAAACTCACGTGACGTCAGAGATCATGGTGCTCGAACCGCAAGCGTTTGTTGGAGAAAATACAGGTCTCGGTTAACTTTTACCTAAGTATCACACTTATCTTATGCAGGATCTCCTTACTGGCCGTAAGTTTGACTTTATTTGCTTGACTGAAACTTGGCAACAGCCAAATGACTTCTCCCAGTTGAATGAACGCACTCCTCCGGGGTTTGTTTACATCTGTCAAACACGCCTCTCTGGGCGCGGGGGAGGTCTTGCGATGGTTTACAACGAGAAATGGAAAGTCTTTCAGTTATCTATACCTGTTTTCAGCACATTCGAATGTTTGGTAACTACCTGGTCCCATCCCCACCATCATTGTTCTAGTCCTAAACCGCATACTGACTTCATCAATGACTTTGCTGCTCTACTCACTCATCTCTCCGCTCTGTCTCCTAAAGTTTTATTGCTGGGGGACTTCAACATCCATATGGATAATTATGATCATGCTTGGAGAGTTTCGGATTGCATCAGTACTCAGGCTTTGCAACTCATACAAAAGGTCATACTCTGGACTTTATTTGCTGTTGTGGTCTCACCCCTTCCAACTGTTTAGCAGAAGATTTTCATGTGTCTAATAATTTTTTTCTTTCCTTTAATATTTCTCTTTGCCTGTCTGTAATCAAACCCACACGTATTATTTCATTTCAGAAGCTTAAGGATATTAATATTGATACTTTTGTCTCATGTATTAATGATACTTTTATTCCTGATTGTCTATCCACTCCTGATGCTTTGGTTGCTCAATATAATAATGGTCTACACAATATTCTTGATTCTCTTGCCCCATTGAAAACAATGTCGGTTTACCCCTGAACTTCGGTCTATGAAAGCCAGAGGTCGTCAGCTTGAGAGTCTTTTCTGCAAAACTTGTCTATCTGTCCATAAAAAAAATTTTCAAATCCCACCTACTGCATTATAAAGAATCTATTTCCAAAACTAAATCGGTTAACTACTCTGGTTTAATCCATTCTAACGAAGATAATTCCAAGACTTTGTTTTCATTACTCCATACAATTGGTCCAAACACTCCCTGATCCCCCCCCCATATGTACTCAACTGACACCTGTAACTCTCTAATGCAGTTTTTTAATGAGAAAATTCACAAGATTCTCCTTAACTCTCACTCCCTTTTCCTCACATTGCCAGCCATTCTCTACTTTCCACCTTCCTGATGCTTCAGTAATTTCGGACCTCATTCATAAATCCAAGCCTCTCAGCTTGACCCTTTACCTACAGCCCTGGTTAAATCTTGCCTCCCTTCTTTGCTCCCCCTTATAACTGCCATTATCCAGTCTTCTCTCTCCACTGGAACTGTACCGTCACTTTTTAAAACTGCTGCTGTTACTCCTATACTTAAAAAACCCAGTCTTGATCTCAATGATTCTAATAATCTCCGTCCAATTTCTAACCTTCCCTTTATTTCTAAAATACTCTAAAAAAGTTGCTGCTCAAATCTTTATGAACAATTTCAGTCTGGCTTTCATCCCCTCCACAGCACTGAAACTGAATTCTCTGAATTCTCATTCTTCTTGATCTGACTACAGCCTTTGACACCATCTCTCACACCATTCTTCTCACCAGACTGTCGTCTATTGGCATTTCCCACACACCCCTGGAC
>JAUMHI010000063.1:12115543-12137708 GCA_032359435.1 Enteromius unitaeniatus | reverse complement strand
TTCTCAAACAACATGCAAAAAGTAAAATCAATGACAAAGAATCATCGTAAAATGATATTTTTGCCATATTGCCCACCCCAGCTCTGTAATTTGCAAAATAGTCTTAAAAAAACAACTTTAAGGATTAAAATCGTGAATCGTGATTTCCATATCGCCCACCTCTATTTTAGATGCTCTTTGACAAGCAGATGGAAGAATTAATTCTGATGTTATTCTTTTTTTTAGGAAAGGAACTTACAACTCTCAACTATTTGGTAGAAAACTACCTTTTCCATGTTTTTGTATTATTTGGATAAATACTAGCATGTACTGGGCTTGTTTATACATTCTATTTGCAATTCTTAGAGATACTACTTGGACACAGAGGTGGACCTGCAGGAGCAGGTGATAAGAGTCAGGAAACTGCACCATCTTCTGGAGATCCTGGGCACTTGCAGCACTTTCCTCAGTCTTCCTCATGATCGCCTCTTTCTTTTCACTCAGTAAGCTTCCTGCCCTTTCTGGAAATTATATATGAATCAGATGCCTATTCAAAATGCAGATGAATAATATATCATACAATTTGTTTCACAGGAAATTATGATTTGTTTTTCTCCTTCAGAGAGCTCTTGATTGCATTGGGGATGGTGCATAGCAACAGAATTTAAACAGATGAAAAAACTAATTTCAGAAGTAGTAGCTCTTACATGTTTCTAACCATGAAATTTGATATCAGGTCCTGTTTACAATACTACAAAACATCCAACTATGATGAGGACCATGTCTTCCAGCTGCAAATTAAACCTGCGCTTATTAGCTATTTTTATGAGAAGTGAGTATTTGCTGCAGTTCTTTATATTTTCTCTGTATAATTCTTTCAGTTGATGTATTGAACAGAATAATGATATTTGTAAATATGAATGAATATTTATGTTCTTCTCTCAGGGAGCAACCATTCTCTTGGGCTATGGAGGTGTCCAGTGGACAGGGGCCAAAGGAAGTCAAGACCTCATTGCATCTCAGCGATAAGCCTCTAGTAGACCACATTACTTTTGACTTAGGTGAAGTCACTAGCAGTTTTTTTTCCCCACTTGATGTTCTAGATTTATCTATTTTGTTGTTATTCGAAACGAACATGAAATTTTAAATGATTGGTCACACACATGCAGATGTACCCCTAGACGAGTCTGTGAATGGAGAATGTGAGAAGATTTCTTACTACAGGACCACAGTGAGCTGTAGTCTCATCAGCTTCACTTGACACCGGTAAGACTCCATATCATAGAAACGAACTTACAGAAAATTTAATTTCAAATGCCATATTTATTTATTTATTTATTTATTTATTTATTGGGGGTTTTTTTATGCAATGGTTTTGTCATGATCACCAGTCCTACATTTATTTGATAATACAATCAAAAACAGTATTGTGGAACATTATTACAATTGAAATAACTGTGACGCTTTATATTTCTGTTTAAACGTAACTTAAATTTTTTTAGAATTTTTAATGAATAGAAAATTCAAAACAACAGCATTTAAAAAAAATCTTTTGTAGAATTTTACGTTTATTATCACTTTTAATCCATTTAATGCATCCTTGCAGAATAAAAATATAAATTTCTTGGAAATAAAATCCTACTGACCCCAAAGTTATGAATGGTATTGTATGTGCAGCCACTTCAGTTTGCAGAAGTTTAAAGTGCCCCTATTATGCCATTTCTAATATTGCTTTTATTGCACTGTGTAATGTAGCTGTATGTGAATGTCAACGATCTGCAAAAGTTATTGCCTCCCAAATTAAAAAAATCAACTCAATACAGCGATTCCCACTTCTGTGATGGCTACACATAATAGGGTAATACATTTGCATAATTCCCATCTCTATGTTCTACGTTGGTCAGCAGCAAACAACTCGTCGCCACCCACAAACGCGTAATTTTTCGGTCGACAGCTACACGGTAGACCAATCACAACAGACTGAGCAATCCCTGGAAAATTAAGTGATATTAAAAGCATATTTTGAGATTTTCTTGCATGAATGTAAACCTATTGTAGGAGACTCCCAAAACAATATTAGGAGCCTTAAAAATGGCACAATAGGGGCACTTTAAGATTCAACAGGGTTTAAGACAAAACGTTTAGTCCACATAGAGATAAATCATTTCCATAAGCAGATGACTATTCCCCTATATTATTTAAATTCAGCATATTGTCCTTAACGTCCTTAATGCAAATATTATGATCCCAGAAAAAATGGTCAAAAGCACTTCGTTTTAACTTGAGTTAGTTTCGTTTGCGGAGTAGGAACATGAGAAAGATGGCGCTGATCAAAATGCAGAGGGTGCACACTGTGGGAACCACAACCTCGGTCACCATCTCCATGTGGCTGGTTAAAGGATCTGAAATGTATGCACAAATGTGTTTATTAGAACAAACATCTTAGCATAGCCCAGTTTCACACTGCTTTTGCGTTACGGAGCACTCAAAGGGTTAATATAGTTCTTTTCTGGCTAGTGTGTGTGTTTGTGTGTGTGATGGCTTACCATGAATTAGTCTTAGAATATTGGCAGCCGTATTCCGCTGTTCCTCTAATGAAGAGAGAGAAATAATCTTAGGATGGCAGTAGGACACATTAACCCTTTGAGGGCCGTTGTGTAAGCTCACAATAAAGCAGCACAGTCAACTGGGTTATATGCAAAAAGGGCAGCAAGCCATCCACATCAAGCATCATTTTAATTAAAATTGACTCTTTTGTTTGACGAATATAATACAGCACACATAGTACTTCAGTTTGATTCATCGAAACTGGTATTAAGAGTTGTAGCAAAAGCTACATTTATAAGTTCTGATTAAAAAGATTTCCAAATCTTGATAATCAGATGATTTATTTGCTGATAATTAAAAGCAAAGCAAGCAGCAGACAGTTTAAGTTTATGTTGACTGAATTCCTGAGGAGCGTCTCGCTGCAGACTGCAACATCCAGGGTGCGTGGATGGATAAAGATCCAACTACTCCCTCCTTAATATACCTAAACCTACCTTTCTCCACCTCCTGGATGTGAACCCAACAACGCCCCCTGGATGTTGTGGTCTGCAAGCCTTACTTGGAATATTTGGTTACCAGTCCATAAGCAGGATTGAGACTTATTAAATTACGCCTGATTAAACCTTGACAACTATGGAATGTAATCTATAATAATAGTGTGCAACAATCGCTTTCACAAATGAATAAAAAAAAATCCCATTCAGTTAAAAAAAAAAAAAAATCTTCTTCTACTTCTCTTTATTTATTTTTTTAACTAGTCCTTTCTGGTGAAAAACTGCTTTACTCAAGACTCTGCAAATTTTCAATCAGAGAATTGAAAGCAAAGCAAAGCACGCCAAAATAACCTCATTAGGTGCACTTTCTTGTACTTTTTGTGTTTTTGCCCAGTGTTCACATACTTTTTTTGTTTTAAATCAAGTTTGTAATGTTTGTAAAAAAAGAACGGGAAACATAACTTTCAGAAACAAGGCCATTAAAGTCGTTGAGCACTTTTGCACACTATTATAGCTTATTATAGTCCTAATTAATTAAGGCTTTGCAGTGTACTAACCCTTTTAATCAAAGGTGCTCCAATAGCTGATCTGGTTATTTCTTTATGGTGACATTTAATTAAGAATACATGTACTATGGAGCCATTTTAACATCATTCACTGAAGCATATATAATGTGACCCCTGAAAACATCCTTCATTTTAGCTTCCCGTGATTAGAGTAAGCCAGAACTGAAGTTGCTTTGTTCTTTTTATCCAGCTACACCACACAATCATTCCGAGGTTTTTATTAAAGACATTATCAGAAGTATTCCAAGCTGAAAAGAAAAGAACAAGTTACTTCTTTATGTCTAAACTTCACCAGGCACTGGCCAAACCTTTGGCATCTTTACATGATCTTTCTTTTCCTTGGATTTGCTTCTAGCTGGAGGGGCAAACAAAGAAAAATCCTGTTAGAGGTTTCAGCTGAGTCTCTGCTTCAGACCTCCCCAAAAGTCCTTGTCAATCCGTTCTCATGGTAAGCATACAGAGTCCCTATGGACGCTAATGGCCAAGCAGAAACCTAGTTAAACCACAAATGAGGTTAGCATAATAAAACAGTGGAGAACCAGATGAAGACAAGGAATGTTCTCATGTACTGTTCAAGAGGAATTTGTTCCCATCGAATTTGTTCTTGATTAAAGGCTACATGATTGTTTCTTTTAGTCTGTGATCAACAAATGGAATTTTTCCTTGTTTGCCCCGCTTCTTCAACTAAGTTCAAATCAATGATCCACTGACCTGCAGCAAGGAGCTGATTGCTGGTGGAGCAAGTCTCTGTAGCTTTCCTCTTCCAGTTCTCAACCTGCCAAATGATGATGATTCAGAGCATACAGTCATTGTCTCATTTATTTGTACTGTTCTCTTACAGATAGAGGCTTGTGCAGATGGGCACTCCTTTCAGGATCCTGTTCCGTAATTTGTCTTTTTATATGGTATTAAACTTGACTGTTTAATTCAGTTCATTACACCACCTTTTAATATATAGTTGATATCAACAGATGAGTATAAAATGGTTTATATGGTTTTTCGTCATCTGAAAATAAACATTTGGAACATGTCCAAGGCGTCTGGAGTTTGTTCAATATGAGGCGACAGAAAAATATTAGAAAATACCATTTATATGGTAATTACATCCTAATCTTGGGGGTTCTCCAAGAGGGTGTTTTGTTGGTAGATAACCAAATGAGGTTGTTGGTTTATTCACCCTAAACAGCCATTTAATTGGAAATGTTCTCCACAAATATTTCAATGACACTAAATAGCATGTTTCAATACCAAAAACAGATGCTCTAATCCAAATAGTACCGCAAGACGGCTGTCAAACAATCTGGAGCATTCAAAACATCAGTTCATTCAAAATGTTATGTTAATCAGTGAGGAAACAGCACTTACCTCAAAAATGGCTTTTATTATTTAACTATGAGTGTGTGGTATGTGATTTGGTTCCCTCCACAGTTTTGTAGTTTTCTAGGTTTTATGTTTTACATGTATACATACCTATATAAATATTTAGCTGGAGTCCTTGCAATGCATAAAATTGACATTTCATGTTAAAACAAAAAACCTAAGAATATGAAACAGTGAATTTTCAACAAAGTAACATTTTTCAACAAAATGCAAGGTGCATTTCAACAAAATAAATGTACCTCTCTCTGATTAGGAAATCCATTAGACTTAATGATGCGTTTGTAGAACTGAACAGAGGCCTTGGGGTAGCGAGGCTTATTTTTGTTCCTGAAGTCCACATAATAAAGGCCGAACCTCTCTGAATAGCCCTCGTCCCACTCAAACTTGTCCAGAAGGGACCAAGCAGTGTAGCCCTTCACATTCACTCCATCCCTGATAGCTGCAGGTTAACAACAAACAAAATACAGCATAATTTGTGATGACTCTGTCATTATTTACATGCCATCAAGTTATTCCAAACCTTTCTTGTCCATACAATAAAAGTTAATGGGGCCCAATATTGTTTTGTACCCCATTGACTGCCATTTACATGGACAAAAAACATATATGGTTTTTACATTCTTCAGAAGATCTTTTCTTTTTCTCAGAGGAAGGTAAGTCATACTGGTTTGAAACATCATGAGGAAGTAAATGATGACACAATTTCCATTTTTTGTGACCTATCCCTTTACTTATTTTGGACCAGTTACCTTTGAGCATCTCATTAATGTAACCCTTGTAATACTGTATCCTCCAGTCATCACACAGTTCTGTGCACATCATCTTCTCTGAGACCCCGTTCTCAGTGATGAAGATCATGGGGTTCCCATACTGAGTCTTTAGAAAGTCAAAGAGCGTGAGTCAAAAGTTGTCAATTCATGACATGATACGGTCACATAGACAAAATACATAATTATGAAACAAGATAAAAATTCATCATGAGGAAATAATGTGAAACGGTTCCTTTTAAACAATGACTTCGTGCACCTTTATGAAGTTGAGCAGACGGCGGAAGCCCCAAGGAACTGAGTAGAGCCACTCCGAACCAGGATCAGGCCAACGTGGGTCGACCAGCTCTGCTATATCCCGATCTGAGAAGTAGGTGGAGCCACGGTTTGAAGGGAAGCCCTTTTGGGTGATGTAGCGTGTGGTGAAGTGCCCCACACCTAAGAAGTCAGAAGTGCCTTTGATGTAACTCTTCTCCTGAGAAGAAAAGGTGGGAAGGCGAGACGTTCCCAAACCCTGCTGTGCACTTTTTCTGCCTTGAAAACAAAATGGTAATTTTATCAAAAGCGACATACAAAAAAGCAAACAGACCAACAATAGAACAACAATATACAAGTGCATTTGGCAAGTCTCAGCACAGCGCACATAGCAATCATTATTTATAAACACATTTGGCAAAAATGAATAGAATAGGTAAGTGCTAAAGATGTATGTAATATGCTGGATTGTGCCATTCTTAACCTCACATATTCAGCATCTGCTTAGCAACAGTACCTATGAAATCCTTCATCATTTGAGGATAATCTCCATGAAAGATGGGTGTAGCAAACCAGCCTATGTAAAACTGGACATATCTCTCTGCAGCCTCAATGTCTTTCTGGTTAGTGATGTCCACAGGCTCTCCCCAGTCCCCGGACAGTGAAATGCCAACCATACCTAGATAAGAAAACAGCCAGAGGGTTCAGAGGGTGTATTTTCTAATAAACACATAGATATTGGTAAGCAAGCTCATACCTTTTTGTTTGTTTCGCCAATGAGTATCGTAAGTGTGCCAAACCTTTGCATGTGCCTGTTAGTAAACCAACGCAAACAGTATTGTGCAATAACCTCTAAAATACCATGGTACAATATTTTTTCAAGGAAATGATGTGTTACCTTAATGATGTGGTGAGCTGCTCTGTAGGCCCCGGTGCCCCTGAGCTTCAGTCCAGGAGCATGTTCTCCAGTTTCATATCCTTCCACTGCCATTGACTGACACACAATGAGAATTAATAAGCTCATCCTTTACACATTTCTTTAATTTGCTGTTATTAACCAGGGAAGAATAAAGTGAGCGTACCCAGGGGTTATTAAAAGTTATCCAGTATTTGACACGGTCCCCATAGCGTTCAAAGCAAAGATTGGCAAAGTCGTTGAAAAAATTAATCATGCTGATGTTCTGCCATCCACCATATTTCTCCTGCAAAACCTGTCCAAATGTACAGACACAATGTCAAATAATAAAACCTTCCTAAATAGGTTAGACTATCTAGACTACAGTGGATGAATGAGATTCATTAAATGTGTATTCATCTTTTCACTAGTCAAATCTTGACAGATATTGTTGAGAGGGTCAAGTAGCTGTAAAATGAATCAAATTGGCTCTTTTTGTTTAGAAAATGAAAAGGAGGCTGTGATGGACAGTCTATTCTTAAGGTGCTGCCACCTCAGCAAAACTTTGACTTAACGTTAGTGGACAAAAAATCAATCAATGTCAATATATAGGGATGTAGGAGATCCAGAGATATAAAGCACAGCACATACACCTATCGCATCCAAGCAATTTGTTGGTTAATGCAGCGATCCCACATCCAACTTTTAGCGGGGAATTTTTCCGCCCTCACGTGAAACTCCAGACGGATTTCACATGTAACGTTTCGTCGAGCAGCAGTAAAAATGACACGCAATATAACGTCAATTTTTTTTACAACACGTTTCCTGCAGTTTCCTGCAGACAAGAGCATTAAATCCCTTTAAACATCCTCACAACCTTTAGTTTAAATACAATATGCTAAGATCTACTAATTAAACTGTCATAGAGAGATTAAATAAATCAGAATATAATATTTTAAATAGCGCTATTAGTAGGCCTGTTGGATATATGCAGGAATATGCACCTGTGGCAGGTCCCAATGATAAAGGGTCACAATGGGGGTGATATTGTGTTCAAGCAGCTCATCAATAAGAACACTGTAGTATTTCACTCCTTTCTCATTCACATGGTCAGCTGCAAATACACAAAAGTGGAGGTCAAATATATATATATATGTATATAATCCTACCTAGAGCTAGTAGCAGGCCATAAATAGGCTACTTACACCTAATTCCAGTTGGCATGATCCTGGGCCAGGAGATGGAAAAACGATAATGATTCAGATTCAGCTCTTTTATCAAGGAAATATCATCCTATACAAGAAAATTAAGCAAAACTGTTGTTGCATTTTGAGCTGGGACATTTCATATATTCAATGTCATAGAAAAAAACAGCAGTCACCTTGATTTTGTAGTATCCTTCACATGAAGAGTCTCCAGTATCATTCAAGAACGTCTTTCCCTTCTTATGAGTGAACACATCCCAGATGCTCAGTCCTTTGCCATCTTTGTCCCAGGCTCCTTCTGTTTGATAGGCTGAACTGCCGGCGCCCCACGAAAATCCTGACAAATTATGTGAAACGGTAGAGAATACGTGTTTCACGTTAAGTATTATTTGTCAGGTATGTGTTTAACTTTCATTATTAAATCCATGCAGATCAGTTCATTTCCCAAAGGCTATAACGTCTAAGAAAGAAATCCATTTAGTAACAGTGGCATCATACCATTTGGAAAAGTGCCATAATAGAAGGAGTCGTGGTTGTTCGCTGACCAGTCGAAGTTCTCAGCCGCAGACAGACACAACACCAGCACAAGCACATGACACACTCGTCCAACACGATGTGACAGCATCATATTCCAGATCTCAGCTCCAGCTCAGTGACTCTCATCAGCACCACGCTCTCCTGATCTGAGAGGTAGTTAGCCTTTCACTGCACATCACTCATCGCTTTTACTAAAAACAATGCATTCTGCCCAGTAATGAATGACAATTTTCATGCTCGTACTCCTGATTTGAACATACCTTTCTCAGAATTTGCATTGGTTCCTCATGGAAATGCCTTTAAAATTGATCAAAACTATCCCACACCTTGATATCACATCCAATTTTGAAGTATATTACTGTTCAGCTTGGGTGGCAAAGCACTGTGTTGTGCTAAAAGTGGTCTCATGACCCCCACTGTAGACCCAAAATCCTCCCCATTGAGGGTCAATGGACTGTGATCACATTTTGCAACAGTGGACAGATCTCTTACAAATGAGGGTTTCACTCTGTAAGCAAAGTTAATGTTGGAGAGGCTAATACGCTTGTGTTTACTACAACAATGACAGCATAGGGTGGGATAAACTGATCCAAATATTATACAACAGGTATCAGATCTTACTCTGACTGTTATGTTACTGAGATATTGAGAATTTGAGTAATCCAAAACTTGTATTTTAGCAAGCAGTAATGTGTGAAAAAAGCAATTTATGTAGATGTAAATGATTACAAATGTAACAAAAAGTCTATATAAAACAGTATTAAATAAAAATTATTTAATAATGTTTTAAATTTATTTTGCACACACTATATATATATATATAATTAAAAAAATATATTTCTAAAATCTATTTTGCACATTACGAATATAAATATGAAACATTCCTAAAGTTAATAGAATATTAGCTATATAATGTCTATGTAATAATAAATTCTATAATTATTTATTGTTGTGGCTTCGTTTTCTCCAGATCCTGGATTCACCTTTTTTGGGTGAAATATAATACATTAAATGTTAAAATTGAATTACTAAATAAACATGTTTGATGTATCCATAACCCTTGTTTCCTATTTAAAAACATAAAAAATATAAAACAGTAACATTTATTTTGCATAATAGGATGACATACAAATATACTTCAAAAACAATGCATTTTGTTTTTTAAGAATATATATATTCTTAAAAGTTATAAGAATATGAATTTATTATTGTGGCTTCATTTTTTCCAGAGGTGCCCCCTTTTTGTGAAGTGTAGAACACTGTTACACTTGTTATTCAGAATATTCTGAATGCTGGTAGTGTTTTTACTGCATTGCAGGTTCAAGCTGTGGTTGGGAGGGGGTAGAAGTCTGTTGTCACAGAAACTGTAATTTATTCTATTAATAAGACCAGCCAACAGGAAATGCATCTGTCATCATATCTGATCATCATACTCGCCTTTATTAGCATGTACCTACAAGTGTAATGTAAAAATGTCATTCACACATCATACACTTACATCAAGGCAACACCAAAAACTACCTGCATCGCTCTGTTAAAAGAAACAGTGCTAAGTTGAACCGTTTTAAAATACAACTACGCTGAGCACCTTCTTCAAAATCTGCAGAAAAGATGTTTTTCAATAAGAAAACATAGGAACTCTCTGTACATTAACAATGCTGCACATGAAGTACAAAAAAGTTAGAATACTGGCTCAGCTAGAACAATTGTCATGCCCATGCATACACAACCTAGTCCACACACTCACTCCAAATAGAAAAAATACCTCTGCGAATACCTCACAACATCAACATGTACCTACATTATACTTATCATCAGCTTCGGAGTCATAGTGCATTCAATCTGAAAGCAATACAATACAATATTAAATAAAGCCTATATAGTACAGCGTCACTTGGTGAACACCATGAAGTAGAATTGGTGCAATCTTTCATTTATATGTATTTAAAAAATACATAAAGTGCAGGCTTGGCCAACAGCACAGTAATAGGAGAAGTTGTATTTGTGCTACACATACTTTTGGAGGATTTTATAGATGGGTGAACCAACAGTTTATCTAAAGCAACACCGATCTAAGACAGAGAGACTGTTGTGGTCTCTATCAGCATGCCAAATGTGCAGACCACACACCTAAACACAGGAGTAAATAATAACGCTGTCTTTGCAGGCACAGTCAGTAGTCATCGTCGTCTTCCTCATCTTCTAGCACCATGTCGAGGTCGTCGTCTGCATCATCCTCCTCGTCATCGTCCTCTTCCTCCTCTTCTTCTTCCATGTCATAGTCTGTTTGAGCACCTAATACTAGTTTGGTCTGGTTGATCTCAGTCTCATCGTCTAGGTTGACTTCCACCTGCACACAGCAAAATCATTATTTACCATTTGTCACGAAAAACATCTTGTCTTTTAACTGAGTGCTAAAAAAGCCATTGTTTTTAATCGAATAGCTTTAATAATTCTGAATAAACTCTCTTATGCTCATTCAGGATTAATTTAATTAAAAAATAACTAAATACAGTAAAATCAGTAATATGGTTGGCAATTAAAATTTTCCATTTTTTATATATTTTATAATTTAGTTTTTTCCTGTGATGGCAAAGCTGAGCCATGTTTCTAGTCTCAAGTGTCACGTGCTCTCAAAAACTGTTATACTAATATTTTTTGTGGAAATCATACTTTTTTTAAGGATTCTTTGATGAATAGCATTTATTTGAAATAGAAGTCTTTCCTCACATTATAAATGTCTTTACTATTACTTTTGATCAACTGATTGTGTCCTTGCAGAATAAAATAAAGCGTACAGTAAATCTAAAAACTAAAAAAAAAGATGTTTTGGCCGCTAGGTTTCACATATGTCATGTATATATTGTTCTTCAAGAACCTGCACAATAAAAAAAGGGCAAATTAAAAAAAAGGTTGTCTTGACCTCATTGTGTCACGCAATCAATAAAGATGTAGGGAGTTTAAAGGGATTGACCACTAATGTGAATTTATATTGCTTTCTCCCATTATGGGAGTTTGCAGTATAAATCACCATTTACATTTGTTGCTTGAAAGGCACACTTAAATAATTCTGCCTTGTGTTCATGAAAAAATAAGAGCACAAAATATTATTAGACTATTTATTTTATTATTCTAAAGTTGTATATTGTATTGTATTAAGTGTACTACTGCTTTAATATAAATCGCCAGTTCACAATAATGCAAGAGCTTTTTTGTGTGTGTGTGTTGTCCTTTTATGCATGTACCTCAGGGACAGGATCTTCATTTGGGCTTTCTTCAGACTGAGCATTTATCATTGACCTCAGGGTCCCTTCCTCAAACTGATGAACATAAACAAAATCTTGAGTTTTATGCATAGAGAACACAATGACTACACATGACTGTTCTTACCTTAAGTCTGTTGAGCTGATCTTGCAGCATGACTTTTATTTTCAGAAGAGTCTCCTCTTCCTTCTTGAGCTCCTGAAGGCGACTCAGCATAGTGGAAGAGTGTTTTTACAGCATTACTTCACACAAAAACAAGATGAAAATGACTTTAGTTTGCTCTATTTCAGGGCATGAGCTCACAAACATTTATTGCGTTTTTACTAACTACAAATTAAAGAATTTTTAAATTAACTGTACAGCCAATAAGATAAAAGATGGAGTTTGTAATCGTGCTTGCAGTTTGGTTTCTGAGTACATCTTGTTCCTGATCTCCTGTGGTTTAAAGGCTGGGAATTACGCTGTCATTCCATGACTTATCGAGTTTTATTCAGACCGTTTATAGACAAGTGACTAATGCATCTTTGAAAACTGACATTTTCTAATGTAAAAGCGTGGCGGAACACATCTTACAATAATGTAGTGTGCAGACTCAGTTCATTTAGCAAGCATGCTAGCGGAAATAAATACAGTTACAAGCAATTTATCTCGTTTAGCGTTTCCCATTTCTTTTTTAGCCTCATAAACTAAACGACTCGACTTACTTTACTGGTTCAGCACGCACTGAGGAAAGTGCATGGTTTCGATTAAACTGTTAATTGTTTTTCTTCTCAACTCCACAGTTGTAGCATTCTGAAGAACATGTCACTCGCACTTCAGTGCGCATGCGCATAAAGCACGTGAAGCGCGCAGCTGGTCGGGGTCTCTTTCGACAATAGTTCACTTCTATATTAATATACACAGGATAATATAATAATTCAATTGCGTTTTATGTATTTTATATTTTTTAGATAGATTCTAGATTTTATTTTTCATCATTAAAGTTAGGGCATCTTTTATAATAATGTTGGTTTAAGAAAACCAATTTACAATATTTTAATTTATACGTTATATTTAGTATTTATTTGTTGTTATTTTTTAAATTAACATTATTTAGGCTACTTGTCTAATTTTTGGGTGTTAAGCTGTTTTAATCTTTTTTAATCAGACTTTAAATTTTATTTTTAAAGAATTTTCTTTTTATGTATTTTAAAGTGATGAATATTATATTTAATTTTATGGTATAATTTGTTTAGTTTTATAGTTTTCAATATAACAGATATACAAATAATAATGTCAACGTATTTTTATAATTATGTTGGCATTAAAAAACATTTATTATTATCATTATTATTGTAGTTTATAGTTCTAGTTATAGATTATTTTTCATAAATATATATATATATATATATATATATTCTTATTTTATTCTTATTTTGATACCATTTAATAGATATTATATTCAGATTTTTGCATGTTTACAACTGTTGATTTTTTTTTGTATATTTAAAATGCATATCAAGCGCCCACCCAGACTGTAGTAAGACATTCAGCAAGGAGCGCAGTAGCGACACCTTGTGGAGAAACTTAGAAAATGCTTATAAACTTAGAAATCTCCATAAAAGACACATGAAAGACTAAGAAATTTTAAATAATTTTCATGCTATTCATATCATGCTTTTAATTTATAGATATAGCCCTCGAGAGAGAGAGAGAGAGAGAGAGAGAGAGAGAGAGAGAGAGAGAGCACGAGCAAAAGTTAAAAGTTTACATCTGTCCTCCAATTAGGTGCAGTGCTGTACTGTCTTCACCTGCATATGGTGATGTTTGAACTGGCAGGTGTCAACTTTACAGCATCAGGAAGCCTAATTCATTGCAAATGTAATGCACGTTTCGAGTCCAGCACACAAAACACACACCCTGTTTCTCAGATGATTTTCACAGCATTAAACTTCTGAGCTGATACTATTCTTTATCATTGTGTGCATTTGTCAGAGTCTATGGTGCCATTAGAGGGCATTGCTCTTTTATTCAACTGCCTGATCTAATAAAACCTTCAGTGTCAGCTTGAAAGCAATGGAAGCTTAGAAGGGCATCCAAGAGTATTTCTTTGGAACATTATTTATTACAACAGTTTTATGTATCACATACAAAACATATTGTGCACTGTCCTAATGTATGTTTTGTATTAGATGACTGAAATTACTTACAGGACGTAAAAGAAAGACACAAAGCCTCCATCCAACATTTTTTTGGGTAATAAAGCTACCTTGCAGGTACCATCTGAACACATCAACCTGTTCAGAAGACATGTACAAGTTTTTGCACGTTCCCGAACAATTCCCAAAGGAAAAAAAAATGCTCATTTAAAGTAAACTCACATAAATCACAGATGGAACTCATTGAAGTGGAGCACATCTAAAAGCTCTCTTAATCAGACTCTCAAAATGTTAGGAGAGCCCATTAGGTTCTTTTATAGGATTCCTTGACTAAACCCATCCAGATGTGTTCACTGATACACAGCATGTGAGCACCACTGGACAGAGAAAAAGAGACTGTCTAAAAGATATACCTCTGTATTTCAAGCATAAATCATGCTAAAATAGAAATATTGTGAATTTTAACTAACTGCCAGGCGCTAAAACCCTATTGTATTTTTTTAAAATTTATTATAATGTTATTTTTATTATTCTGCCATTAAACTGATTAAACCTTAAGGCTTAGAGACATGAAACTTGACCAGCTTAATTTGTGGAGACACTGGCAAAGACTCATCCCAATTGGCAAATAGGGAAATCGCTTATAACATTTTGTCATAGACTCAAGTGTCTTAGACCATCATCGCACAATCAAGGCAAAGTTATCCAAAGCTTTTTTTGTTCAACCTATCCACCCTCGAACAATGCCTTTATGAATTTGACAAGAGTGTGCTAAAGAGGACATGAGGATATATCTTCTCAATACTTTATTGCATTTAGACTAAACTTGGAGTTTGTTATCACATCCATGACCGTGAGGTTACCTGCAGAACGTCAGCACAGTGGCACCTAGTGGTCTGGAGATGTGAAAGTTTGTTAGTTTATAACTTCCAAAATGTTTTGAGACTACTAACCACAAGCACAAGCAATCTGCGTTGAATGGCGTCTGATTTTTCCCATGTTGACCATTTTAGGTGTTCACCATTTAGAATTTTTCTTCAAATGCCAAATTTTACATATTGGCGTACTGTTAAAAAACTCGCCATGTGTCGTCTATCCCAAGCCCTGAAGATACTCAACTAGTTTTGGGGCAGGACCACCTTGTGGTAAAACTACATGTAAATTTTTTTAGGGACAAATTTGTCAACTTTGACAAACCTTATCTAAGTTCTCATCTGCCAATTGATCTATATTCTTTTTTATATACAGTGAATTTGCCATTATGATATATACTGAAAGCAGTTAGCAATCCTGCTAACCCTTTTCACCCTTTTAGCAGAAGTTTGATTGACAGTTGATTCGACCAATCATGAATAGAGTGTGTTTGGCGCATTTATGGAGGACGAACTAAAACCTGGAGAGTAGCCTATGCTGGCTGTGCACAGAGACTATAAAGTGAAGCAATTCCAACTCTGCAAGGACAGTCTGGTGCTTCTGACTCACAACCTGTCAGTAACATTTTCTCATTAAAAGAGCCTGCTACTTAATACGCGAGTTTTGACAAGTGTACAGTAATACTTGTTGTTTGTTGTTACTCTGATCAAAAATACAGACATGGTTTTATGTTTATGAAGCACAATGCAATGCAACCCATAAAAGATAGTACTAATTCACGATAATGAGTAATTATGTACCCACTGGCTGCAACAAATGCCTCTTATTTCCATCAGACATTTGCGGTATTCAGCCAATCATAGCGCACTAGATAGCTGGCCAATCAGAGCACACCTCCCTTTTTTTAGAACAATGAGCTTTGTACAAATCGACATATTTCAGGAGGTGGGGCTTAGAGAAGAAACAAAAATGAACAGTAACATTATCTGCTATTTTTTAGATTAATCATTTCTATTTATTATTACGTTTTTATTTATTGTTTATTATTTTACAAAATATTTAAACCCATCCAGATGTGTACATTTACACCACCACTGCATATATCATACTAATATTTTTCTACTTTGATTAGATTTGAATTATTGTTTTACATTTAAACTGAGGCACATTTGAGTAGTTGTACTATGTGATATTTTATTATTATTTTGGTTATTTTTTACGTTTATAAAAACTTAAATATTTTTTACGTTTCAGAATTATTCAAATATTTCAGATTTTTTTTATGTACTGTGAGATGAGTTGAGCACCTTACCAACAACTGGCATTAGATCATTAACATGACTTTGAGAAAGTAAGGCTTTTTTCATTTCAACATTTTTCTTATTACATCATTGTGTATTTCATGCAAGGTATATGAGTATATTATATAATCGCCAAGAAGGTGCTTGCATGAAGCTCATTCGTGCAATACTCCCGACTCCTGATTTTTATCGGCCCCCCACACGTGAGAATGGCACCGGCAGACATGCTGTGGCAGATATGGCATGTCCAGATAGAATTCTTTCAGGCCAGGTGTATGCCAAGGCAGCGGCTGTGACAGAGAGACAGTCTGGGGCTCCAATCCTCAGGTGAGGTCACTGGGTTCGGTGAGTGCACAGCTCTTGGATGATGGTCACTGGAGACATCTGAGGCTCTGATAACACAAACCTGGCCAACTTCACCCACCTCTAATGTCACATCTCCTCTCCTCTCCAAAGAGGGCTTAGCACTTGCATGCTGTATGCGTGTGTGGATGCCAGACTGCGCAGAAAGATGTAACCGAAGCACTCCGTCAGCACAGGGGGAGCCCATAGTGCTGCCTGCCTCTTTTGGGGTCAGAGGGGAAATGGTGCAGGGCTTACACAGCTGCCAGTTCCAAGACATGGAAGAAACTCAGGAAGTGAGTGGGTGATTCTCACAGAACATGGTCAGAAAACATTTCACTTTAAAATCAAAGGAAAGAAATAAAATGTAATTTCATTTTTCATATTTAATAAAATAAAATATTATAAAAATAAATAAATCTACAACAACATATGCAATAATAGAAAATATATAATAACAAAATAATATACAATAGTATATATAAAAATATATATAAAAATGTAAAGTAAAAATAAATATCATAGCCGATAAACATGAGGAAAAATAAAAATTTGAAAAGAAACTCACTTTTCAAATAAAATTAAAAAAATAATATAGATAATAAAATAATATACAATAATGACAGTTCCATGATTCATGCGTAATAATTATGCTAAAGTCGCTTTATTTTTTTGTTATATATAGATCAAAGGTTTTATATATATATATATATATAATCATAATTAAACATTTTATAACTGTATTGTACCACCTTTGAGAAATATATTTGTAATATATAATTTTATTAAATAATATGTTTATATATATATAATTTTTTTTCCCTCTATGTTTGTTATATATATATGTATATATATTTATATGTGTATGTAATATATATAATTTAATTTGTAAAGTATTGTACCACCTTAAAAATACATTCTTGTACTATATAATTCAAAATGGAACAGTAAAAGTAAAACGAGATAACGCATAAAAGATTACGCAGATGAGTAAGTAAATATATATGTCTAATGGTAAATAATAATGTCTAATGGAAATAATGTCTAATGGAAAATATCATAATGATCTAAAATTTTTATTGAAATATTTTATTACTATGGGATGAAATACAATATGTAACCCAGACAGTTCATGACAGGCTTTGTGAGATATTTAAGATATTCTCATGGTGGGCTTAACTGTGGACTCTGGCTCAGGCGACTAATGTGCTGCATATACCAATCTGCGCCCCGCAGAGCCCCCAGTTGCCTTCTCCCTGTCATCACATGGGCCGGGTTGCTGCTGGCCTGCATTTTCTCGCAGTGAGACCTTTCCTCGAGCCTGCTGGATGAGTGCTGCGGGGGCTGCTTCAAGCCCAGCGCCGCTCTGTTTGAAGGTGCTGTATGGCTGAGGAATGCGGAGCTAGGCGTGCTGTTTGAGGGGCCTCACAAAAGGGAAAGGGAGTCAGATTGAGTCAGCGGGATTGACCTTTGGACAGTCAAGTCAGGAAGTTGTGACTCAATTTCACAAAGCAACAGTGATGGAGGGCTCCAAAAAGCAATGAAATAAGAAATACATACATCGCAAGATAAAGAGTTAAAGTATTCATGAAAGAGAAGGGAATGGAGTGGGAGCGGTGAAGAAAAAAATGCACTTCTGAGTATCTCCAGCAGCTTAACATGGGAGTCATATTCTTTTCATTGCTTCTTATATCAAACTGGTAACTGCGCCAAAGTATACGGTCAATTCTTGTCAAACAACCCAATTTCATTTTCTCTATCTGCTTTCTCATTCAAAAGATGTTTATTTGTAAGGAAGAACCGACAATATGTACAATGCAGTTATACAAAATCAGACCGAACATGCTGTTTACCATAGTCGCAGTACTTTTTTTCTCACAAAACCTATTCTATAAATGAAATGCACCAACAAACAAAACCATAATGTCCAGGATGTTACCCCTTGAGCCCATAATGGTGGAAGGAGCCCTGTGCTCCAAGGAAAAGGAAAAGTGTGTGTGGGGAGACTTCAGACCCTTTGTTTTCAAAGCTCTGTCTCAACCTTCACCTTTCCCATCCGTTCACTCTTCCTTCTACACATATCGACTCTCGTGCGTTCAGACACGCACACATCTGAAGTCTGGGTCGTATACGCTTCTGCACGTATGCAACTACATGAACACAATTGTCCTTAGAAGACTTCATATATTGGCCCCTGTTCTGAACTGCAGGATTAATTTGGTATAAACTGCAAAGTAGGGTCTGTTTTTTTTGGAGGAATTTTTCTATTTTTTATTGCAATTTTAGGTTTCACTTTTAAGGTGTGGCCTTGTGTTCCCTTGGTGGTTGTGTTCAAACACAGTTCCAGGCTGAAGGATGTAGTTGAAATGCCGAAATTGGGTGAGTACGGATGTGTGAACACACTGGGCTTCTTTATGTGCGCTGTGATTTTCACATCGGATGAATTACCTGCTTTGAGTTTCCGCATTTGGTTATGATGACATCAAAGATCATGTTTAATAAAAGAGTCTCAGACATTCATCAGAACAACCACAGAAATGCGACTTGGTCAGCAGAGTGGTCTGTGTCTGTCAGCACCGGTTCTCATAGTGTATGTATGAATCAGGAGTCCCCTGCTTAAGAAAAATCAGATAAGACAAACTTACTTTCTCTCAGTGACTTTAACAGACAAGCTACATCAGAAGCATACATTGGAATGTGTTTTTTATACTGAGTGTCTATTTTCACTAAATGCAAATAGCCTTCCTTGTTGGCAGAGGCTATTTACACTGACTCTGCCCACAAAAGTGTGATTGGGCTAGACAATATTACACAAGATGGTTGATATTAGTTATGAGCTCTAGTGGCACAAAGCATAAAACACATGGTGTGCTCATTTTGATGCGATCGACCTGGGTATGAATCTGCCTTTTGCAAAACATTTTTTTTCACATCAGAACAGCTTTATTTTCAGTAAAAATAAAGGAAATAATCCAAAAGTTGAAAATAAAGTAACAGGTAGGATTAGAGTAGGTATAGGAAGGGCATACATATAAGATGGCTTCTATTTAATAATAAAATTAAAATGTACTCTTAGTGCAAATAGTCTCTGCCTTTTTTATTTGGGATTTAATAGGGATTGGAGATGCCTCCTAAAGTGAGAGTTCACCCGAAAATGTATCATTAACTACTCACCCTCATGGAAGAGGACATCACTGAGTAAAGTTGTTGAAATGTAACTGAAAATGGTTTTCTTTACATGCAGAAAGTATTTTCGTGGCTTCATAAAATTCTGGTTGAACCACTGATGTCACATAGACTATTTCAGTGATGTCCTTACTACCTTTCTGGGCCTTGAACCTGTTAGTTGCATTGCTTTCTATGCATGGTCAGATTTCATGTTTCTGAAGATAAATGAAGGTCGTACGGGTTTGGAACCACATGATGAGAGTTAGTAATTAAAGACTGAATTGTAATTGTTTGGTAGACTATCCCTTTAAAAATTCTGGATCCATCCATCAATTAACAACTTTTAATACTTTTTCAAGTTACATCCTCCCTCAGGTCTTGTCAACATACCAGAAATAAATATAGCACAATACTTGCAAAATGTGTCCATAGTGTTTTAAGAAATGTTATTTTTTTTCAGAAATGTAACTTTTTCTCTACAATCTTAAAAATAAAGGTGCTACATGCTGCCATAGAACAATTTATTTTATTTAAATGCAAAATATGACAACCAAACAAATAATGTATACATGTTGCCATATGAAATAACTTTAATTCAATGAATTAGACTACACTGGTCATGCTGTACGATTTCCCAAGAAGAAACATCTTTGAGAATCTTGAGTGCTGTATGTTTTTGATTTAGCCTACTTAGAAGAAAATGACTTTCCTTTTGGGAATCAGACAGCATTTTATACACTTGTGTATTTTTGTTTCGAATCATTCACACAGGAATCACATGCCCCAAACATTTTCATGCTGTTCATTTTTAATTCACTAAAAAAACTAACTCTTAAGAACAATTTACTTGAGAATTGCATTACTATGGTCGCATCATATGTTTGAAATTCAATAAGAAGAACTGGCTCATAAGAATCTTTTGCACAAGAATCACTCACACTACATGCACACTACATGGTGCATGTTTTTGAACTGTCTCACAAAAACAATTCGCTTGGGAATTACAGGTTTGAGATTTATTAAGAACTACTGTCTATGAGATATTTGTTCAAGAAGCTGAATATACAAGGTGCTGTACGTTTTGCACTGGAGATTCTCAAATGTGTAGTTTCCAATGGAATGCATTCTGGCATTATTTAAGGAACTGGTGAAGGATTGATGTGATTGGATGTTGATACAAACTTTTACTTCTGATAGCATCACTCGAATTTAAGTCAATGACAAACTGTCACACTAAACAAACTTAGCGTGGAGAAGCGCAATAATCAAAGCAGTGCAAATGATGCATGGTCATATTCTGGCAATACGTCCATATGAACAGCGACCACAGTAAAAAGGCATGTTGATTTAGGCTGGACTAAATGGAAAGAGGTTCTTTATGTTACAGCCGAGGGAATGCCTCAGATCACGCATGCGGTTTGTGCATGTTTGGACCGATGTTGATCTGATGTGGTTCAAGAGGGAGAGAGAGACTAAACTAGGATCCAAAGCCACTCACTGGAGCACTGCTCTGCTCACAGCTGAAACTTTTAAAACGAACTGACCACCCATATGTAGCAATCCTGCGGGGTGGGGTGAGTGAAATCCCAAGCCCCTCTCTGACTGGCTCTGTGGCTTTTGCCCTGTGGAGCTCTGGTGTGGTTAACTTACACAGTCATTCAGGCCCATTTCCCCTCGTCTGCCTGCTTGTTTGCATGTTTTCAAAGCAGTTCACCTTCAGTGGCATTTCACGTCAGAGCAGCATGGCACACAAGACATAATTCTTGCTGTTTTGGTTTGGCTTTGTTTTCCATTCTTCCTTCTCTCTCACATCAATAATTCATTACAAGTCTGTTTTTTCCTTTCCCTATTCAAGTGAAGGCCTTTTAATTCCAGATAGCATTCTGTATGCTTGGCTGAGTGGAGCGTTGAAAGACTTTCGGAGGGAAATTTTAACTCTATTTATTCATTTTTCTGAAAGTCAAAGGAGAGGAAAGGAGGAATTAGGAAACTATAAAACATAAAGCCACCCTGGGAAACGGTGAGAAAGGGTCTATTTAACCAAGTGTCAAATTGCAGTCAAAGGTCAGGTGCCTGTCCTTTGTGAGTTTTCTTTAGCATGCACAAATATATAGTTAAAAAACACAGATTTTGCATTGCAATGTTAAAAGCAAATAATAATCCTGTCATCATTTACTCACCTTCATGTTGGTTCAAAACTATATGATATTCTTTAAGCATAAAATTAAATTCCTCTAATGAGCTGTTAACTATACTTTAAACAAATCATTGAGTCAGTAAGTTTTTTTTAAAGAACCAGATCATTCCAATTAGTAAAGAAATCATTCAGACAGATTTCGTAAACTTTCTAATTTTCCCATAAGTGTGCCAATCTCTCACACAGAGCTATATACTATGTCTTCAGAACACTTGCAACATAAAGCATAAGTTATTTGGATAAAAAAAACAAAGAAA
>JAUMHI010000063.1:12091323-12115443 GCA_032359435.1 Enteromius unitaeniatus | reverse complement strand
AAAAATTCCCCTTTTGTGTTCTATGGAAGAAAGAAAGAGAAAGCCATGCAGATTTTTTTTTTTGGTTTATTGTTACAATGAATTAAATAAAAATGTCGGCATGTATTTGTATGGACTTTTTTCTTGTATACAAATTCAGTAGGAATTTATCCTGGCTTTTCCAACCTTGGTAATCCTGGTGGATAGGGGCCATTATTTTGAAGCTCCGTAAATCGGATATATCTGTACTCCATCGTAAAACTTACCTATATGCCTCCAGGGAGTTATCACATGTCCCAGGGGTTATTGAATGCACGTCCCCGAGAGCATCGAGTTCCAGCTTCTTGGCTGACTTCTGACTCGACGTATGACAAAAGCAGCATCATACATTAACTCAGAGGTCAACCAAGATGCACTCCTGTGGACACGCATATGGCGTTGCCGAAAGTTTTATAATGCAGTAATTGCAAATATATCCAATTTACAGAGCTTTAAAATCATGGCCGCTATCCACCAGTGTTACCAAGCTTGGAAGAGCCTTTTTTAGGATTTCTTTTAAAATTCAGACTGCATTTGTCTGAAAGAAGAAAGTCATATACAACTAGGATGGCTTGTGGGTGAGTAAAATATGCAGTAATTTTCATTTTTGGGTGAACTATTTCTTTAAAACATATACTGTGGTTTAAAAGTTTGGGTTAAAAAGATATGTTTAAATGTTTTTTTAAAAAACTAATTTTAAAATGCTGAAACATTATTTGATCAAAAATACAGTATGTAACTTTTATCAGTTTAAGATAACTTTTTCCTCTTTTTGATTAATTTGTGATGGCAAAGCTAACATTTCAGCAGATTAAAACAGGTGTGCTGTTTAATATTTCTATTTGAACCCTGCTACATTTGAAATACATTTTGATGAATTAAAATAACATGTATTAAAATAGAAATCGTTTGTGACATTACAAATGTAGTGTAACTGTCATTTTTGATCCATTGAAATTTTGAAATTTGATCCTGAAATTGTTGATTTATTTAAATGTATTTATTTGAACAGCAGTATTTAAAACCTGATATCTTACTTCCTCTGACTTTTAATAATAATAGTTTCTCTTAACTTATCTAAATCAAATATTGAAGGAGAAACCCTTTGGAAAAGGCTCTGGTAATTTTCTGGCATTATCCATTAGGGCAAGAAAAGACATTTCTAACTAAATGCACTGCGCAATTAAAATATGGGTAATGTGAAAAATCAATACAAAAAATTCCTTCATATTAACAGTACATAGAACCCCATTTTTATTAACATTGTTGGATTCTTCTTTGTCATTTGTTACATCTCCATGGGCCGTGACCTCAATCCTGAAAAGAGTTTCTGAGCGTTGCGCGTCATACCTGAATAACGTCAACCGGTATGGACAGAAGACCTTGGTTGTGTGCTTTGAGTCTGTACACTGTAACTATATGGGTGATAGTCTGCATTAGCTCCAGGAGGAATGTGTGAACACATTGACAAAACCATTCATTTACAAACACTTCCACACTGAGGTCTAGCACCTGCAGCCCAAGCACAACCCCGATGAACACACAGCTGTGTGTGAACAGTGTAACAGCGGCATTGCGCACTTTGATCGACACGGCACACAGGCAGCCCTGAGCTACAGAAACATCACACATCTTGTCTGATATTCTGCATGTGCAAACTGTGAAATTCCAGCCGTGCGAAACTCAACCCGTGACAAATGATCAGCCAGGGGAATTCCAGTGGGTCCGTTGCCATACAACAGGGTGTGTGTGTTACAGCGGGTCCGTTTGGGTTCGGTGTGGATTCCTCCCAAACCGCACACACTGATCCAATGGAGAACTCGGCTCTGAAGCTACACAGGAATCCAGTTTGGATTATTATATTAATGTTAAGCCCCAAGGGGTGGGCTGCTAAGTTAACACTGACCTTTAGCAAGTCCAAGAGACAACATCTCACTGACTCACTCACAGATCACAGTTAAAGTCAATGTGAATTTTTAATTGCAACCAATTTACTTTTAATTTCTGTAAACTTCTGGCATATTTATGAGCACAGTAGGATATTCAGCAAGGAAAGCTTGATTTTATTTACTGGAAATTGATTGGATATTGAAAAATGGGAACAATGGGGTCATTTCAGTGGAATGGTAAATTTGAAATATATTTATATTTACAATAACATTCCATCAATCCATTCTGTAATTCATTAAAATGCGTCATAACTAAAAGTTATGATTCAGTGGTTGTTTCAGTAGCCATAATGAGTTCAGTGAGATTAAAATGACCGGGTGACAAATGAGTCATTTGTTTGTGAATTTCATTACACTGTTTGTTTTTGATTCATTGCACAGAACCAGATCCTAAAAGTCAATTGTTGGTGAATTACAGTACACTGCACTTTAACCAAATTACAGTTCGCAAACGCCCATTTGAAAAGCAAAAATGTACAGTTCTAGTTCTAGTTCTAGTACTGTTTGCCAATTAACCCTACTAATTTGAAAGGCCAACCCACATGAATAAACTAGGTAAACTAAAACCTGCAGATGTAGCGAGGAGACAGATCGTTATAAGTTACAGATGATTACTTTCTGGTGGTTGTGCGTTAACGCATTCAGAATTCAATATGCAATATGTTTTCACTCCAATCTGTCATCACTATTGGAATGCTTGCATCTTATAACCTAAATACAGCACCATAAAATTTTTGTATGCTATGCAATAATGTCAACATACATTCAGTGCCACAGCGAGCAGCACAATCATATGCTGTAGGTGTGAAGCCTGTAAAATGTCCATTTATTTCCAAAGCCCGTTAAACAAACGCAGCCCTGCACAACTCAACAGCTGATGTCATTTCCTGCCATTTGCCTGCCTGGGCTGGATGCCACCAAATACCACTTTCCTAAGCCATGCTAAAGTCAAATGAGATTTCTAAATGATTGAGTCTTTTACAGCTCATTTCCAAACTTCCATTCACTCATGACATTTTCACCAGCTTTATCCGCTGAGGCCCTTCCCCCGCTACCACCCTGGTACTTGTGTGACTTAGATTTTTCTAATGGATTGATTTAATATAAAAAAATGGAAAAATAAATTAAGTTCATGTGCCTGGCTGAGCAGCAGATGACATGTAGTCATCCTAAAACCAACAGTTGCCTCTCTCAAATGTGTTCGGAGGTATTTCTGGAGCCGTGAGTCTACTCTGTCTCTTTTCATTTCACTCAAACAGAACTGGATGTTTACATGGTGAGGAAGATGTTTTATGCTTTTTCTGTTTCTGGTCACATGGCCTGGTCCATCAAGATCTTCTTGTGTTGAGGTTGGAGTCGCAAGAAGGGTGGTTCTGTAAGTAAGCCCTTTCTTTTTTTATTTTCAAAGATATTTACCGTAATCTGGGGGTGATGGTGATCTGTGCCAGAAAGAGACGGCTGCAGATTTCACAAGAATGCTTTCAAGATCTTAACAATTCCTGTGTATGTGTTCGACAAGGTGTTATCAGACCGATCTCAATCGCAGAAAAGTCATGGAGTATGACTTCTAGTTCTGGCATGTCTGGAGGCACGCACACATCGAGGAGAAAAAGCCCATCACGTAAGGTGTCGCAGAGCAAAAAAAAAAAGTAGGATATGGAGAAGTACTTCTGTCGCTATGACACTTTGATATTTCTTGGTTCACCCAAAAATATAATTCTGTTATCAATTACTCACCCTCAATCCCAAACAAGTATGCATTTAAGTCAAGGTTCACCCACGACCCTATTTTATAGAGAAGGGCAGTCTGGAAAGCCTGCAGACGCAAAGCAACAGTTGGGTAGATTTTGGGCCTGTCGGAGGAAGCGTTGTGGAGGGGCCACGGGTTTGGTTGCTAAGCGACGAGGGGTGCGCAGGTTTGGGGTAATGAGTGAGAGCTGTCTGCTCAATGTTCAGGGTCTTGACGAGAACGGACATGCTGGCTTGGGACTGCCTGTGTGGAGCTGCCACCATGGCCACCTGCTCACAGCAATCATCACCAATGCTCAGGCCAGCCACTGATACAGCATACAGACCCAATTAAGAGCCCCTGCATATCCCCCTCCAACCAGCCATCACTAACACTCTTGCCAGGCTGACAAGGCAGCCTTTTTCCCCCTGAGCACAACTCTAATTAACAGCGGTGGATGTAGAGGGGCCGGGCAGTGTGGAGCTACTAAGAGGGCCTGGGGCACTGGGCAGGTAATCAGCTTAAATACAGGTTTATTTCCTGTCCTCTGCTTCCTGCTGCGTCCAGCAGAGAGTGCATTCTTTTATCTGTTTATCTCCAATTTTCTCTGACTTGCATCATGTCTTTCAGACTCACTGTCACCTCGGCTTAAGTGCTGGGTCTTGGGCGGCCATCTCCTCTCATCAGATGCTTTCAGGAGATGGGTTTGCGGTTAGTTAGTTTTTCTGACAATGTCTGGATAAAAGAAGAAAGGGATTAAATAATTTCAATGAATAATTCTTTATAAATATTTCTATTTGAGTATGTAAACTGAATAATCTGATTAATGTTCCATTGAGAGGATTAAAAGGGATAGTTCACTCAAAAATGATAAAAATGTCTGTAATATTTGCTCTCTGTCTTATTGTTCCAAACCTGTATGACTTTATTTCTTTAATGGCATTACTGTATATTGTAATTATACACAACGATACATAAATAAAGGTTCAAGAGTTGTCACTGGGGTGGTACCTTTTCAAAAGGTACACTTTGTTTCAAAAGGTACACTTAGGTTCAAATATGTACACTTTAAGTGTACCTTAATGAATACCTAAATTAATAGGTACCTAAATTAATACTTTAGGTACAAACACGTACCTTTTAAACACAGCTTTTGAACCTTTATTTCTGAGAGTGTACAATTTATTTGTGGTTGAATATCCTGCAAAAATAACTATTTCAAGATATATACCACTGCTGTGATAGGAAATTATATGACAGGATTTTAGCAATTCAGCATACTCGCCAATTTAATATAAAATAATTATAAAAATTAGAAGAGATCCTACTTTGTAGTCCCTGGGCTTTACAAAGTTAAATAGCACTGCTAAAAAGCAATCCAACATCCAGTCAGTGAAGTTTTTGACACTTGAATGTACCTGCAAAATACACATATACAAACTACTGCTGTTTGACAAATGCGGAGGATTACACAAACTTGTGGAAATGCGATCTAGTTGATTGTTTTCTTTACCGTAACCCTGGAGATAAAGGAGTTCAGTTTGACTGTAATAGTAGAAAGAAAAGGCTGCAAATGACATTGTGAAATGAGCTCATTATAGCGCAGGATTAAGCAGATGCTGTGTCCAGGGGAGAATTTCCTCTGTGTGTTGAGGTGTTGTTGTTGGAGGCCCATGGATGGCTGTTATATGAAATATCCTTTTCCCTATTGCAGATTTGACTCTTGCTCCAGGCCCATGACTTGAATTTTGGTTTGGATCGGTTAGTTTATGGATCCATTTGGCACTTTTTGGGGCACTGGTGTAATACAGGTCTTGATTAATTAATTGGATGTTTGTTTTTTCTAGCATTCATCAGATTTGGAATTAGGTCAGAGAAATTTTCGAACAAAAAGTTGCCTACGAAAGCCAACAAATCAAGTTACTTTAAAGCATGAAATGCCACTGTATTTCTTTCATGCTTGTGATGTGGTGTACTGAAGACATTAAAAACTGAAGACATTAGTTGGAGGCTAAAACCACACAATCAGCTACCAATACTGTGCTCTTGTGCTGGGACTTACTAGTCTCTGTGGATATTATTGTCAAATTACCCTGCTGAAAATGTTTTAAAATATCTTAGTTGCTTTGCTGGTTAGTCTCTCCACTTGAGCAGCTGAAAAGTACCCCAGAACAAAGCTAGGATCAGCAAACAAGCTTGCTTTTTTCTCAGAAGGGTATGAAACTGATTAGTACACTAACATTGTGTCTGGACAATATTAACCAAAATATAATCTAACAAAATAACTGGGATCAGATACATTGCTTTACTTTCGTTTAAATGTTACACTATTTTTCAGGTATAAAGCATTAAAGGCTTAAAGACAAACTCTAGCACAAGCATTTGCTTTTTTTCTGCTTCCGGCAGATGGCGCTGTTCGTCACGTAGGGCTTCACCATCCTTACATGAGGCACATTCAGTCACAGAGACCAATGCAATGTTCAGAGCATGCATGAATCTACATGATGATATTCATTGGTGAACAAAATGAGAACACTTTCAGAATAACATAAGCTGCAAAACATACAACCCAAACTGTTCTATTCATGACTCAGGCTAACGTGGCGAAGTGAAGGATTATTAATTGAAAGATCCCTTGATGAAGGCTATTGTGTTTGTGAGAATGTATGAAGAAAATTATTACACAACATTACGAGGCGATTACCTACAGCCAATAAGAGAGCAACATCCAGGGCAGCGGGATGTTTGGGGAGGAGTTACGAAGGTTATATCATCCTCCATAATCTTCTTTTATTATTTTTCCTTTCGCTGCAAATGAGCGCGCATGCAATTTTTATGGCAATATTCTTGAACGCTACCATTTTTAATAGTAATCCCAGTTTCACATGAGAACTCAGGTCTTGCACATGTGACCTTGCATTGTTTCCATGTCACTTCTGGTGTGGCAGTGAGAGAAAGTTGTCGGCGATTCTTCCTGTTGTAAAGTCATCCAGTGTGAAAGCCCCTGTTGCCAATCTAGTGCAGTGTGAACACAGCAGTGACTGACTCCAGTCCACACTAAATTCAACGGGCCTGGAGCAAAAGTTAAAAGCAAACCCTACACTAACTATACTCCTTAAAATGTTATGTAGAGTTTTATAATAAATAATATTTGTAAATGGTGAACAAATGAACACACATGTTGGTTTCAAAATTTGATTACAAATGCTGACTATTAATGTAGCCATGTATCTTCCTGTGACATGTACATTTCTTCAAGGCTTTACTAGTGTCAAATACTGTTAAACTTTGTCTGACTCAACCTGTGTCTGCAAAATAATTATCTGCTTGCCACGTAATAACTTCTTAATATTTTAAAGAAGCACTCTACTTATGAAAATAGGTGCAACTCCCCCAGAGTAAAACAGTTTTACCATTTTCTGATCCATTCAGCCGATGTTCTGGTCTGGCAGTAGCACTTTTATCTGTAGCTTAGCATAGATCATTGATCATCTGATTAGACTGGGAACTATACAATGATATTAGTTAGTAGTAGGTAATAGATAATAGTCCCCAGCATTTTCAGGCGCTGCATAATATCTTTGCGCCTACTCCATGCATGGTACAGCAGCAAAGTTCCCTGATTATTAGGCCCAAATAAGAGTATAGTTCCAATCCATATCAGCCTACAATATCACAACTTTTCAGTTTACTTTGGTCTTAGTACACAATGTAACTACAAAAGAGTCACATTTTAGATCAGAAAAATATTGAAACTCTATGGTTATTTTTGAACGAGATGCTAACGGTCTAATCAGGTTCAATGATTTGTGCTAAGCTGCAGTTAAAAGTGCTACAGCCAGACCCGGAGATCGGATGAATAGATACAAAAACTGTAAAACTCTAGGGGAGTTCCTTTAAAGTCACCATTCTTATGTAGAATTGAAGTTTATTATACATGACTTATCTGAGTACTTTATTACCATCATAAAACTTGAATTCTTGAATCTCTCTGATATGTTGCAGTAAAGAAAATACAGTTAAAGTTAGCAAGAGTCTCAGTTACTAAAACAGTAAGAACATAAGAACATAGAATGTCCAATCCATTGTAGTTTGGAAAGGCCTTTTGTCTTGCATGAGTGTGGGTTTAGTAAGATTGCCACTTTTAGCAAACTATCTACAGAAAAACCTGCACCTGTGTTGGTGAAGGGTTATTATGTGATTTCAACTGGCCTTTCACCACCATCCCCATACAGAGAATGAACTACAGCTTAGTCTGTACAGCTTTCCTCTCTTCTTTGTAAGTAGCCTTGTTAGGTTTGTTCTTTTTGGAATAACAATAGCTAGGGATGACAGAGATGCAGAGAAACCCATTTTTACTCGCTTATTTTTAACGCTTCCTTTGTGTCTCAATTCTCTCCCAAATTGCACTCACCAACATTTAGAGATGATACCTTTGACTTAGTGTCTCCTATTTATACTTGTGACATGTGGCATAAATGGTCCATTTTGCAGTTTAGTTTGGATTCGGATTCACTCACTGCTGCAAATTTAGTAAATGACAACCACAGTAACCTGCTGTTGACATCAAATCTAGCAGTAGGTATTGTATATACACAAACTCTCACACACACAAACACACGTCATATGGCCTATTGGGTTAGAAATGTGAGAGGGTTGGAGCGAGTAGGCAGTGCAATAAGAGGAAGAAAGTGTCAGAGGGGGAAAAACTGCATGGTATTTTTTGGATTTGCATAGGACTGGCAGAGTCTGCACCAGGGGTCTATGTCTCTGGGGTCTCGCATTCTCTCTCTCTCTCTCGCCCTCAGTCTTTCCCTAGCACTGCCCCTCAATATCCCTCTGTCTCTCACTCCGTGGGGCCGCACTCTGGATGAAATTTCAGCAGGGTATGAGGGAATGGTTCACAGAGTTTAGCACCTTTTTTAACATAGGCAAAATAAATGACTTCTCCTAATGCTCTAATTGGCGGTGGTTTGATGATCAGGTATCACGGCCTTCAGGCTTGAAGCACCTCGTTGTTTTCCCCCTGGCCTGCTGAAAGAGCCTGTCTGTACCTTTTAATGTCCTGACTTTTACTTAAGTTTTTTTCATTAAGAGAATTTTTAAATATACCCATTTAAGTTTTCTTAACCTATATTTATAGAGAATCTATAGAATAAAGGCTCATGATATATTAAAAACAAAAGTATACACACATAGAGATGACATGCAGAGACAGAACACACACACCCACACACACACATATATTTATATATATATAATATTTAGAGTAATGTTTTGTTTAACATTTTTTTTTTTCATATAACAGTGATTTAATTACGTGTCAATACAATGGTACTGTTATATTATTATGGTACTAATATGAATAATATCAAATAAACAATGATGAATCTTAATCATTAGGACCAATGTAACACTATATCTTACGAACACCAGTCAGCCCAACAGAACATATGCTCCGAGTCTATTTTTATTTCTTACGCTTACAAATCCAATGTGGTTACTTGGTAACAACTTTGGCGTTCAGACCTGCTACTTTCCATCCTGAATCCAGAGTATACATGTTTATGCTTTACTTTGAGAATTTTCACGTATTTTTTATAAGTACTTGAATTTCTGTTGTGCAAAACGTATGATGGATGATGTAAAGTTTGCAGAGAAGAGCTACTGTATATCAATTTGTCTGTTGCAAGGAGGGAAGACAGACCGTCAAATTCTTTTTTATGGTTTTGGGTTGAAACAACTGCATCGGAATAATTCCTTTTATTTATTTGAATGCTTTTTTTCCCCTGCTCTGGTAAAAGCATGATTTTGATGCCAGACCTTTTAATCTATGCCAGAATGGGTCCATGACGCTGTGTGCTTGTAAATCAGTGTTAGTAAACTGAATTAATGATCAATGAATCAAGTCTGCTCACTGCGCCCTTGACAGTCTGGGCCTCTGCCCAACACCAGGCATGATCTACAGCTCAGCCATTGTTTGCATCCAACTACAAAACAAGGATTTGCTCCTTTTTACAGGGAAGCGCTACATTCCCTTGCAGAGATTTTATGTGTCTATACTTCAAATCGAACTGAACTGAACTGATCATTTTCTGCATTCAAGAGTTTTTTCTTCTTCTTTAGTCTGTGTTGAATCATTATGCAATACAAATATTTACTTACTGTTAACTTTTAACCTTTGTAACTGTAGCAGGCATTCAGTACCTCCCATTCACAACATTGTTCAATGAAATGCTATTTATAGAGGCTTCTGTCATGCCGAGCGTCCTCTGTTTGTTGTGAATGAAGCATGGAGGTTATGATAAGGTTAGTTTTATTATGATGGGAAGGGGTTTAAACAGTTCATAGCATATGAAATGAGTTTTGGTATTGTAAATTGTCTAATACAACACTTCTCAAAAGTTTGGGGTCAGTAAGATTATTTTACTTTTTATTGAAATTAGGCTAAAATTAATGAAAAATTTTTTTTTAATATTAATAATATTATTACCAAAATGGTTTATGTTTTTGAATGCATTTTACAAATAATTTATTCATTGAAGGCGATGCTGAATTTTTAGCAGCCATTACTCCAGTTTTCAGAGTCACATGATTCTTCCGAAATCTATGCTGATTTTATGTTCAAGAAACCTTCTCATCATTATCAATGTTAAAAACTATTTTGCTGATTATTAAAACCATGATATTTGATAAATACAAATTTCAAATAAACAACATTTGTTTAAAGTCTCTTGGAATAATGTAAACTGTGAGTTTTGATCTTTTCAATGCCCCCTTGTTGACTAAAAGTAATTTAAAAAATCATATTGGCACCAAACGATAGCATTAATGTTTGGGTAAACGGTTAATTGGGTGAATTCATACAATTTTTCACCATTTTACTGACTCATTAAACAGGTTTTTGCATGACAAGCCTTATGGCTTATAGAGATTCTTTACATGTGCTTTGCTGTGTTCATTGGTTTGCACATTCACATGAGAAGATTCCTTTAGCATAACCATCCCATCTACTCTTACTGGCTGAACTGGTACCAGATAAAGCTGGAGTCGAGTCTCAAGCTGGATAATATGAACAAGTGGACTTCTGAATTGTTGTTGTAGCAACTTTAAAGTGCCAGTGCGTTGAAAGCAAGTGTAAATGAGTCAATGGTTTGCTGTGCTGTTTTTTTTTTTGGCTTCTTCAGAGCCATCAGTTTCTTCTGTTGTATATGATAGATAGATCAAAGTGTGTTTTGTTATGATCAGCTATTTTCTGTTCAAGACAAGAAAGCTCAGACCTCAGTTTGTAGGAGTTTTTGGCAGTCTTCAGGTTGTTTCATACATCAGTGAGGGACACAAACTGCTGATGCTCGGAAAGTTAGTGCATTGTAAAAATTATTGTAGAACTGTATTAACTTTTTTTGGCATTGCTTTCTGTAGTTCAGCCTCAACCCCCATGGGTGTAGTTTGGATGTGCCTCCATACAATAATACAATGCAAAAAGTAACAAAGGATATGAAGACAACATTTACAAAATGCACATATTAGATCTTATTGTGCAGAAGCTGAAAAGCTACTTTGAAAACAAGCTTACGTGTTAAGAAACATTGAGCTCATTGTTATGCTGGTCTGTCTAAAATAACTCTGAGCGCTGTTTCCTAAAAGATCCCTTATTGTGTCAAGGGTCCTTTTGCTAATAACCTTCAGCTGACTGGAAGAGAAAATGTTTTTGCAGGATTCAGGGTGGCAAAGGGTGAAAGAGAGAGAAATCAAAACTGTATTTCCTTTATATCAACTTTGTTCTCATTCTTTCTCTCTCTATTTCTTTCTGCACTGTTGTGTCACGGCTCTCTGAACCTGTGTGGGCAACACATTCTCACTCCCAAGTCGTCACATTTTGACTCTTGGTCAAGACCCTTTTGCATTGCTTTTTGACGATCAAGGTGCCGCTTTTTAGCCACGTTTCGACGCGAAGGGTCCTCAGTTGTTTTCAGTTGTTTGGCTTAATCTAATGGTTTGCATGCATATACATTTATTATATAATTTAATGTAAGTAGGCCTGAGTGCTCTTCGTCAGCAACAAGTCAGTTGGAAGACAATACTGTGACAGGAAGAGGCTCTCCTCTGGCCTCCCACACCCCAACCACAGTGCCTGAGCTCAGGCCAAGGAGCCTAAGCTAGGGGAATAATGAGAGGAAGAGGGGAGGTGAGGCTTAGACACTCAATTACAGCTCAATTACTGTATCCTTTGAGCCAAGAGAGAAAAATGTGAGCACAAAACTAACTGTATTAACAGACGCTCTGTTCTGAAATGTAGTTAACTGGCTGCACAGGCATCATTTTTAGGCATTGTAAGTAGGGCTGTACAATTAATCGAAATTCGAATCGCAATCGCTTACCCCCAGGGCATCTAAGGTGTAGGTCTTTTTTTCTTCATTAGATTTGATTTTGAGATTAAGTCAAATGGTTGTAGTCTGTCAGTCATAATGGTCGTTATAGGGAACTTTCTCTATGAGAAGAGAAAAACATGCACAACGAAATCCAAATGAAACCATACCCCATCATATTGATTCATTGCAAAAAACCGAACAGTATTTATATCATTTTTTACATCTTGTACACCACCATGTCCAAATGATCCGAGGGCACGTATGCATTCAGTGCGTGACGCTACGTCAGACAGAAAGAAGTGTTACCTTTCACTGTGAATATCTAAACATATTTAGACTGCTCTGTAGCACACTCACACATCATGGACTGGATGCGTGCGCGCCCTCAGCTCATTTGAACATGGTGGTGTACAAGAGGTAAAAAAACCCCGACATAAATACTGTTCGTTTTTTCACACAAACCACTTGTTTAGTCTCTGCTATGGTTTTATTAGAATTTTTCTGTGCATGTTTTTTTCTTCTCATAGAGAAAGTTCCCTATACCGACCATTATATGACTGACAGACAACAACGGTTTTAAAAATCTCAAAATTGGATCTAATGAAGAAAAAAAGACAACTTCAATACATACATTGGATATTTGTTCTTTAAAGACAGGGACCCCCCAAATATGATGAACCCCTTTCAAAAAAAATTTATATTTATATTTCTACGCATGTAAAAACCCTAAACAAGTATTTCAGATATCAAATGTGATATTGTAAAGACAACTACCCACCTACCCCACAAAAACAGATTTGGTTAAAATAATCTGGAAAATCTTGAACATTTCTTTTTAAATGGGAAAATCTTTAAAACTATGTTTTAAAAAAGCATTTCATTTTCTAAAATACATTACCATTCAAAAGTAGGGTTAGTACTTTTTTTAACCTTAATAACTCATTATTTTTAACTCCTATTCTATTCTATTCTGTTCTGTTCTTCAAATAATTCTCATCTTATTCCTTGTTCTGCTGTTTCATATCCAGCCATCTGACTCTCGGGCCACAGCAAGCCTAAAACACTCAGCTGATCTCCCTGACTAGTTTAATACCAGCGAGGAGCCCCTGTGCTGCATGCTTATTTATGTCCCTAAGCTGCGGAGCAGAGTTTCAAAGCCAGAGTCAACTATCTCCTGGGCATCTCCCAGGAAGAACATTGTCACTGTGTGGTCAAGATAAGCTGCTTTTGGGGGGATAAACTGTAAATGAATACTGGTTTGGTTGTGTTTGGATAATTTAACAGAGGCTGCATGAAGAAAACCCCCTCAAAGTTGTCCAAACACTTGCGCGCCTTCAAGTCTCTCGCAGTACAGGCCTTGCTGTCCCTTCTGCTATGTTTGCATGAAAAAGCTACTTCAAAAACATGTTGTTTTGATACTTTCCCCTCCATAACAGACCCCTTATGTGACCTCTTCTTGCTTTCTCTTAATGTGATCATAATGTGTTTTCCTGCAGCTTGTGTGCCAGCCATGGTTTTTAGAGATATAACAATGTACTGTTCTGAAAAGCCTTTGAATTTTAATGGGATCTGCCAGTGTGTGGCATTTATTTTTTTCGTGGATGGTCGTAAGTATTCATGCACAGGATATCAACACTGCCTGGGTCTCTAGCCCTCCTCTCAACATAACGTCCGCCAGTCACTCAATAACAAAAACAGGCTGTTCTATGCACACAAACACACACGTCACGCAGCCAGTGATTCTCACACAAGTCTCTTCCAAAAGTCACTCTTAGTGCTGTTAAAGCCATTCCGTTTATATTCTGAAGTAATCCTTCTTTAAACAAAAATATTATTCCTGTGTTAACTTCTCTGTTAATCACTTCAATGAAAACAATGCCAGAAGACTGCTCAAAATTACTGAAATGTTTATTTTGTCTGCATTTTCTGTTTTATTTTTGATATAGTGTTTCAGAATATTTTCCACTGGCAACAGTCCCCGCACAATTCTGCCAGTATACAAATATTACTATTATGGACAAATTATACTTTTTACTGAAAATATTGAGAAGGATTATTAGATTTACTAAGACTCATTTGACTCAAGAACATTTGCCCCAGTATGAAAGGTTTCTTTATTATTGTATGTAGTGGAACAAATAAGCATACATTTGTTTTTTGTTATCATTCTTATAGCATGATGAGATGTCAACCATATTACTTTATGGTAAATATGTTTAATACCGCGCAATGGAACAAATGAGTTGATGTTGGCTCAGTCTAGCTCAATAGAGCTTTAGGTTGAACAAAATCCACATCAAGATGGTTTAATTGACTGTATTTAATCAAACCTCATTATTAGCCCAGTGATTATTGGTCCAGTCAAACTCTTTCTGCCAGTGGGAACTGCGTGCATTTTCCAGTTAAGTAATTTTTTTATCTGACCACTGACCAATGGTAGATGCTGGTAGTGTTTGGGAAGCCTGTTTGAAAATGATTTTATATTGCAAACTCTTCACCTTTAAGTCTCTGATAATTCTGCATTTCTGTTGGTCCAAGTGAGTTCATTGACCTCTGGCCAGTCATTAAGTCCATTAGATTTGCCCTCACGTTGACCACAAGATTTTGGCATGGGTGGAAACGAGAGAAAGGGATTGAAAGGCAAGACAAAGAGACTGGAGCAGAAGCATTTATTTAAGGCTGTGTGTCTTAATGCAAGTGAAATAAACAGAAACTAGCAAAGGGATGAACTGAAGTCTAGGTGGTTTGTTTGGTGGCCTGAATGGTAGGTCAGCTGGGGCTCGGTCACTGTCTTTAGGGAAGGTGTAGACGGCCTTTCGGGGTCTGTAGAGAGGGGTCTTATTCCTGATGGCCCCATTACAGTTTGGTCCCTGTTTTTCTCTGCCAGTCCACTCAGCAGCAGTGAACCCATGTAGCAAGTACAAATAAACAAGATCACGATCATATCCCCTTAATACACTGTTTACAGCCATTTATTTTTTGTTCCTGGTGGTGTTTTTCTTGGGTTTCTAGCACTGCTTGCTGCATTTTAGAGGAAATACCACCCAGATCTTTATAGGATTCAGTTGCATTGGAGAAATGTGCTGCTCATTCTCACCAAGGTTGTTTGAGACTTGTGTTTTATTTGCATCGACATACTTCAGATGAGAATCAGCCAATGCGTGGAGAGTAAACTACCCTAAACGCTTTCTTATTGCTAGATGATTGGTTTGGGTCTTTGCAGTGTCAAGATTGAATTACCATCATTTTTTGGTCCTTTTTGGTTTTCTCTTCATGGTATTTGTTGTGTACATAAGCAGAACGTGATGACTTGTGTTGGACAGCTAGAGGAAAGAATAATTAAATGAGAGGAACTCTTCAGATTTTCCATCTGCGAGAGCTGCAGTCTGTATATACTGCTGGATCCAGACTGGAGCTTAACGATGACAGCCGCAACTTCCCAGAGTGTTGGGACAACTTCAGAGGCCAGTGTTTGTTCACCTGCTGGACCTGGATGGCCTGTGACTTCAGATGACATTGAATCATACTGACCCTCACCCTGAGCTCTCACCACGTTTGCTAGTATGACTTCCTGAATCACGAAGAACTGTTTCATAGGATTTGCAGACTGTTTATGTAATTACTTTAATTAAATTTTTTAATGTGGCCCAGAGTGAAACCGTGACAGTGTTTATCAGCAAAAGTTAGATGCTGTGAGTCATTTTAGTCATTTTGCTAAATCGTGCTAGACTATAGACTCGTATTTAGCAGCTGGACTTCAGACACTTTATAATGATCAATTTTAATCAATTTTAATTTGATTTTAATGCATTTATAGTCTTAATAACAGCAGATTACTGTTGTAAACCACGCTATACAGGTTTTGCAGATGAAATTGGAACATTTTGATTTATAAATACAATTAAATACAAACAATGTCTATTAAACTACTGAACATCTTACAAGGTTAAAATTCAAAATCGTTCTGACAGCATGTTTCATAGGTTGTGCAGAATCCAGCAATCATGCAATGTCCTATTCTTTGAACTTTTGAAAAGTATATTGAGATTATAATGTATTTTTTGACTTCTTTTGATTGTGACTACTTTCTGAAAATTCCCTGTTTATTTTGAAAAGAAGTATGCAGGTTTTCTTGTGCCCAGTGGTGTGGACTTGTGCCATAGAAATGCTCATAAACTGCTGTTTGGCCCATTCTGAGGGCATTTTCCATGACCTGCTTTCTAACAGGCACAAAGCCAAGCATCTGTAAGAAAACTTTTGCTTTGCTCAGGGTGTTCTTTCTCACTTTCTTTCAAAAGCTTCTATTTTTTCTTATCCATTCTTTAATTTGTCTCCCACCATCAAATTTAAAGACATATTTGTAGAGAAGCCAGTTTCAGTTTCCGTCTTTTTCTTCCTCAAACAGTTCCCTTCAAATCCTGTGTAGACCTAATAGAGATATCAAAACATTCTTGACTATGTGTTTAGTACTCAGGTTAAGAAAACAAAAACAGAATCTTAAGACAAAACATTGTTAGCCCTCATGGCACGGCAACAGGAAGTGACATGGAGACATAGAGAGTGTTTTCAGGAGTGTTCCTGTGTTTTCAGGAAAAAGTCATCACATGCTCATGTAACCCTTCTCAAGCATGACCCTGACCACATTTTAGCATTTCCTGTCACCTTCAATCTTCATTGGATCTCTCCCCCTCTGCAGTGACATCAACAGGAAGTACCTATGGCTTATTTTTTGTTGCTAGAGAGCTCTTACTATTTAGAATTCCCTTAGGGTTTTATTGCCTTTTATTTGTTTGCAATTAAAAGCATAGCAAAAAAAAACAAAACAAACAACAACAGCATGTTCCAATAATATAATAAAAAAGTGTGAAAATAGTGTGATGAAAATAATTTATATTACAGGAACTTTAGCAAACATAAATTGGCGATTACGTTACATTTTTTAGAAATGGCTGTAAAGGCATTTATAAAGTAACAAAAGATATATCTTTCGAATAAATGCAGTTCTTTTGAATGTTCTATTCAACAAAGCAAAAAAACTGTTTTGAAAGTTAATTAAAGCAGCATTAAATTTGAAAAAAGAATCACTATATTACTCTTGGAGTGTAAAATAATTATTTCAAAAACATTTAAGAAATCTTTCAGATGGCAATTTTTTTTTTATGATAGTGTACACACTTCAATCATTTAAAAGTGACATATCATGAAAATCTGACTTTTTCCATGTGAAATGCTATAATCAGGTCCCCAGTTCATCTGCCTACCCATGAAACATGAAAACTGCAAGTTTACACCTACAGTGCTGCCATTCTGTTTTCAATGGTGTACCAGTTCAAAGTTTGAGCTAATCATGCTAACTTTTCTGTCTTTGGCTGCACTGACCAGCACAGAACACTACTTGGAGGTTTCAGCCTCACAGCCTTCAGAGACAAAACCGACTGTAACTTTTGAGTTTTTAACATAAACTTGTGAGAATTTGACCATTTAAGTGCAGTAAGACATAAAAGAGAACTTAGTTTACTAGCATACCATGTGACAGGGTGCATGATGAGTGCATTTTAAAACAAACGTATATCAGAAATGTAAACTAATATGGTTTAAAATGCATGATTTCAGCTCAAAAGACATGGTAATCAAACCATTTTAGCAGAGTATCTGAGAAAGGAGATGTAAAGGCACAGCCCAGTCTATGGAAACAGCCCTATTCCAGAAAAGGGGTGGGGGGCAGCAGCTCATTTACATATAAAGAGACATGCTCGAAAACACTGTTTTAGCTTTCACTCAAAATAGCCATTTTAAAATTGTATAAAAATGACGTATTTTGAGCAAACACATTGTGGGGGCACCTGAGACTTATATTACATTATTGTAAAAAAGAAGAATATTAGGTCTCCTTTAAATGAACCCATTCACGAATGAATCGCATTTCTCCATATAAGCTCCATATGAAAGCTGTTAGTAGTGTCACCACTTTTAGTTACTCCCCAACTCTGGTGTCAGCTGAAGACAATAAGTCTACATTATGTTGTCTGCAGTATGTAAAGCGTGTGTGAATGTAAAGCAAAACCTGTATAATTTCCACAGGTCCGTCATTGTCCTTGCAGTTTCAGTGTGTGTTTAGAACAGGCCTCTGCTGCTCGGACAATGCAAACACACTGTCATTTTCCACATGATTATGGGGCAAACAGAGTTTAGGGAAATATTTGAAAGGCACGTTCTGTTTTTAGTTTTTTTTAGATATATGGACGACCGCTGAAATGACATGCTAGAGACTCTTCTCCGCCCAGAGCTGAACCCTCCTTTGTTCCACAGCTCGCTCCAGCCTCTAAATTACCATTGCTGCTGCCAAGAGGAGATGCAATGCGACATTTCCCCTCCACCACTAACAAGCCTTCTCATGTTAGGGAAAGACAAAGAACCTTCTGGACACAGTGACAACATTTTGGGAGTTTGGACCAAAGACTCCCTTCTTAAGATGCGACGAGCGAGTCGGTTTGTAATTTATAATGTCTGTGTCTTAAGAGGCTAGTCATCTAGTAAAGACATCAAAGTCCATGCTGCAATAGCTGCCCTTTACAGTCTTTGATCACCATTATTTGATTATCCAAGTGTTTATCTTCTTGACTTTTTACCCAGGACATCCCAGGACACAGAGTGCTCGGTATGAACAAGTGGGGTTCTTGAACTTGGACACAAAAATTTGTTTATTGCATGCAGGGCTGTGCGCTGAGTGCTTGTTTTCTAAGTAGAAAAGTTTGTGGACACAGCCCTTTACGCACCAAAAAAAAAAAAAGAAAGAAAAAGCCCAGTCTGGCCACAGCTGGACCAGTGCGATCTGACGTGATGGATTGGATGTGGGCTCGCGGGCCTGTGGCGAGGAACCGAGAGCGGAACTAATCTAAAGAAATGATTCCCTCCTCTAAAGCTTCGAAACTCGACACAATCTGGCACTCATTTGACAGCTTGAAGTTGGTAACTCTTAGCCACGGTTACAAATAGCAAGTCAGGAGGAATTTACTGAGTAATAAAGACTTTTTCTCCTCTCCTGAGTTAAAATAATGTTGTTCTGGATATAATCATCTAATTAGGGCAAGAGGCTGCTCTTGGAAAGGCTGAGGATCGCATTTCAAAGGGTCGTGTCTGCCAGCCTCCACACTGATGCTAAGATATCCAATGGTATGGCGGCGCGGTCCTGCGTGTGTGTGTGACGGGAAAGAGAGAGAGCATTCCTGTGTGCTTGTGTACGGTTGCGTGCGACCGTGTGTCGCTCGCTCCACGAATAGTATGGAAGCCATTGTGCATGCTGGACCCTTATCAGCAGTCCATCTTAATCAGTCCTGCCTTATTTCACTCTGTGTCGGCCCCTAAACTCCCAGTGCCCTCTTCATGGACCCAAAGTGGAACCATGATATCTTTTTTACCAGTTAAAGGGATAGTTCACCTTCAATTGCTGGTAACCAGGTGGGACCAGAAACTGAAAGTGAACTGTCACTTTAAGGAACACCATTTACCCAGTCAACCCAAAGAGTTGTTGCATTGAGATCTTGCAGCCTTCTTTAAATTCTTCCATTCTAGACTTCCTAACTTCACCCAAATATGAAATTGTGCAATTATTTCTTCAAATTCCACAATTTCAATCATTAATTTCTTGGACTTTGTCTCGTAAATTTGGAACACAAAAATAGTAATAATAATTATTATTAATGCACAAACACACACATTGTTTTTTGTGATTTATGGGGACTCTCCATAGGCGTAATGGTTTTTATACTGTACAAACTGTATATGATATTGCCCTACACTTACCCTACATTTAAACCTACCCCTTACAGAATGCATTGTTAGATTTTCCAAAAACACTATTTAGTATGTTTTTTAAGCCTTTTGAATTACGGGAACCCTGAAAATGTCCTCATAAAACACCTACATATTGTAATACCTATGTCATACCCATGTCATTATACACATTTGTGTCCTCATAAACCACATAAACCCGTATATATATGTATATGTGTATAATAATAAAAAATAAAATCAGCTCTTTATAATAAAACAGGTGAAATGCACTGAAAAGGCTCTTCAGAGCAACTTCTCTTTTCCAAAGAAAGAAGAAAGTCACACGGTGACCTAGGTTGGAGAGCAAGAGAAATACTTATATTTTAACAGAAGTGAAGAGAGAAAGTACACTGATCCCAGTGCTGCATTGTGGGTAATTACAGACTCCCATGTGGATATTACTAAGTTCCAGTGATGTGCCTGCAGTGTGCATGGCGACTTTCCCACTGCAGTTTTGAACAGGGTGAACTGAAAACTTGTAAACTTGGTAAAGGTTGACGGGTTTAGTGGAAGTTTAAAATAAGACTAAACCTTTGCTACCATTCCAGTGCTTTTTGTTTAAAAAGCTTAGTTTGTATAAGTATGCACTGCAGTTCAGCCACAAATATGCACTCCAAATAGGCATTATTTTCTTGTCCGCTTCACTTCTGCTATTCCAAACATGAGGCAAGCACAATTAACAACAAAGGTTTGGTCTTTCCAGTTCTGTCGTCACATCAGGGTAAAATGTTGGAGGGGGCAGCAGAGGAAAGGGGTGATAAGTTCAGAAATGTGAGATGAGTTGAGCAGCTCTCTTGGCTGATCCAAGCACAGTATGAACAGATTAACACGCAGAGTGAGCAGAATTATAGCTAGCTGGTGAGCAGTGTACTCTGAAACAGATGTAAGGTACGATAGGCCTCAAAACTCCCACTGCTAAAGTGGAGCTGTGATGTCTTTTTTACCCATTAAAGGGGCACCATTTCAGCTTCAAACTGGAGTTGTTTACAGAGCACTGCATCTTGCAGGCTTCCTGAACATTGTGTAGTTATTTATTTTTTTTTGAAATATTGATTGATTTGATCGATTTTTTCTAACATTCAGTCATTCATTTGGAAAACAAAGAAATCATTTCAATTTTCATCGCTCGTTTCCTGTGCAATTAATAGGGAATGATATACTGTAGTTTACAAACCACTGTTTTAAATAATTTTAATTAATCAGGTGAAATTGAAGATTCTCATTAAATAACTACATTAATTTTAGTTTCAGGCATGCTAATAATAAACTTAAGAAACTTAATAGAAGGATTATTGTTAAACAATACTAAAACTATTCAGTTTGTTTTGATAATATATATATATATATATATATATATATATAATTTAATTAAAGCTGTAATAAAACAAATATTAAATGAAAAAACATTTAAATTTAAAAATGTAATTAAAGCTAATAAAAAAAAAATAAAATAAAAATTGCAAATCAAACAAATTACTAAGACTTAAAGATCTAAAATGCAATTCAAAATATTAATAAAATACTATTAATATTTACATTAAAATAAGGACATTAAAAGAAAACCTTCATTTTGATTTTTATCTGTGCAGTCTAGTCTGAAACAGATGTCATTATTGGTAAATGAACTAAAACGCTGATGAAGCTGAAATAAAATGAAATATAAATACTAATGAAAAGCCTAAAACTAAATTGGAAATGTAAAAAGAAATTAAATTATTTAAATTAAAAAGTTATTTTAAAAAATAAAATTAAATGCATAAAGTTACTAAAACCTGAAAACTGTAAATATAATTCAAAATATAAAAATAAAATGAATTTAATTTTTCATCTGTGCAGTATAGTCTGAAACAGATGTAGGCTACACATGTATTACTGTAATTTTGTCTTCTTTACCCTCTCCAATCTGGCTTCCATATCTTCAGTCACTGAGAGATCCAATCGTAAATCATTCAACAATGAACACACATCTGACCTCCTTTTCCTGTAAATCCATATCAGTTACATAAAACTTATGATAAGGCACTTTGCCAGAGTTTTTGTCTAAATAGTTTCATCAACATGCTAAAATCGAGCCAAAGACAAACTATAGACTCTGCAGAAGAGCACTGTAACCTTTGGCAGCTCGAGTCCAGAAATATTTCCTCCAAGGCACGCAGAGACACTCTTTAGGTCATTGGATTTATTTGGAGCCTCTGCTACTACAGAGGTCACTGCATTAATTGATAATCTGCTCAGCCTTGCACACTCTGTCATCTCATATTTCCACAGTTGTAGCCACTTACAGGGCATTACATTCTCCCCGGGTTAACTCACAAGTATGTATAGGATTGCAGTGGAGGGCTGCTGCAGGGCTGTATTTTTAGCGTTTCGAGCAGGTGCGATAAATCTTTTTTTTTCTCTTTCTTTTTGCTTCTGTGGTCACGTGAGCAGAGGGGGAAGTTGGGACAGATGCAGGCTGCTGTCACTTCAAAGGTCGAGTCCTGCCAACTGATGTCTTTATTTGAAGAGAGCAGGGGTGGAGGTAACGAATTACAACTACTCACGTTACTGTAATTAAGTAGTTTTCTCGCATACTTGTAGTTTTTTGAGTATATTTTTAAAGCTGTACTTTTACTTGTACTTAAGCAGAAATTTAGCAAAATTATCTACTTCATTACTTTTAAATCATAGTCATAGCGAGTACGCCCACATTTTTAATTAATATTCAATCCTTTGATGCATTTCAGTAGCCAATTAAGATATTCAATTGTAGACGGACCAATAAAAATAGTGATATCTAAACCAGGAAAAGCTGGCGAAGAACATTCTAACCAGAGCTACTTCGTTTATGTCTATGAAGATGAATGCACGTATGTGTTACTCCGCAGTGGTGCAAACCTGACCAGGATACAATAGTATCCTATAAGTTCGAATATAAGCACTTATGATAAGTGTACTGTAGAGATTCGGGATAAGACAGATAGGTGACTTAAAAGCAGAATTCATGATGTACGCACTCATCATATACATTTCACAAATCTTGAACAAAGAAAAAGTTATGTATTTCTGCATTAAGCCATCGAGCACTATATTGCGGTCCATGAATACACACATGCTGCGTCTCACTCTCTCCCCGCATCCGCCTCCTGTCAATTAAACTGTCTGAATGTCCACACAGGATTAGGTATTCTGCATACATTTAAAATTCCCATGCAAATGTGGCTAGTTCTTTATTGTAACATGAGAATACAGTCTTGTAATGGGAAAAACACTGAGTGAGAAGTCTCAAATAGGCCTAATACAGACAAATGAACTGTCCTTTCACTCCGATATTGTGCTAACATATCTCACTCAGACTGTGTGCAGTCACCACATCTCTATGCTTTTAAAATAGAAATTATTTCTCTTTAATCCGGTATTAAACTTTGTAAAAAGTTATCTACCAAATAGGTCAACGCCTTCCCGATGGAAATGCTACTGGAAATTGTATTGACTGTAAGTGAAATGCACCAGAAAACCTTTCAATCAAACTTTACTGCAAGTATGCTAAAATTGTTTTGGAATAGGATATTTCTATTATTTCTACATATAAGTCTCTTACTGCACCACTACATTGTACTGACATTAGGTCAAAGGCACCTGATATGTTTCAGTTTGAAATCAAATTTGAAATCATTACTCTTTGTGCTGTAAACTTTTGTGCCAAAGTTACCCTATTTTAAAGATACAAATACACAGAATGAGATTAAATTGTGTGTATATATGTAGTTGTAAACTAATTTAGAGAGAAAGCACGGTCAAAACGCAACCCAGCTGTTAGCAATCAGCTAATGATCACCACCTATATTGTTAGTGTCATGTTCCGTGTCTGTTATGTCTGTCTGTGTTTGAGTCGTGTTGGTATGTTCCGGTTTCCCCCCTGTCGCCATGGCCCGACCCTCCAGAGCCCGCCGCGCCGCCCGAGCGCCCTCCAGAGCCCGCCATGCCGCCCGTGCGCCCTCCAGAGTCGTCTGCACCGCCCGAGCACCCTCCAGAGTCGGCTGCGCACCCCGTGCGCCCTCCAGAGTGCCCGTCAATGGACCCACCACTTCCTCCGCTGGAGTCCTCCCCAACAATTTTTTGGGGGGGGGCAGTAGGGCTAAGACCCTGGAAGGGGTGGGCGGGATGGGTATCGAGGGCGGGATACCGAAGGCCCCTGACCCCGGGCCGCCTGAGACTGTCGTGCTGCTATGGCCCGCCA
>JAUMHI010000063.1:12078667-12091223 GCA_032359435.1 Enteromius unitaeniatus | reverse complement strand
CCTGCACCTGTGTTTCCCCTAATGTTCCCTCCCACATCGTTTAGTGTTGTGTATTTAAAGCCCTTGTTTTCCAGTCCTGTTTTGTCCGATGTTGAAGTATTGTAAAGTTTCATGTGTCGTGTCACGCTGATGCTTATGTTGTGTGCGCTGCCTCGTCAGCTTTTGTTTTCCTGTTTCTGTGTCTAATAAATGTTTAGAAGTCTACGCTCCACGTCCTCTGCTCCTTGCCTGGCTGAGAAGCGCGCTCACACACATCACTAGACGGACCGATCGTGACAGTTAGCCAACCAGACAAGCTAAAGTCCACTATAAATAAACCAGATTTCTTGTATCTTGCTTTTGCAATCCCTCCACCTCCCCGTCTCCTCCGTTCTCTCCTAATGGGGGGCACGCAGGGTTCGAGCCAGCCTCCGAACCCCCGGCTTGCCCCGGACAGCACGCCAAACTCGCTTTATTTTGCTACCATTGTTGAGAAAGCGCAAACTCTTAAAATATATATATATATAAAAAAATAAAAGCCTTTATGAAAATCTGTTCATCATATAAAGTGAACATGTCTTTTTAGCCTTAATTGTTCTTAGTAATAATAATCATCATCATCTATATATATATATATATATATATTATTGCTAGCATTTTGTTACATTTTATTATATTGCATATGTTAATGTTTGTAATGTTTTAAAAGAAGTTTCTTATGCACACTAAGGCTGCATTTCCAAAAAAGAAAAAAACAGTAATATTATATAATATTAGTTACAATTATATTGTATTAGTTAAACCTTTTTTTATTTGTTTATATTTAATAACACAAGTTTATTTGATGCCACAGCTGAACTTTCAGCAGCCGTAATTTCAGTTGTTAGCAGGAAATATTAATTTCTATTAATATTATTATTTCTATATGGTAATTTATATGGATGTGTAGAGTACATCATTATTGTTAAAAAGAGGAACAAATTCAAAAATGTTACAACTTCGTACAGATAATTTTTTTGTAATTGTTTATTAATTTTTGACGTTTGACAAAATTGCTCAAATGATTTGCGTTTTGTGGCTCTGCGTTAACCTGTTAGCATTCATAAGCTGAGCAAACTGTCTAACTGCACGTGTGACTATGTAGCTAAGTTACTGAGCAATCCTTTGGCTTGCTCATACTGTTGTAAGAATTTGAGGCATGGGAATTTTGAAACTGCGTCGTGTAATATTACATTGTGGTTAGCATCTAAATACAGAATTAGCTTTGAAGTTCTTGTTCTCGTTTTCTATATCACAAGACAGCAGATCTAAAGTCAGCATCTGGTTCCAATTTAGTTGCGTAAAGGGCTTGGTTTAATGTCTGTTGAATCATTGGAGCGAAGTTCTGAAGGTGTTTGTAGTAAAGTGTCTCTGCTCTGCATTTCTGTATTAACAGAATGGTGCTCACTGTAGGAATGTCATTAATGAGCAGGTCTGGAAATCGAGAAGAGTCATGAGAGACTTTTTTTTTTTTAAAATACTTAGGCACAGTATCATCACACCATTATATTTTTTAAAATATGGATGTATGAACTTTCCCATGCAGTAACAATGAAGCTTTCAAGCTTCAAAAAGGATAGAAAAGCTTTATAAAAGTGGTCCATATGAATCATGCACTATATTCAAAGTATCCTGAAGCTGTGCAATAAGGAACAAATCTTTAAATAAGTCATAATTTATAGAAATATTTTAGCATCCACCTTACTTTGCTTATGAGAAAAATAGCTCTGATTATTTTTGAACGAAACATTCTATTGATTTTTTTTTTAAAAATCACTTGAGCTGTTTCCAAGCTTATCTGGTTTTGGAATTCTACTCCCTGATGCAATAATTTGGACATGTATGTTAATACTAACAACACACTGTACAGTATTATTTTAAACAATCACCTATATTATCAGCTAATTGAACTTTTCACCCAAAAATGAAAACTGTCGTCATTTTCTCACCCTCTGGGAAAACTTTAAACAAGATATTTTAAAGAATGTAGCTATAAAATAGATAAGCTAATTCCTATTATTTTAAACTGAATGATAAAAAATATCACCTGAAACGGTTTGGTTACCAAATTGAAAAGTGTGTTCAGAAATTCACACAGATTTGGAACAACTTGTGGGTGAACAAATAAATTTTTATTTTTGGGGGAACTATCCCTTTAAGTTTAGTTGCTGACACATTATTGGCTGTATACAAGTTATTTAAACTTAAATGTAAGTGTCTTAAATAAAGTTATACAAGATTCAACAATTGCTTTTAATTTGAAATTGGTTCAATTAACGTGATTGTTTAAAGTAATGGAAAACGATGAATAAGTCAGTGGAATACAGTATAATGCAATAGTTCTATATTGTTGCACAATTATGAATAATGATTTATTTTTAATTCAGATTCCATGACTATGTTTATATAACTTTTTGTTTTTCACATATACAACAGTATTTGAAGCAATATTGCTCATGTATAATGTTGAGTCAGTTGTTTACCATTAAAAACAACAGGCAAACTGATTATGTATTAACAAATGGGATGCAGAGTTTACATTCACAAAACCATTTCCTTGTCTAATGAGCACATATTTGTTAGACACTAATGGCAGCTAGCTGGCTGATGGAGGATGAGGAAGGTTAGATGTTGTGCCAGTGATGATGGGACACATCCCCTCCCAGTGTTTGGGTTCCAGCGTGTCTCCAGAGGCATCTGACGTCCCGTGGCGCTCTCTTATCTTAATGAGCATTAACCACCATTGCTCTATGTCAAAGGGAGAGAAGGCGATGGAGAAAAGAGAGCGAGAGAGTGGAAGGGAGCAGCAGGGAGAGCCTCAGTTGGAGAATTCCTGACAGCTGATAAGAGGAAGTAGGAGATCCAGTTTACTGCACAGATAGGGCAGGAATGTGCTGCCAGATGATGACTCTGCCCGTGACTGCACCGCTGCCCGTATCATGCCCTGCCAAGAGCTATCAACGCTGCTTCTCTCTCCCTCTCTTATTGTCAGGATGAGGGCTGTTATAATCCTGCGTATCTGTTATGGAGCATCATAAACTCATTTAGTTTATGGCTGCAGATTGAGAATATCAGGAATCTGACTCTGACAGTGCTGGCAGGCAAAGAGAGAGAAAAAAAGTCATATTTCATTCATTACTGAAAAGTATTATAATATATATATATATATATATATATATATATATTATTTTATACATTATTTGTGTTTTATAGTAGTGCAGAGTAATACATACATACATACATACATACATCTTCTTCCACTTCTCTGGGGCCGGGTCGCGGGGGCAGCAGGAACACCCAGACCCTCTCCACAGACACTTCCTCTAGCTTCTTCAGGGGAATACTGAGGCTTTCCCAGGCCAGTCGAGAGATAGTCCCTCCAGCGTATCCCAGGTCTTCCCTGGGGCCTCCTTCAGGTGGGACATGCCTGGGAGGCATCCAGAACAGATGCTCGATCCACCTCAGCTGGCCTCTCTCGATATAGAGGAGCAGTGGGTCTACTCCGAGCTCCTCCCGAGTGACAGAACTCCTCACCCTACCTTTAAGGGGGCGCCCAGCAACCCTACAACCCACCTGTATCCGGGATCTCGTTCTTTCAGTCATGCCCAAAGCTCATCGCCATAGATGAGAGTAGGAACGTAGATCGACCGGAAAATCGAGAGCTTCGCCTTGCAGCTCAGCTCCTTTTTCACCACAACAGACTGGTACATCGACTGCAGAAGCTGCACCGATCCGTCTCTCACTCCATCCTTCCCTCACTTGTGAACAAGACCCCAAGATACTTAAACCCCTCATCCTGAGGCAGGAACTCCCCACCAACCTGAAGGGGGCAGGCCACCCTTTTCCTGTTGAGAACCATGGATTTGGAGGTGCAGATTCTCATCCCAGCCGCTTCACACTCTGCTGCAAACCACCCCAGTGCTCGCTGTAGGTCCTGATTTGAAGAAGAAGAATTCTCCTCTCCAGTACCCTGGCATAGACTTTCCCGGGGAGGCTGAGGAGTGTGATCCCCCTATAGGAACACACCCTCCGATCCCCCTTCTTAAAAAGAGGGACCACCATCCTGGTCTGCCAGTCCAGAGGTACTGTCCCCAACTTCCACGCGGCACCATAGAGGCTTGTCAACCAAGACAGCCCCATGGCATTCAGAGACTTAAGGTACTCAGAGCGGATCCAGGGCGTGGTTGCCGTCACGACAATGCAATAGCTGCATTGACAATGGAGGTGGAGAACATAGTCCACTCGGAATCAATGTCTCCAACCTCCCTCGGGATCCGGTTAAAGCCCTGCCAAAGGTGGGAGTTGAAGACCTCCCTGAGGTATCACTAGCATCCCCCATGTGTGCGTTGAAGTCCCCCAGTAGAACGTCCCCAGTTGGAGCACTTTCCAGCACCCCTCCCAGAGACCAATGTGCTAGTATTATTATTGTTGTTATTCTTAATAAAAACAGTGTAAATAATGATTATGTTTTAACAGATTATTATTAATAGTTATTTTCATAATCACATGTTGTTTATATTTTAACAATAAAATAAATGCATAATAATAAATAATTTAATAATAAATAAAGAATTAATTACTTATTGTAATTAATATACATATATATTACTTATATGTTATTAAACTTACTTTATTATTTTATTATTATTATTATTTTAATTACTTATTAAAATAATGAACAATTAAATAATTAATAAAATATTAAATAATTAAAATAATAATCACAATCAATTTCTGCAAAATTATTGTTTTTACTGCTACTGATAATAATAATTATTATTATTTTATTGTAAGTAGTATTTACTGAATAGTTAGTTATTGTAGGTATTCATAATGTCTAAATTATTATGTTTAACATGACAATTTCATCTTATCTATATTATTTATATGTTTTATATAATAATAATCTTGCTTTTATGTATGCTAAATTGCAGGATGATGCAGATTGGTGTTTGTTTGAAGCGGCCAATTATGTGTTTTTAAATTACTCATTATTAGTCTCCTTAACTGTTAGGATGCTGTCTTTGCAGCCTACATACAGTAGTTATGTCTTTAAAGCAGCTCACTAGGGTTTGGAACAGAGCTTACGCTATGTTAACACTGTGATTTGTGCTGAATATCCCTTATAGCCTCTAAGTACCAAATCAAAATTGACTGGACTGAGCGTCTCCTGCAAAACAAACCCGTTATTTCAGATACATCAGCTCTCTGTGCATTATTCAGCTTTTAGCATTACAATGGCCGTGTCAGGCAGAGAAATACAATCCTTGTCAGACAGTGTGGAAGTGAGCCAGCCAAACACAAAGAGCATTTCAACAGTGTGGTCTGGGCCACAAGCCTTTTTAAATTAATTATAGATCAGTATGGACACTGTGACATGGTGAATGGGGAACGGGGCAGTGGTGCAGACAGCACTGCATGCTAAGATTGGGTTAGTGCTAGCAGAGCCAGTATAAGGGAGAGGAGATGGAACTCTTAAAGGAATATGAATGGAAGAAATTGTGACAGCCAGCATGGAGCCATTGATCTATAATCAACTTTTTGATATAATGCACTACACACCAAACGGACTTTGGTACTAGATTTGGTCTTCTGTGCCGTTCAATGTCCTGTCCGCTCACCCCATTCCTCTTCTATCAGCTTTTTGTTTATGGAATTTCATAGATTTCATTGTACATGCCTCATTCATTGGAAAAGAGTGGATTAAACAACGAGACCGTTTTGGCAGGGACCTTAGTGGCCCCATTTCTCTGAGAACAAGTACATTAGAACAGAGAGAATAATCCGCAAAACCTGCTTGTGTTTAAGATTATACTGTCTTGTCTTTCTTATGAATATTGATAATATCTGTCCTATGTTTTACTGTATTTACATCTATCCATCAAAGAACATCTATGATTATAAAGCTGTAATCAGTCAGAAAATTTTATTCTATTCATCTTCTAAAATACCCTTTTTTCTCTCAAAATTCTGTTTATCTAGTGATTTTTAAACTTTAGGTTTTCCTTCAAACTGTCAGTGAGGTTCAAATCCAAGATCTGTGGTTGTACTGTTTTCTCAGTGTTTTGCAGCACATTAAACAAGTGTGAAATATTTAGGAAATTAAAAATATCAACATGATTTATCCATATCAGGATTTGTAAATTTTTTTATTGCATTTTGTGTTGATTGATTGCAGTAATATTATTTTAATACATTTTGCTTAAAAATGTTCCCAAAAAGTGGCTTTGACAAAGTTCTTTGAAGCGAGCGCAAACTTTCTCTGGAACTTATTTGTTTTTTGCTCCATCTTCCAACAAAACAATCAAAACTGAAAAAAAATAAGGGAGTTGGTTACATTTGGCAAAACTTTGCGTAATTTAATGCTAGTTGTATGACATGTATGAAATGATTAAAACCAGCACGTTTTCTCCCAGCATGCATTTGTTTACCCCGATCTGATAAGTTAGCCGTCCAGCCTCACATCTGATCAGATTCAAAGGATGCAGATATTTAAAGCAAGTAAGCATTATAGCAATCATGCATCTTCCTCTTCTGTATTCAATCCCACCAAGAGATCTGATTACAGCTTCCTTTGTAATGCATATGAACAAACTTACTTCCACCATTACTGTGTCCAAAACAATTCAACGGTTAGTTCAAAAGAATGCATCAAGGTCTCGCTGGCTTTCCTTGAGATGGGAACGTGAGCTTTGTCACCGTGGCAGGATGGAAAAGAGGCTGTAGCCAAGGGTCATGTTACAAAGCCATCACCGCTGACCTCTCTCCTCCTCCAGCGAAAGGAAACAGGAGGACACATGGGCAGCAGGCTAGTCGTCAACCCCTGAACTAAACTTGACCCCGATTTTCACATCCAGCTCTGTAACGTGGAGCCAGGCACGTTCGCTCACTCATACATGACGCCACTTTATTCTAGTCATTTCTAGCTAATTGCGCAAGAGGAAACTTATTATGATGTATTATCATTAGCTATGCTGTGATGATGCAACAAAGACTGGCGACATGGCAAAGGATCTTATCTCTGTGTCTATTTTTGTGTCTGAGCATCTCCAACTATCTGCGAACAATGGCGTTGGATGCGTTTGGTAGAGTTTTCCATGAATTATCTCCCCCATTGCCCTGATGATAGCGCAGAGACTGGCGTCTGAGTCGGCGATGGCTGTCAGGAGCAGTATCTCTCTATTTCTATCTCTCTTTTTCTGTGCAGCAGAGCGTGGCATTATGGAGGCGGTCTGTCCGGGGGGTGGGGAACCCTTTGTCGTGAGAAAAAAGTACAGAGTCAGTCACTAGCCTCTGTGAGTGTGTGTGTGTTTGTGTTTCAGAATGAAGACAAGATGGCACCGGCGGGAGGGCAGAGCAGACTGGAGCCAGCAGGGAGAGGCCAGCGGTATTATCACTAGCCCTGTGCGCTCTGGTGACGCGATGAGCCTTTATCTCCATCGTCATCGGCCTCTTTGTCTGGCCGCTGAGTCATTGCCTGGCCCGCTCCTGGCCCAGAGAGGCAGGGTGAGCCGCTGTTAACAGGGCTGATCTTATGATCTTGATGGGTGCAGCAGGAGGACATCTCGCCCGTGGCCCCATCATGCATGCCCACTCCTTAAAAGGCAGCATAGAAGCTTGAGCAACATCTTTACACTACCCTTAAACTATCCTTGAGGGATATTCATGGTTGGCCAACCCTATCCAAAGACACTCACAGAGACGAGTGACATCTCGCTTTGAGTTGGTCAGACAGGTGACAAGTAGCCAAGTGTCATATCGTACTTTGAAATCCAAATCAACATGTTACTGCTGTGATTTATATCATATTTATGCATTTGGCAGGCATGATTGGCCTTTCAAAAAGGCCACTTATGCTCACCAAGGATGCATTTATGTGAAAAAGATATAGTCAAACAGCAATTATTGTGAAATACTTTTTTAATACTGTGTTTGTTGTAATATATATTAAAATGTAATTTATTCATGTGAAGGTGTAGCTGAATTTCCAGTAGTCATTTCTCCAGTCTTAAGTGTCATGGTATCCTTCAGAAATCATTGTTAATATGCAGATTTACTACTACTTATTATTATAAATGTTAAAAATGGTAGTGTTGCTTAATATTGGAATGTGGGATTCTTTGAATAAAACATTCCTAAGAACAGCATTTCCTTTTAAATATAAATATATTACAAATATTTTATTTTGATAATCTTTGCTAAAACAAAATACATTTTTATATTTTCAAAAATATTTGGAAAATATTTTCTTATTCTGTATAGTCTATAAGCTTATAGAATTATGTAATAACTATGTCATTATACAAATTTGTGTCCTCATGAACCACACAAACACGCATGCACACACACAGACACAGACATCGAGAACCAATGTTTTTGTTTTGTTTTTGTTTAAATCAGTTTAAATCCAAAATCTAGATTTAATCAGATTTTGTAAGTTTCAGATTGCACTTTTTATATTAGTGTAACATCTCTGTCTGAACATAGTGATAAATGACTTACAAAATGACAATGGAGTCCTAAAATCAGATTAAAAAACAAGTGAGATTAATGTGCAGTGTGAACAAAGCCTACTTTTCATTGTTTCCCATTTTAATCCACACCTTTTCCTCCCAACAAACTGTTCTCAACTGTTGTTTCCCGTCTCACCTGTGTCTTCCTGTTAATCTATATTTTGCTGGTAGAAGTATGACTGAAGGTGCAAAGGGTGTCAGTGCATGGTTAACTTCTTTAATCATTTGTTTGCTTTTAATTGTACTTTAATCTATTTGACCTTGTACGCTTGGCTTGACTGCTTCTCCATAAACCCTAATAAACTAGGTTGAGCAATCATATCAGTCTTCTGTCAAGGTCTCCAGTTTTTATTGTTATAGGCAAGCTGTGTGTATTTAGGCATAGGTGAGGCTGGAAATCAAAATCAAAATGGTCTTTCTTCAGATCAAGCAGAAATTTGTGGTGAACACCCCATAACTATGTATGCAAACAAAAAAAAGCAGGTGGTGAGTGTGTTGGGGCTTTACTGTGGATTAACCAGTCTGGACTGGTACAGTCATTAAACCGCTCCTGAAATCCTTGTCATTTTAAGGTGAAAGAGGAAAAAGATTGCTTTGGAATCTGGTTGAAGTATTTAGTTTTTAGTTGTCAGGTTTGTGGTTGTGAATTTCCTGAGTGAAATATTTGCTTGTGCTGCCTAACAACAGTTTTCAAGTTGTCTTTTTTTTCGGGCGGTTTTAACTGGGCGATGATTTGTATCCTGTAACGTTTTGGTGGTAGTTGTTTGGAATGACTTTTCCTTTCTTGGACGGACCACCTCTGAGAGGAACTTGTTAAATGATATTGAATTAAAACAGATTCTTTAGAATAAACAAACTGTGGGCTCTTTGTATTGAATGTAGCATGGTTAGCTTCTCCATTCAGAACGCATTCTATGTTTGACGAGTTGATCCGGTGCCATGACGGGAAGGAATGCTGCAGACCACACCATGTGGAGTAGAGGACTGTGTGAGGAGAGTTAATGAATGAAATTAAAGATCTCAAAGCCATGGCCAATGACGATTAGCAGAGGGTCTTCTTTGCTGTGGCTTGTCTTAGAATATTTAGCAAATTATTAGATAACAGTCATTTTCATTAATACATATCACTTCACAGACCACACTATGTGTACTTTACAAAGATAGAGGTACTACTATATATATATATATATATATATATACACACATGTTTTTTTTACTCTAAAATATGTATATGTATTTTCCATTTTCTTCTAAGACTATCCCTTCTCTGTCTCCTCCCCCCATTCCCAACCCCCTGCCAGACGGCGTGACACCTGAGAGCTATGATGCTGTTATTCCACCTCACCCTCCCGAACGCAGGAAGACCGTATTTCAGGAGAGCCCCCTGTTTCCTCCGCCCCCTACCCAGGCTCTGTTCAGTGTCTGTCTGTCTGTTCCAGGTCAGCAAAAATAAGCAAGAGCACAAAAGAAACCGCCGCCAGTCCTCAGGCGATGACTGTGAGGTAGAGCGTCAGAGAGGGAGAGACTGAAAGAGAAAGAAAGACTTGGAGCCAAGTATGAGAAGGAACAACTGAGGTGACAGTGGTATGAGCTACATTCATGCATAGCCTGATGTGCTTATAAAGGGGAAAAAATAATCTTATGATTCAAAGTTATAACGCTGAAAGAAACTGCTAATAAATTTTTACAAAGCAAGTAACACACTAATTAAACATGAAATTTCGTAAACAGTATTTTTAGTAACACTTTATTTTATAGTTTAAGTCTATTAGTTGCTTATTAGCGTGCATATTACTAGAATATAAGTCAATACCTAAACTTAAAATTATGAATTTATTAAGGAAAACTCATAATTAAAAATGAACAAGTGTTACCTATTCTAAAGTGTTACCGTATTTTCTTTTAAACATACTTTAATGTGCTGCTTGAAAATTTGTGAACCCTTCAGAAAAAGAGTTGCTGTTGGCAACCATCAGGCTGGAAAAGGTTATAAAACCATTTCCAAAGAGTTTGGACTCCACAAATACACAGTCATACAGATTGTGAAGAAAAAAAACATTGCTGCCTTTCTGCAGTTTGCTAAAGATCATGTGGACAGATGAGACCTACTTGGAAGTTTTTGGTTTAAATGAGAGGCGTTATGTTTAGATAAAGAAAAACACTGCATTCCAACATAGGAACCTTAACCCATCTGTGAAACATGGTGGTGGTGGTAGTATCATGGTTTGGGCCTGTTTTGCTGCATCTGAGCAAGGACCGATAGAACAGTGAATTCTTATATCAGCAAATTATAAAGGAAAATGTTAGGACATCTTTCCGAAAACTGAATCTTAAGAGAAGGTGCATCATGTAGCAAGACAACAACTTCAAGCATAAAAATAATTTACTATGGACCAGATACTATGAACAAAGACTTATACTTTTGCCCCACACAGATATATAACACTGGATCATTTTTCTCAATAAATAAATGACAAAAGAAAATATTCTTGTCTCAATTGTTTGATCACTTTTTCTGCTTGCAGGCTTTGTGTGAAAATCTGATGATCTTCTGGGTTAAATTCATGCATAAATATAGAAGATTCTAAAGGCCTCACAGATTTTCAAGCAGCAGTGTATGTTCTCTTATTTTCTTACACAATTTGTCATTATACTTAAAAAGTGTCTTATTTTATCATTTTATTTTAGAGATACTTCATATCTTTTGTGGTTATGTGCATATTTATTTCATTGTATTTACCATATTGCTATATTTTGTTCTTCACTCTGCCTAAGCATGGAAAGTGTGAGTGAACCTGTGTGACTGATGTTGTGTTTCAAGTTTTGAGGCTGTTTACATACACACACACACACACACACAAGGTTGTGTAGTTAGAAGACAGGGATATTTGAAGCAGATGTGGGTTTAGTCCAAAGCTGAGCCAAAGCGTTCTTGTGTTCTGTGTTATTGATTGCCAATCTTCTGGCATGTTTGGCGTATCAGCAGCTCTTTGCAGGCATGATGATCAATTGTGATAGTATGAGGTATCTAGGGCTGGGAGAGAATTTAAGGCATTGGGAACATGGCATATTTTGCATTGTAGAAATCAAATAAAATAACAAAGATAATAGCTCACCCAGAAACAAAGTGCATTCAAACTTTGTTTTTCACAAATTGTAAGATACAATTACAAAAAAAAGCTCACAATTCTGCCTTCTCCCTTTCTCAGAATTATGAGATATTAACTCGCAATTGCAAGTTATAAAGTCAGAATTACGAGATATAAAGTTGCAATTCCGAGTTATAAAGTCTGAATTGTGAGATATAAACTCACATTTGCAAGTCATAAAGTCCAATTTTGGGTGAAAAAAAAGACTGATATGTTGACAGAATTGTCAGTTCCTATCTAACAATGGTGACTTTATAACTTGCAATTCTGACTTTTAACTCGCAATCCTGACTTTATAATTCGCAATTTATAATTCGCAATTCTGACTTTACATCTCGCAATTCTGACTTTTTAATTCACAATTCTGACTTTATAATTCACAATTTATAATTCACAATTCTGACTTTACATCTCGCAATTCTGACTTTATAACTTGCAATTCTGACTTTATAATTCACAATTTATAATTCGCAATTCTGACTTTATAACTTGCAATTCTGACTTCATAATTCACAATTTATAATTCGCAATTCTGACTTTATAACTTGCAATTCTGACTTTTTAATTCACAATTTATAATTCACAATTCTGACTTTACATCTCGCAATTCTGACTTTATAATTTGCAATTCTGACTTTATAATTCACAATTTATAATTTGCAATTCTGACTTTATAATTCACAATTTATAATTCGCAATTCTGACTTTATAATTCACAATTTATAATTCGCAATTCTGACTTTATAATTGGCAATTTATAATTTGCAATTCTGACTTTATAATTGGCAATTTATAATTTGCAATTCTGACTTTATAATTCACAATTTATAATTCGCAATTCTGACTTTATAATTCACAATTTATAATTCGCAATTC
>JAUMHI010000063.1:12056909-12077880 GCA_032359435.1 Enteromius unitaeniatus | reverse complement strand
TTACAATTTATAATTCACAATTCTGACTATATAATTCACAATTTATAATTCACAATTCTGACTTTATAATTCGCAATTCTGACTTTACATCTCGCAATTCTGACTTTATAACTTTATAAAGAAAATAAGTCAGAATTGTGAGTTTGTATCATGCAATTCTGAGAAAAAAAGGTTAGAATTGTGAGATAGAATGTCGTTTTTATCATCGTTGACTTCCATAGTAGGAAAATAAAAGGCTATAGAAGTCAGTTGTGACCCAAAACAGTCTAAGCCTTTCTTCAAAAACTTTCTTCAAAATATCTTTCTTTGTGTTTGTTTGAACAAAGAAATTCATACAGGGTTGGAACTACTTAAGGATGAGTAAATGATCACAGATTTTAATTAATTAAATTATAGTTTAAATTTATGATGGATTAATTTATTTATAATTATTTTAGTCATTTAAATTTTTTCATTATAATAAATACAATAAAAAAAGTATTTATTTTAGTATTTTTTAGTACTTTGATAATTATTGGTTATTAAATAAGTAACTTCAACTTAGCAAAATTTTGCGCTTTTAACACCTATGAATATAGCTAGTCATCGAGGTCACGTCTCTTCCTGGGTCTGACCAGCCGGCCACGTCTGCATCTCTTCCCCTGCTCCCCATGCAGATGCGGCCCACTGATACATTTCACTCTCACCAGGCAATTAGGCAGCTCTGCCCTTTGCTGTGAAAAGAGCGAGGGAGAGAAGAAAAGAGAAGAGATTAGGGCTGGGAGGAGAAGCGGTCAGGGGAGGGCAGGGTGCAGTCAGAGTGTCTACTTCCCCAGGCCCTGGTCCATTCTCTTGGCTGCCACGGCCCCGACGCCGCCACTGCCTTTCTTATCAGCCTGCTCAGCTCAGCACAGAGCAGCTCAGCGCAGCGGCGGCTCAAACAAGAAGCTGTTTATCTGAGCTCAGCCTTGTATCTACACTCTGGCTCCAGTCAAATCTGCCTGGCCAGACCAGCTCCCAAAAAACACAGTCTGCAGGGGTAAAAAGAGACAGAAGGAGGTTACAGAGGGATAAATAAATAGAGAAGCACCCTCTGTCTCCCACACTCACTGTACACACGGTTCTTGTCTTTATTATATTCTGTTCTGTCACACAACATGCATTTCATCATCGTTTCCTTTGAGACATTTGGGAACTTTGAGGTTTTTCCACAAAGCTGGCATGTTTGGATGTAAATAAACTAAGCACGCATGTATGTTGCTCTTTAGCTTTGATCTGTTGTGTATTGGATTATTTGCTGTAAGGTTTTATTTTTAACTGAAACCAAATCTAAAACTTTTACTAAAAACATTGGTTGTCCTATACAAATGCCTTGGCTTTTTCAGATAAATCTCAAGGCTAAATACAGTTCATACACAACAAACAAGGGTGAAAAATATTCAATAACCAAACTGGAATTTTATGAGTAAGTTGGATTGATATGTGTTTTAAGAAAGGGGAACAGAGAATCGAAAACCAATTGACAGTCAAAATTTACATTCCATGAGTATTAGGACTGTAAATGTCTTTAGCTATTTAAAAAATGTCATTCAAATTGTTGTAAAAATGTCAAAAAGTGGTCAGCCGTCTCACTTTACACCACCATTCTGTGGTTAGTCTTATTTACAACAGCAAAATTTATGCTAAATATTGTTTTTGTTTTTTCATGTTTGTAGTTTTATTTAAATATGATAACCCTGATTCAAATAATCACAAAAGATCAAAGCTAAAGAACAACATGCATGTAGTATGCATAGTTTTAAAAAAAAACTCTCCATTAGGTGGAGGAGAAATGAACATAAATGTTTAAAGTTTAAAGCTCAAAATGGTTCAGAACAAAATATAAATGCTTAAAAGTATAATACAAAATGCTGATATTTACTATCATTTGCCTGTATTTATGATTGTAGGTATTATTCAAAGTTATCTTGAGAGGAGAATACCTTTTACATGTAGAGGACAATATGAGTATCTGTAATAAGACTGTCAGTCTTAAACTGACTTGTGTGAGTGTTGTTATTTTAATAATGTACCTCAATAAGCTCTGAGATCTTTCTATGGGCCTCAGATGCCTTCAGCTTTGCATTCCTAAGACGTCTGGTAAAAAAGTGCCTCTTGATTCCTCTACTCTCTGGCATTCTGAAAGATATGCCAGCAGACAGATATGCTTCAACTGTTTGCTGTTTCCACATTCATTTAATAAACAAGCAGATATAGAGGAAGACAGAGACTGACAAGTTATTTGATTGGTTGATACAGAGGAAAGACAGTCTCACCAACAGGGAGGCCTGGACTCATAAATGAAAGCACACTTTAGGATTCTTTTTTGTATGATTGACAGCTGCTTCAGGACATGGTCACATGTGTTTTCAACTACTTCTGGATATAGTTTGAGTGATGCAATCACAAAACATTTTTGGACTTCATTTACACCTCTATTTTCAAATCCCATGTAACTATGGTTCGACAAAACATATTTCCAACGTGATAGAGCAACTTTTAGTGACAGTTCACGGATATTGGAATTCTGAACCTTCACAATACTACGGAGCCCCTTAAGTGACATGGTGGTGGGAAAATTCTGGGTGAGTGGAAAACATTTGGGGTAGGAGGAAAAAACAATTTTCTCTTGCAAAGATATTTGCATTCCCCCGAGAAACTTTGGGTTCTCTTGCAAAGATATTTGTGTTCCCATGCAAAACTTTTGAAGTCTCACATGTATCAAGAACACACTTGTCGCAAGAGAACACAAGAAGTTTTGCGAGGGAATGCAAACTGTTTGCGAAAGGACGCAAATATTTGCGCGAGAGAACACAAATATCTGTGAGAGAATGCAAAGTTTCTCAGGGGAACGCAAAAGTTTTACAAGAGTTTTCCACCCACCCCCAAATTTTTGGGGGTCCACCACCTTAAGGGGCTCAGCACAATGCATACCTTCATCAACATAATAAAAAGTGCCAGGGTTCACATACCACTCAGTGCACCACTCAGGGGACATTAGTCTTTAAAACTGCGGTAAAACATGTCGAAAGGGATGTAAAAATGGTATTGCATAAAATGTGCACAGAGGTACATATTTTTTTGAGACCAGGTTGTTACCCTACCCCAAAAGTCTATGCATATTTATGGACCTAAAACATTTAATCAATTTTTTGGTAAATAATGTTTATCTAACCTAAGAAAAGTTTACACTAGAAAAAATCTGTGATGGATTTTTGTAAAACAATTATCATTTATAAATTGCTAGTAAATTTCAATCTGATTCAAGTGAAACTTTTAAAGTATAAAGATTTGTAGAACATACTCCTACTAATCTTTATTTCCAACAGACGCACATTTTTTAGCTGCTGACTTTGCTGAATGTGGGATTGCAAATCCACAATGCTGTAAAATTTTTGTGACTTTAGCAATGCTTTCAAAGAACCTAGTGAACCCAGTGTAGGTCATGAAGAGGATTATATGTGGCTACAAACTCATTTTGAGTGTATGTTGGACTTTGGATGCACATCAAGATAAAAAAAAGTATATGTTTATGTGTGTGTATGGAGCTTAACTGACTCTCAGCAGGAGCCTCGTTTCTGTAATGTTTATTTTATATGCCTCAGTTACCAATATCTCATATTCATATGCATATTCTGCACGCCATCAATTTCTTTTTGCCTCAAACGTCAGCTTCAACATTTCAATTTCATCTGATTTTTCAACAGCTGACAAAAAAAGCTTTTCATTCACAGAATCAGGTATCCATAATCTATAGCTAACATCTCCAAGGCGCCACTTAAGAAACCTTAGCAATCAAACTGAGAGAGCAGTGATCTTATGTTTACTTAGTCAAGTTCAAGAGCCGGCAGCAGTCATTAAACAGGGGGCAGGATAGAGATGTACTGATTGTCTCCCTGCTGATAATCATGGGACGGAAATGACTCAGTTTGTGTTTATCAAGCGCCATAACACGTCTGAGAGCCTGCATGCATAATGACTGATTATTCAAATGATGACAGAGACATGTCAAGTACAGGCTTTGGACCAAAGGACAGATATTATAAATCTTCATTAAAGTGAATATCCAGGTAAGACTGTCAATCTGCTGATATCTGAACTGCTTCCCTGTTTTGAATTTGCTAAAGTTCAAGCTTGTCTTTAATCCTTGACCTTCATATTTCCCAGAAGTCTTGGTCCTCAGAGGGAGCTTAATTATTTTCTTCTGGATGCTGCATAAATAGCCCAGTGGGTAGATCTGACTTCTACCCACTGGATCCAGGCGTATTTTTACCGCTGGTTTGGGAAATGCAAATCCACAATCACACAGAAGAGCATGGTTCTAATTACCATCCTAAGATTGCAGTCTTTCAGGGCCAGTCTCTCTCTTTCTCTCTGTCTTGTCTCATCAGGGTAAGGATAGTGGTTCTGACCCAATTTGTGTGCTCTCAGCTTGCCTTCAGCTGTAATTGTAAGTCTCTCCTTACACAGCTGGTGTCTGTTCAGAGATACTTGAGACACATTCCACACTTTTACCATTGGTTTTGTGGGGGAAAAAAAACACTATTATTTATCAGATTATTTATCATGAATGTAACACTCTGTTTAGGGCCAATAAGATTTTTTGCAAGGTTGAATTTATTTGATGCAATAAAAAAAGTTTTCATTATTTGTATTTTTATATGTTTTAAAATGTAATTTATTCCTGTGCTGGCTGCAGTGCTTACTCCAGTCTCATGCTCTTTCTTAAATCACTCCTATATGCTACTTTGCTACTCAAGTAAAATTTCTTTTTATAAATGTTGAGCTATTTCATATTTATTTGGAACATAATGTGATATATGTTTTTGTTTTTCTGATAAAAAAGGCATTGGCTTTTATTGCATGATCAAGTCTTCTTCTCAGGTGTAAAACATGCAACACTTGGTCACTGTTGTCAGGGTGATTGTTTGCTTGTGGCTCTGTGTTTGAGTGTGTGCTCAATTAGACCTCCAGCTTGGCTTCCTCTGTGGCAGCGCATTGAAAGCTTTTATGAGTTCACGTTCAGAAATGACAGAGAGTGGCTGGAAAAACAGAGCCTCACAGGCCACTTTTATTAACTGGTCTCAGAATCTCATACATGCTCCAATGTGTTGCTTAAGCTTTTTTATCACTGCCCCTGCTTTCATACACATATTTCATATATCAATAAGCTCAGAACACTGGTCTTTTCCTAGTTTTCACTTAACTTGTCAGTGTATAGAAAAAGACATTCTTATCTCCCATCATTCAGTGCCTTTACAGGGATGGCTCACCCAAAAGTGAAAATGTTGTTATCAATTACTCTCCCTCATTGAAATGCTTAAATGAAACTTGAGAAATTTCCATCTCTCCATTGAAGGCCCAGGTAACGAAAACTTTGAAGATCCAGAAAAGCATTGTAAAACAAATACATATGAATCAAGCAATTTAGTCAAAGTCTTGTGAAGAAATATGAATCACTTTTTTTTAATGAACAGATTTCATTTAGGCTTTTATCTACATCTATATGTATGTAACCACTATTGTTTAAATGTAAATAAAAGCAAAGTCTGTTCTTCAAACAAAGAGATTGTATGTCATTACAAAATATAGATTTCAACTATTCAAATCATATGGATTCTTTTTGCAATGCCTTGAACTTTATAAATTATCTAGTTTTGTATTTCTAAGAGACAGAAACCTCATTGTCACAAGCTCAGTGGCTCTCTCCGGCCAACAGCAGCGGGAACCTTCACCGGAGTATTAGCGTTCCTACCCAGACACTTTTAACCATTGTACCTTGGCTGATGCGATCGCAGGTGTTGACTATTATCTCCGCTATTTAAACCCTGACTTTTTACGAGTCAGACGCGAAGTCTTGATTTGCCCCGGCTGTCACTACTGAGCGGTTTCCTGGTTTGATTTATTTGTGTTTGTTTGGACTGTTATTCTGATTGCGATTCTCGCCGCCTGCCCTGAACTTCCTGCCTGTATTGGGCCTACGATTTCTGCCTGATCCCTGCTATTACTGTCTGCTGTGATACCGACCTCTGCCTGTCTGAACCTGTTAATAAACCACGCTGCAAAATGGATCCTCATGAGTCTGATGATCTGTCACACTCATGTTTTACTCTAAAAAAGTTCAGTGTGTGTTTTGAAGATGAATCAAATATGGAATTTTTTTAGATTCAAAATGATTAATAGTTGCACACAGAATTATCCATGCGCTACATAAATTAAATGCATGCTTCTTATTGCAAACACACAAATAGCTTTCATTTTGAGTATGTGGACATTCAGGATTAAATGCTTGTGCAGAGATTTGTACAAATAAAGACATGTTTGCAAATAAAACTGTAATAAAGACTCGGGGTCGTGCGGTCGTCAACAAACAAAGGTAATCACCAGCAAACAGGAACAATGCAGATAATCCGAGAGACAGTTCAGTACACAGGCAATGGTTGAAATGGCAGGCAGCAAGAATCAAAGTCTGTATAAACAGTCCAGGGTCATTCACGGGAAAACAAGCACGGGTAAGAACGCTCCGAAATATCTCCATAGGGACGATAAGACTTTAGTTTTAGTTCAAGTCCACGCCTTAAATAGGCCAAATACGTGCGGGAAAAGGACACGGGTAGGAACTAATACTCAGGTGAAGGTTCCCGATGCTGGCAGTCAGAGAGAGCCACAGAGGGACCGTCCATGACAAAACTGGTTGGTTCTATATTAATATATCATAAATTGCATATGTAAAAAGGAATCTGTGCATTTGTGAATCAGGTGACGCGTTCATTTATTGGCGTTTTGTTCGAGTAAATGTTGTTCAGTTCATTTGAATTTTGAGACTTCATTTATTGCATTTTTATAGCTTTTCACAACACACACATGACTACCTACGCACAAGGCTCAATGCAATCCATTAAAAGGTGTGGACGATTTGGAAAAATTTGCTACAACTATTTCAGCTACTACACTGAAACAAATTGGTGTTTAACTGGTGTCTGCAGAATTATGAATGACTTTTTAATGTGCAGGGTTCAAAGTAATCTTGTGAGTATAAATGTTCTATTTTTTATTAAAATGTCATTATTTGCGTGTGCGAAAGGGAATCCACGCATACATTTATTGATTTCTTGCTCGAGTTGGTCCTGTTCGGTTCATTTGGATTTTGAGACTTGCTTTGCGCAAATTTTAGCATTGACGAAACACGCAAACATTGACTGAAAGGCAAGACAGGCAGCTACCACTAGGTACAAATTTAAAGTTAATCAGTTAAGCACCAGGCTCGTTTTGTATTTTGTATTATGTATTCTGTATTCGATCGGAGTCAAATCTAATTTTTAATTCTTTACTATCACAGACGGAAATGCAGCCTAATTTACATTGATTAGGAATTTTATACAGCAAATTTTCTACATATTCCATGAAAGAAAATAGGCCTAGTAGAATCAGGAAGAAGACTACAGTGGTGGTGGCCAACATTATGAGATAAATACTATTTTCCGCATCTAAAAAATGGTTTTAAGTCAAGTTTTAAGTTAAGTTATTTCTATTTTCTGCTGTAGTGTGGTAGTATTAAATATCAGTTCACATTTCCAAGCATGTATTTTGCCATTAACTGTTATAATCCAGTGATATTTTTGTTTGATCTGATCTTATCGTCATTCAGTTTGCCTGGGATAACATAAAGAAACAGAATAAACTGAAACAGACTGAAATTCAGAAGAACTGGACAACAATGTCTCCAAGACGATTCAAGAATGCGCCCTGCAAAGCTACAGTACTGTTAAAAGTTTAAGCAGTCAAAACTAATGTCATAAATGGATATTCTTTATTCATTAACTTTAATTATTAAATTAAATCAATATTTGGTGTGAGCATTCTTTTTCGTTTAAAGCAGCTTTTGCCCTCTGTGAATTTGGACAGAGTTTTTTTGAGTTTTGCAAGTAGCTTTCTTGAAGCATCTTGGAGACGTTGTTGACTGCCACCTAGTGGTAGCTGCCTGTCTTCCTTTCAGTGAACGTTTGCGTGTGTTTCGTCAACGCTAAAACCCACGGGAGGTCGGTCTCAAAATCCAAATGAACCGAATAGGATCGACTCGAGCAAGAAATCAATAAATGAATGCGTTGATTCTCTTTTTCCCTTTGTTGGGAAAGTTGTAAAAATGCGAAAATGAAGTTAATAAATAAACGCATCCCCTGATTCACAAATGCACAGATTCCTTTTTGCATTCGCAATTTAAGATATATTAATCTAGAACATCTCCAGAGCCCCCATTGGTGGCTGCTGAACCCATGGAGGTCCCTGAGGCCCAGGAGGGCATCTGAACTGCTGGGTCAGCTCAGGAGAGCATCCTCGGTAAGCCCAGGTGGGCATCTCCGCCATCGGCTCTGCCCTGGAGGATGTATGAACTGTCTGTTTGACCCAGGAGGGCATTATTACTGCCTATTCGGCCCAGGAGGGCTCTATCTCTGACTGTTCGGCCCAGGAGGGAATTATTACTGCCTGCTCGGCCCAGGAGGTCACTTTCACGGCCTGTTCGGCCCAGGAGGGCACTTTTCTTGACTGTTCGGACCAGGAGTCCAATGTCGTCCTCATTGTCTGGGGTGCCTAGGTGGGCTTCTCCGCCATCCGCTCCGCCATGGAGAGCGGTTGAACTGTTTGTTCGGACCAGGAGGTCTTTGTCACTGTCTGCTTTGCCCCGGAGGGCATTGCAATTGTCTGCTCCGCTCTGGAGGGCATTTGAACTGTCTGATCAGCTCAGGAGAGCATCCTCCCTGCCTGGTAAGCCCAAGTGGGCATCTCCGCCGTCCAGGGGCAGACTTAGCCATTAGGCAAAGGTAGGCAACTGCCTTGGGCCCCCAAAAGATAAGGGGCCCCCAACGAGGGGAGATGCGCATTAAGCACGGACACGCAACTGCGAACTAAAATATTATGTAGGCTATCTGAGGCTGACTGCCGCATGAGCGCGAGGTGTCCTGATCTGGTGTTAACGGAGCGGGCTAGTGAGGTGACGCACCAAATTCACTAAATCCGCCCCTGTCGCCATCGGATACTCTGGGGGGCGTCGCCTCCGTTGACTCTGCCCAGGTGGGCGCCTTTACCGCCTGCTCCGCCCTGGAGAAAGTCTGAGCTGTCTGGTCAGCCCAGGAGGGCATGGTTGTTGTCTGGTCAGCCCAGGAAGGCATGGTCGTTGCATCACCCTGGAGGGTGTTCCCGCCGACTGGTCTGCCCAAGTGGGCATCCCTACCGTCTGCCCCGCCCTGGAGGGCGTTCCCACCATCTGGTCTGCCTAGGTGGGCGTCCCCGCCATCTGCACCACCCTGGAAGGCATCGCTCTCTTCGGCTCCACCCAGATGGACTTCGCTGCCATCTGCTCCGCCTTGGAGGATATCTTCGACGCCTCCGCTACCCTGGAGGGCGTATCTACCGTCAGTTCTGTCCAGGTGGATGTCACCACCTTATGCTCCGCCTTGAAGGGTATCTCCCTCACCTGCCCCACCTCCCTTCACTGACTATTGTTTTGCGTCTGGGCTATGTAACGCCATAGCTGTCCCTGTCTGGTGTCTTCATGCTCGTATTTTGTTGTCATTGTTTTCCACGTGTCATTCTTGTATTTGTTTACATTCCGTCTCCTCGTGTCTTTTATTTGTAACCCCGCCTTCCTCATCAGTGTTCACTCTCTGCCAGCCGTGTTTCTCCAGGTGTCTGTCTTTAGGCCTTGATTAGTCTATGTATAAATTCTACACCCCTTGTCGTGTATCTTTGTCTGTTGTTAATGTTATGTTGTTGAATCTGTGCATGTTCGTTTGTTCAGCTCCCCTCCGTGTGTTTAAATAAATGTTTATTTTGCTCACCGCTGAAAAGCATCATCGTCAGCTACACTCGTGACAACAATATTATGAATTCGTATGAAGTGAGATCATACAAATTTGTACGAATTAGCTACCTTGTAAAATATGTAACCCTTAATGGGATATCTCACGTATGTCCTGATTTTTTCACATAAGTCCTGAGTTACTTATGTTCCTGGCTCAACATATTTTGTTGACCCAGGAACAACAATTTAATCCAAAATTTAGATCTTGACCATATCTCTAAATCTAAACCTAACCTTACCAATGAGTAATCTCTAAAATCAGAGGGAACGATAGATGAATGACACTGATGTACAAGCACCAATCACTGATTGTAAGCCTACATTTCACAGATACGATAAACTGGTTCTTAAAAATCTGATTGGTTAACCACAATGTTGTTCCTGGATCTACAAAGATGTTGACCCAGGAACATGTCGCACTCAGCAAAATCAGGTTGTGCGAAAAATTCTGTCATTATTTACTCACTTTCAAGTTCCTGTTTGACTTATTATGTACATTTAAATCCTTCAAAAATCACACCATCCTCCCTGGCTGTAATTGTTGTTGTTCATGGGTCAGATAGCAGTGCTTTTCATAACTTATTGATGCAGTTCACAAAACTGATTTGACTGAGAAAGCATTTATGTGGCTTTTTAAAATTGGAATATACTGACCACTTTTATGATTCTTTTATAGTGTTTTGCTTAAAATCTTTCCATACTCCCTGTGTTCCAGAGCCTGAACTGTTGATATTGTGCCTTGAATCCATTGAATGGTGGGATAGGAGGGCAGTGTGTGTGTTAGTATGTGGTCTGGGGCCTGGAGCTCAGTCTAGGTGGGTGGACAGTGCTACTGCGAGGCGCCTGTAGAGCTGGGAGCTGCTAGGCTGCTGAGCTCTGTGTTTGTGTATGGAGCGCGGCTCTCTTATCTCTGAGCTGTACTGACGCCACTCTTTTCCTGTTTAAAATCCGTACTGCTGATTTTTCTCTTCATTCCCACTTCTGCTAAACTTTGCCTCACTCTCTCTCTGGCTCCTCCGGCCTTCTTCTTTTTTTCCCCACATAATTTGGCTCCCCATTTCTTGCTTTGTTGTTAAGTGTTTGTGGGTTTTTAAACTTTCATATTTATTTCACTATGGATTACCAGTAGGCATGACATGTGCAAGAGACTGGAATGTTGTCTCTATGCAAGGACACTCACAAATGTTGAGGAGATATTTGCATGGTTGGCGGCAATGAGATCCCAAGAGCCTCCCATTCCAGACAGGACATGCTAATATGGCACCAAGACAGGAAATCTCCAAACGTAGACATACAGTAAATGCATCAACACTATCATGAACATGTATGAATGAAATGTTTATGCTTACAGGACTTCCGAATCATATAAAATTAATGGGTCCAAGTGGATTTCAAAAGAAATAATAAAGCAAACCATAAAATGACTTGCGTTTTATATGTACACTTACTTAAAAAAAAAAACACTTGGCGCCAAATCTGAAAATCTCAAATCTGCGTGTCCAAAAAAATGGTCTTTAAAGTTGTCCAAAAGTTCTAGCTTAGCATAAAAAAATGGTTTTGGTATATTTATGGTAGGAAATTTACAAAATATCTTCATGGAACATGATCTTTACTTAATATCCTACTAAAGGGTCACATATAATTATTTTATTATACTAAATTCATCCCTGAAGCTATTTTTTTATTTTTTATATGCACATAATTTAGTCATTTTACATGTATTATTTAGGTGTAATTTGGCCCATATTTTGTATATAACAGTTTTTGTTTTCAAATGAATGTGCAATTGAAATATTACAATATTCTATGTTCTCTGTAATCCTCATTTGCATAGATATTTGCATAACGAGGCCACATACTGGCCTTCCAAAATGAATTAGCATGGATACAGACAGGTTTATTTATTTATTTTTATTAAAATACATTTTTGTTTGCATGAAATAAAACTTTGTCTAATTTGTAAATGTATGTTATAGATCTCATTATTATTGCTTTCTGCATGCATGTTTAATTTTTAAAAACATTTAATGTTACTTGTCTATTATGTCTTAAAGTAAAACATGCCAAAGAATACTTTTTGGCCAAATTACATTTCAAAATACCTTAGATGAGTATAATAATATTTACTCTGCTATCTGACAGTTGCCAACACTTACAGTAAATTTATGATTTCAAAACACTTAGCTTTGGGAGGAGTTCATATTCGTCTGTTTTTCTTTGTGTTTTTTTGGCTTCTGACAGAAGCCAAATCAGTACCATCTAAAATACATAAACTCTGCTCCAGGCTGTCTCACCGACTAGCCTTTCCAGTTGGTATTTAGTGGACGTCACCGTCTGTCTTCCTCTCCCCTGTCTGCCTCGAACAGTCGCCTGGATGGCCGCTTCTGATGGCGCCATGCACTTGCTCCCTTCTGCCTTATTCAGGAACGATGCGGGGGCAGCCTGCTATCGACGAGGGTTTCTTTCCCTTTCCCCTGTTTTCCATTGCATTTCCTTCCTCGTTTTCCTCGATATTCTCTGCCTGGCAATGTGAAGCCAGACACAGGCTTATTGAGAAAATGAACAGAAAAATGAGGGGAAAATTTTTGCTTGCTCTGGCATTCATGCAGCATGATGTCTCAATCTCGTCGGTCACAACCTTTATTCACTAAGAAGAGATTCCTCACTGTGGTTGACATATAGATATGGTGTTAAAACATTTCATTCATGATGTGGAACAGCACTGGATTCTCAGGAGTATTATTACTGTCAGAGGAACTCTAGCATTATGTATCACTTCTGTTGAGACTGAACGATCAGATTTCTTCTCTTGAAAATGTATGATTACATGCTGATGTTTAATGATCAGATCTCACAGGGTAGGTTGAGTGGTTCCATCCTACTGGTTTTGTTAAGAGGAAGCCATAAAGCACATTAAGAGGAGGATTCATTACTGTTCTTTGGAGAGGTAAAACCTCAGAGTCTGCGCTATGTGCTTCACCAGATATTGTGAATCATCTCAATGGATTTTTTAATCAGTTCCTCAAAAAGATTTGTTCACTGATTGATTTAGTGGCCCTTTTTGAATGTTACATTGCTACAAAAAAGTGGGAACCAATAAGAAACAAGCTCATGATGATGCAGCAGTTCTGCGACCCGAAACCATACCGGCTTTTGACTCTGCTGTTGCAGCTGTTTTGAGAAATTTTCATGACAGGTTTTCTTTGAAAACGGAGCAGAAGTAATTAAAGTAAATAAGTAAGACATCTTCCTTTAATGAAGGTTACGGTGGCTTCCAGTTCTTCTGCTACGCATACGTTATCGGAATGAGTGGTCTGATTGGTTGTAGATTCGTCCAGTAGTATACAGAGGCATCTGATGGACGCCGATTAAGCCCGCCTCCCAGAAGGCGGGTAGTAAGGTAGCTTTGCCAGACTAAGAGCTCCTATGAGCTTTAGAGTCGCAGAAGCTTCTTCACATCTTTTTGTACGATTTCAATCTTTCTATAGTCTTTTAAGGCAGTAAGGGATTTTAGTATTTTTAAATTCAATCATTTTCAGCAAATTCTTTTTTTTTATATGTAACCTAAACTTTGCAATCACATGGTTATTTGCATTCACTGTACATCCATTTTGAACAAAACTGCAGAATAACTGAGCATTATTACAGTTTTTAATTTACATGCTTAGATTTTCCCATTAAACTGATTGATTAACAGCTCTTTTCAGTTGGGTTGAACCTGCAGTCTGATTATAAACTTATTGTGTTGCATGCAAATGTAGTAACAAAAAATTGACAACAAAACCCCACTACATCATGTTTTTGTGCATCTACAAGGTCATGCAACACAGTACGAGAGGCTAGTAGCATACATTTAAGACTATGCAATTCAAGTTTCCTGGAGAGTACACAGACTCAAATCTACATAAAAAACTACATGTGTCATGTTGAATTTCACATGCAGCTCTGAGCTGGGGCTTCATGGCAGGGCTAACTTTGCCACAACGTTCTCCCAGCTTGGTAGAAAGCACCAGCACTGAACTGGAAGCCATGTTTTTGTAAGAAACTCTCACCAAGAATCTATGGATCAAATGAATTCAAGGATGTTTTTATATCAACAGTGAAAAGCCCAGTTTACTTGACTTTAAAGAAAGCAACAATAAATCAGCCCCTCCTCCTCCTGTCCAGACACATTTCCTTATGTTTGTGTATTTATGATTGAAAAAGAGTTGGGATCAAGCTATTTTATTATGGCAAATACATTCCATACAGCTGTCAAAGATTCAGAAATGTATCCCGGGGAGGGTATTTGGGTCCATTGTATCCAGTTTTTTTGTTGTTGTTGTGGTAAATTAAGCAAACGTTATTGGAGTATGCTTTGCAAGAAAATCATATTTTATTGTTTCTAATTAAAATTTGCACGTTCAATTCAATGCGTTACATTGAAGTAGAATTAAAATTAAAATCATAAAAGAAATTCCTCACTTAAACTGACTGAGGCATTTAATAATGTAAAAAAACTGTAATAGTATCTCAGTGGCACTAAAATGCAATTGATTGATTAGTAATATCAGTCATCCTCGCACACAGACTCTAAATAAAGACATCCATCGATAGTAGAAGACTTCAAAGAAGCCGTCCCTAATTATATCATTACATTGTCTGTCTTAGATGGCCCTTCTGAGTACATAAACTCCAAAAGGATATCCTCCCCTGCCACTGACTGTGAGTTACCCATGAGGCTGTGGGACTACTTTAGGCCGCCCATTGTGATCAGGCCTGTGTGCTGAGGTCATGAGGGGAGCCAGACTGGCAGGCACTCTGCGGCTTCCTCTGAGATACCAGATCAAGTAAATCAGAATTAGAACTCGTTAGCCCTTCAGGAGCCCTGATGACTGTGACTCCAAACGAAGCACCCTGCGGTACCAAAGAGGCAGCCCGCTGTGGGAAAAAAGGTGCTGTTTGGAATCTTTGAAGAAGCCGTGTCAGCAAGCATTTCTTGTGCATTTGTTCTCTCGTCGTGCATTCTTTTGGTGTGGTGAACTTGAGGCTGAGTTAGACTGAAAGTGTTTGTATTGGTATTAAAGTACAAAGACTCACAGACGAGGCCTATTAAAGTATAGCTCAGGCAAAAATAAAAGTACTGTCATCATTTACTTATCCTCATGCTGTTTCACTCTACACAAACTCCATCTCTGCAAGGGCTGCAAGCTTTGAATGTAGTGTTCCCAAATGCTTGTTACAAGAAGCCCAACACATAATGACATGTTTTCAGAATATCTTCCTCAGAAGACAGAAAAAAGAAAGTAAGTTATACAGGTGTGCAAAGACATAAGTGAACTGTCCCTTTAAGCTACTGTGATCCGTGGCCCCTGGTGCCAAGCTGTTACTTTATCACCTCTTAAAGAGATCCATTTTTCACTGGCTTCCCCAGACCATAAAGACAAGAGACAAACCAATTGATTTTAATATGGCTTCCATGTCAGGGGAACCCAGGAGAGTGGACATATAGAGATTAATCTCTTCTGCGCCAGTAGACTATTGGTATATCAGCAGTGGTGTGTGAAGGAGGGCTGATGTTAATGCACTTTGGCCACCTTTATTCAAAGCTGTGGTGTTTTTTTGTGTTTGTGGTTTGTCTGCTCAGTGTTGCTTCGGTGAACCTCTAGTCCAGTGTTTCTTAAGCTTTTTAACTTTAAGACCCTTGTTTTGAGGTTGATATAAAATGAACCACAATTCAATTAAAAAGTTTAGCTCTATGTTCCAGATCAGTGTGGTTTTCATTAAAAACAGGTTTTGAGTAAAATTAAAAACAAATGTATTTTCAGCTACATTGTGATTTTATGATTTTATTTATTTCTTTTATTTTATTAATATATTACTAATGTATTCATTTTTCATAAAGTTTGATAAGGCCCTAGTGGGTCCGAGCCTCCCTGTAAAAACCATCTGCTCTAGTTTAAATTGACTTGGCTTTAGCGTGCATATCCCTTTTTGTCAGTGTAGTTGTTATGTTGTGGGTCTGCATCTGTTTTGTCAGTGCCTCATCAAGTTTTCAGGTTAATCAGTCACTTGAGAAACCTGTTTACGTTTGGTGTAAACTGTAGTAAGAGGATACGTTTAGCTTAAGGCGAATAAGTGGTAAATAGATAACTTATTTTTGGTTTGGATACAGCAAGTTTTTGAAATGCGCTCAGAGGCCTGGCTCAATCAACTCTGGAGCTCTGCAAATATAGTGTGAGTTTCTGCCAACCGTTTTCTGTAAGGCTGTGGTGTCTTTTTCAGGTTAAAAAACATTACCAGTGTTCCATGCCAGCCTTACATTTCCCAGCGCTCCCAAACCAGGCTGGTTGCCCTGTGCTTGGACTGTGCAAATCTGCATACTTTCATAATCAGCTAGTCTGTGGGTCAACTGAACGATTGGTACTAAGGGAGCTCTGTGTATACTGAGGCTGATTTATTTTATTTATTTACAACATGCTTTACACAGGATTTCTGCGGTTCTTAAAAGGGTCTTCAAACGTCTTAAATTGCCCTTCCATAAAATAAGGCCTTAAAAATCTTAAACTGGAGCAGAATGTCAGATGCTCCAAAAGATTTCTGGGAAATTGAGCAAAATTAAGTGAGTTTATGATTGAAACAAGAGCAAAAATCAGTCAATAGGATATGACATTTTTTTATTTCATATTTTAGTGGTTGGGGCAGAGAACTTTGCTAAATGAGAAGCATTTTATACAAGATAAATATGTTTAGCGTTTCTTAAAAAGGACTTACATTTATTTTTACAAAACCTGCTAAATCCGTGTGTACAGGGAAAAAAAGTAATATCAATAGTAATTTATATAAAAAAATGATGCAGCTTTCATGAGGATTTAGGTTTGTTTTGCAGTTTTTGACAGGATTTTTCGGGGAAAAAATTCCTTACTTGATATAAATTCCTCTCTTTGCTGTTTCTCTGTCTTCCCTTTTTTTGCACCCTTTCCCTTTCTGATTTATTTCACCAGACAGGAAATAGAGGCATAGCACCACCATTACAGCCTATGTTCTGTGCACCTCCAAACAAGTGGCTCTTCAGGGAGGATCAGGCCAGGGCAAGGCTGGGGGTCACGGTGGAAAGTGTGCCCGCCACGCCAGAATAAATCAAGAGTGGAGAGAGGGGGTCACAAGGGTGACCTCAGCAGCACCAGCAGGGCTTAAATCACCCAGCTTCCCTGGGTGGAGAGAGACAGTGCGAGCTACGTAATGAAAACAGCATGTTCCATTTGACATGGCTGCTGCTCAAACAGAGGGTCTGCTTTCCAACACGCACTGTACAGACTCACTAGCAGCAAGCTGGTCAAATATTTATTGGCAATATTGGTGTTTTTTTTGGGTTTCCCTAAATCAGTAGGTCTTATGAAGAAGTCAGTATGCAACATTTCTGTTTTGAGTATAGAGATATACAAAAAAGTGTTCACTATGTATTTCTGAATATTTGAAGATATTGTAGACATCACTGAACATTTAAATGAATGCAAAGCTGAAATATCGTAATAGTTTTTACATAACTTTTTTTTTATAAATGTATTTTATATTTATATAATGTATAAATGTTATATAGTTTATATAATAATACAACTTTTTTATTAATTAATATATATCTAGTCTCACTTCACTATCAGCTTTTTTGCTAGAATTTACTTTTAAGGTTTCAAATAAATTTTTGGAGAATATTTATTTCGCAATTCTGACTTATTTTCTCACATATAAATTCAGAATTGTGAGATAACTCAGAATTTTGACTTATTTTCAGAGTTATAAAGTCAAAATTGCAAGTTATTAAGTCACGACTTAGTATTTGAGGTGAAAGTAATTAATCTGTGCAAAAACAATGTGTAAAAATGAAACTGCTTTTGGGGGTTAAAGCTGTATTACAATTATTGATTTTATGGTTAAACATTTTATCATCTTTGACCCATATACACACACACGCACACATTTTTTCATGCCATGCTGGTCAAAGGCCAGTTTGAAGAGGCTTTGTTTTGGGTATGCGTGATCCCTTCTGGTTCCCACAGTACAAATGTCACCTCAGCTTCCTCCATCACAAAGATGGTCTTTGAGAAGTAGCGTGTGGAGCATGAAAACAAGACGGGAGGCGGCAGACAACTGGGCATGCAAGTGTTCATTATAAGAGACGACCTCTGTTGATCTTGACCTCTTGTTGGTTGTGTCCAGCACCTCTCCTGCCTCCCATTAACAGAAATTGGCCTGATGACATATTCTTCCTGTGTCTGCCCTTTTGCAGGCCCCTCTCTGACGAAGGGGATGGCGAGGCCCAGCATAATGCTCTATTTTGGGAGGTCACTTTGAGCCGGACGCCCTGTCTCCCCAGGACTGCCTGTCTGCTGATAGCCTATCAGATTGCTGGCTCTTAAAGGGGAGACACTGCCATTTACCAGCCTGACGCCAGGCAAACCAGTTATCATTATCAGGACCCCCAACACCAGATTAACCGCTTCCAGCACTAATGAGCATTTTAAGAAAGGGTAACGGGAAGGAGTGGCAAAAATAACATAAAAAAAGAGTAATGGATACTTCTGGAATAAACCAGATTAAGGCAGTATCTGTCCTGTCACAACATTATGACAAGACCTTGATTTCTGAATATTTGAAGATATTGTGTAGATGACTGAATATTAAAATGAATGCTAACATACTTTTACATAACTACAAATTTTATATATACATTTTATTTCACTCTTTTATTATTTAATATAAATCTAGTCTCACTTCAATAAAAACGTTTTTATTAGAATTTACTGAAAAGCATAAAAACTGTATGACTATGTATGACTTCATTAAGTTGCTTTTATTTTACTTATTTATAAATGTTTTTTCTTTTCTTGCCGTGACTATATACCCTTGGTAGCCGGCATGGCACTATATTACAGACAAACAAACAAATAAACTTTGGTCCCTCTGTATAAAAATGCATGTTGTTATTGGCTTCTTTCTGATTTGTAGCAACGAGAATTCAGTCTCCACTAAAAGTTCTTCCATAAACAATGTTTACAATCCTCTATCCCTGATATTTCCAAAGGATGTGACTAAGTAACTCTCAGATATCCAAGCCAAGTTCAACACGTGCAGTGAATAAACCAAAGAGACCGAGCTCCACAGCAACAAACAAGCGTTATGGTTTGTGGTGTTGCATTTAATCAAGAGGTAACAGCACACATTAATATTAAAGTCATTCACACACATTTTTATCGTACTAGTATTTGTTTATTGGTGTTGCACAGACATCGTTTTTAAAATGTAATTTATTTCTGTGATGCCAAAGCAGAATTTTCAGCAGCCATTACTCCAGTCTTCAGTGTCACGTGATCATTCAGAAATCATTCTAATAAGCTGATTGGGTCTTCAAGAAACATTTCTTGTTGTTATCACAGTTAAAAATGGACGAGCTGCTTATTATTTTGGTGAAATCAGTGAAACTCTTCAACAAATGGTTCTCATGCTGACCAGCCAAACCTTGTCCTCCTGGTCTTATCCTGTTTCAGAAAGATCTATAACATTAAATGTCATATTCACAGGTTTTTATTTAATCTTATGTACTTATATACAATAAGTATATATGGCACAATAGTGACTGCATATGACAATAATTACAGGGTGTGGTGCCATAACAAAAACATGCCTTTTCATGTTTGTAAGAAACGTTTATACCCATTCACTTGATTTTATATGTGCTCTCATTGCTGTTGTGTGTTGTAACTGATCATTCTGTAAACCCTCTCATGTAAATGGGGTGCTGAAAGGTTTTTTTCCCCTCATGGCCTTCAAAAAACACTTGATCTGCGACTATCAAAATGGTTCCCTCTGCCGATGTGAGGAAGAATTTGGCTATTAAATTGGCCTGTGAATGCTCAGACAAACATCAGCCCACATGCTCAATTACTCTGCCATGCAGGAATGCTGTTGATCTGCGTTAACAAAGCCTATGGAACAAGCAAATTCCAGAAGTAACAAGGCAATATAATGAACTTCTCAGCCCCAAGGCTCACATTAGCACTTGAGCGATGAGATTCGCCACGTCACACTTCAGATCGTCAATTAAGCAGGAATCCAGCAACAGATGGCCTTCATTAGCACAAGCAAACTGTAATGAGCAAACAGCTACTGATGTTTTATTTCATATGTTTTTGAGTCATATACATTCAGAACTGCTAGTGGCATCGTAAAATGGCTTGGTGGGCCCGGCTCGTTGATGGGGTACATAGCTGGCTCTGTGAGCCCGTGCAAATGAACTTTGTGAAATCATAAAAAGTGTCTGTGGATGATGTCATTCTTGGCAATTTGGTTCCAACATGGGTTTTTGGAGTGCTAGATTTACTAGCGTTCGGGAAACGTTATAAAGTACAGTGGTTCACAGTGAGAGAGCTTGTGCTTTCTCCAGCGCTCCTCAGTTCCCTGCCACCGTGCCATGGCGGCACACATGAAAAACACGCTTTTATTAAAACGTTCAGCATTTTGATACTCTCATTTCATCCTTTTGGGAGTAGGATTTTCCCCCTTCTTCGCCCTTCGGGGGGGTAGCGTGTTATGAATGCTTTGTTGTGCTAAGTCAATAATCTGTTATTGGTGGAGGGTATGTTAAGTGTGTTTAGGGCCTACATGTGAATGTTTTTGCCAGAGTGTGAGGACTGGGTTATGCCAAGGTGTGAAAGTCTGCCTGGTGCCAGTTTATTTTGGCCCTCACGTTTTCTTCTGTATGTGTTGGCATCTTTTTCTCACGGAGTATTATTGTTACTGTAATGGATTCTGGTTACTACTGCAGGCAATCCTGAGTAAAACTTTATGAATGTATAAACCTTTACATAAACATACTTGCTGTAATGAGCCTAGACTAGCCTTTGAGTACACTATGTATGTAAATTTATACATTTTAGCACATTAGGTACAGCTACATTGATTTGGCTATGATGAAAGGAGGCATAGTTAGCTGTTATTTGGATTCAGAATATTCAGTCCACATTTCTATTTTAGTATCATTGATATATATATATATATATATATATATATGTGTGTGTGTGTGTGTGTGTGTTTGTTTTTCTTTTATTTTCAGTTATA